>JAGFMF010011397.1:13286208-13331720 GCA_019455555.1 Galemys pyrenaicus
CTGTTGATCTGCCTGTTCTGCTTCCCGCTCTCTGTGGTGAATCCTCTCACCCCCCTACACCTCTGGCCTGTACCCCAGTGCTTGTATGCATAAATAAATCTTAAAAAAAAAAGTGTCTATTTAGCTCTTCTGCCCATGTTTTGATTGGGAAATTTGTTTTATTTTCACTGAGTTGTTTAGTCCTTAGTAGATTTTGGACATCAGCCCCATATGAGATATATGGTGTGTGAATATTTCTCCCATTTATTAAGGTGTCTTTTTGTTTTGGTTTGTCACAGAAGCCTTTTAGCTTGATGTAGTCACAATTGTTTATATTTTCCTTGCTGATGGAGACTAACCCACAAAGACATGTCTGTGGCAAATGTTGTGGAGTGTTTTACCTATAGTTCTATGCATTTTATTGTTTCAGGTCTTACATCTAAGTCTTTTATCCTTTTGTGTAAAGTGTAAGATAGTGATTTACTTTTACTCTTTTGCAAATAGCTAGTTATCCCAACACCACTTACTGAGGAGGTTTTTGGAGTGTTTTACCTATAGTTCTATGCATTTTATTGTTTCAGGTCTTACATCTAAGTCTTTTATCCTTTTGTGTAAAGTGTGAGATAGTGATTTACTTTTATTCTTTTGCAAATAGCTAGTTATCCCAACACCACTTACTGAGGAGGTTTTTGGAGTGTTTTACCTATAGTTCTATGCATTTTATTGTTTCAGGTCTTACATCTAAGTCTTTTATCCTTTTGTGTAAAGTGTGAGATAGTGATTTACTTTTATTCTTTTGCAAATAGCTAGTTATCCCAACACCACTTACTGAGGAGGTTTTCCTTGATCCAGTATATATTCTAGGCCCCTTTGTCATACGTTAACTGTCCATACAAATGGGAGTTTATTTCTGGGCTCTCAATTCTATTCCATTGGTCTGTGGGTCTATTTTTGTTTCAATACATACTGTTTTGATTGCTATCAGTTTGAAATATAGTTTGAATATGTTGAGAATAAACCCATAAAAGGCAAAGAGCAAACCAGGAATTCCAGTCAGGAGGCTATTTATTGCAACAATTCACAGGATAATATGGTTGAATGGATGAAGGTAATGATGGTTTAGGGTTTGGAATTTCCGCATGCTTTATAAATAGAGCTATAAGGATAGGCTGAAAGATTAAGGTAAGGGTTACAAACAGAATTAAGGATTACTTTTTCCTGGCCTGAGAAGCATGTCTAGAAGAGGAAAACAGATTCAATTTAGACATATTAAATTTGACACTGAATTCCGAGATTTAGAGGTCAGGGATATAAGATACATTTAGCACAGGAGACTAAGAAGGTATGAGCAGTGAGGTGAGAGGAAAAGCAAGAGAATATTAGAAACATGGTTTAATGGAGAACTTTGTCAAGTGCACTTAGAAATAAAATAGAGGCTGAGAATTGGCCACTGGATTTGATGTTGTAATATCTATCACTAACTTCTGTAAGGGGAATTTTGATGGAATGACTGGAGTAAGTTCAAGAGAGAACAGAAGAGGAAGCAATGGAAACAAAGTATAGACAATTTTTTCTTAGAATTTCCAGCAATTGGAAGCAGAGAATTGGAGTAGCAGAATAGCGTTGTTTAATTAAAGGAGAGTTGCTTAAAACTGAACAACATTTTAGGCTTTTTGTATGCTGAAGAAAATTACCTAGTACAGTGGGAAATCTTGATTAAAGTGTTAAATCCTTGAGTAGCCAAGAATATATGGGTGTCTAGTCAAAATATGAGGTTTCACTTAGACTGGATATTCTACACATTGTCACAGAAATGGAAGGTATAACATATGGTTAATGATACAGACAATTAGGAGATTCGGTGACAGAAGACTTAAATGTTTCTTCTGGTTGTTTTACTCTCAAGGAAATAAAAAGAAAACTGAGAGTGGGTAGGATGGGAGGGGATGTTAGAGGTCTGAAAGGAAGTGGGAACACAAATCAGGGAAAGGTAACTCAAATGTCAAGATGGTTTTGAGATTTATGAATGCTAATTCAAAGTGTAGTTGTATTTACACTTTTTAAGCCAAGTACAAAGAGATATATTGATACTCAAACAGTAGTGTACACTGTATGCTTTGTGGATGTTTATTTATATGTACACATATATACATATAGCATCTATGTGCACATATACTCAGATGCATATGCATACAACATCTATGCAATAATATACTAGTAATGTCTTTTAAGCCATTATATTGTAATCACTTTTTAATGTAGTTTCTAATTGCATTTTCCAAAGATGAGGACAGTATTTCCCATTCCAAGTGCTTTTCTACAAAAAAGGTGACCATGATAGTCCTCCAATACAAGGTAGAGTCTATGTCTTCATACTCTTGAATCTGGGTAGGTTCTAAGACTGCTCTGACCAACCAAACATGATAACAGTGAGCTGACTATTTCTAGCTGCAGCCCTTAACTAGCCTGGCAGCTTCTACTTCTTAGACATGCTTTGAGGACTTTTCCCAAGCTACCTAGAGAGGCCACAAGGAGGCACTCCAGTAAGCAGTCCTAAGTGCCAGTCCTGGCTCAGCCCACTTTTTAGAGAGCTACAGCTCCTACCAACATCTGACTGCAACAAAAACAAATGTCTCGCCATAAATACTAAAAGTTTTCAGTGAAGATCAATTTAATGGAAGTTAAACACTGCATCCAAATATCAAGTTAAGGATCTCTCCCAGGTCTCTAATTTTCTTCTTACTCTTGAATATTCTTTTTATATAACTAGGTAGCTTATTTTTTCATTTCAATCATTAAGAACTTAAGTTTATTCAAAATTCTCCAGTAATTTTTTTGTTGGTATTACTAGTCAAGCCTCTTGCCATGAAGTAACTTCTACTTTTATTCAAAATGTTTATATTATACCAAGGTCTAAGACTCACCCCAGGATTATATAAAAATATCTAAATTGTAATATTTGCAACACCAATGACCATTCTGTCAAAAATATCTTTAAACCTAGCAATTTAAACTTTCGTTTTAGCTTGTTGAATAACATAGTTATCAGCAAAAACTTGAAACTGAGTTCAAGAGAAAATTTCTGTATAATAAAGCAATATCTATATATAAGATATTTCACATTGATCTTAAAGCACATATTTGTAAGAAATAAAAATGTAAAGAAGCAATATGGAAATTCTTCTTAAACTATTCACTAGGACAGGAATGTACCTATACAATCTATTTGTTTGGCATACATATATATTTCCTCAATTCTCAGAGGCCAGGCTATCTTCCTCACTCCCACTCCCAAGCCAAACACATTCTCCCTTACATACTTGTTGATAGCCAAAATCACACCCTTTATAGCTTCAATTCTCTTTTATAACACAAATATTTTCAAGAGAGCTAAGACTTTTTTTCCCTTTTTTGTTTGATTAGCATGTTCTTTTTTTCCTATATATATATATATATATATTTGTCAATTACAGTTCCCATGGAAATCCCACCACCATTTCACCATCACCTCAATCCCTTGTGCTTTCTGCCCTCATCCCATTCTCTTCCTTCACTCCTCCCAAGTGCAAGGGAACCAAATAAGGGACCAAGGAAAAGAATAATAACAATAAAAATCACAACACAACAAGAGAGCTAAGAATTACACCTGCATTTTTAAGAAAGCTGATCATATTATTTTCCTAGACAAGTAAGAATCTTGGTAATAAAGGATCAAAGTCAACTGAAAGGTAGGGGAAATAACAGTGATATGAAAAATGGAGACCTTGGTTGCTGATGTCAAGGGCACCTGTTTGTGCAGAGCTGAGGCATTCTCAGGAACATAGTTAACCCTTCTATGACAGACAGAACAAGTCTATTTTTAATTTACTCTCTCCAGTATTTTTTGAAAAATAAACCCTACACCTTTATACTTGAATATAACAGAGCTATTACAGGATACATGAATTAGATGTATATATAATGACAAGAATTGAATTAAGACATACTGTTTGGCAAACATAGAAGCAATATTCAACAATTTGACCCCCAACAGCTCCCATCCAAAATCATGAAACTATATTGGTTGACAGGAAAAGAACTGGAGGGATACCCATTGAAATGATAAGAGATTAACTGGAGAAAAGAAGGAAATGTAGGAAGAGAAAAGTTAGCTGTTTATAGTATACATAATAATTATTAGGAATAGCAACATAATAAATAATATTATATTACATCTGGCAGAGGAAAGATAGAGTTTAATTAGTATAGCCACAAAGTTCCAAAATGTAGCCTGAAATTAATTTCCAGCTTATAAAGATTTCATTCTCCACTCTGGTGCTGGTTGTGAGAGTTGATTTGTGAAACCAGCAACTACCTGGTTGTTGGGTAAGGGTAGAGACTCCAGGGTGTGTCCAAAGATTTATGGTGGATCAGGTGACCTCCAAAGGTAGGAGTAATGCCAATGCAATTGCAGAAGAGCTCACTAGGGGAGTAACGGTAACTTGGGTCCAACCTAACCTGTACCTTCAGATAGGCACTCTTCATGTCTTTAGGGATGGAGGAGGTTGAGGGAAGAGGCAATATGGCAGATGACAACATGTTTGGATAATATGCCAGAGTCTGTGTCGTGCTGAACCACTACTACTAGGTCATTGTGATGTATGTCCTGTTCACCAGTCAAAGACATGTATCTTTGCTCTACTGCCAGGGCGGGCTCTAGCTCAGCTGAAATGGATCTACTTCGGCCATCCATTTTTGGGGATGGTTTGAGACCTGCAGATGTGCTCCAGCCCTTTTGCTCTTCATTTTCCCAGTAACAAAGTAAGAGAGTTTTGAGGCCATACCCATTCAGAGTTCTAAAGTCACTGGTTTTCCAACTGATGTTCACCTCCTTTTAGACTTGGAACTAGGGTTCCTTGGAGAAATGACTGATTCTTCTGATATATAATGGAGGGACAATAGCAAATATTTCAGTTCTGCTCACAAAAATATATAATTTAACAGAAGTTTGCAGATCATAGCTTTAAAAAAAAACAGAAAGGGTTTTCTTAAATCCAAGTCTCTTTCAAGCTTCTCTTTCCAGGTCCCCAAAGTCCCTGATACAAGTCTAAGACCAAGAAACAAGTGTGGCTTCTTCACATGTCTTTCTGCTCTATGTTACTCTTTCTTCTCTCCATCTCTCCCCAAGCCTTTGTTTAAAGAGAGCACTTAATCTGTCTCCCTTAGTTAACTCTTCTTAGAGAGACTAATAGGAAACCAACCCCAATCATCCCCATGTACAATTATCCCCTCCCCCAAATGTTAAGGACAAATTCGGGAAAGTAAACTGTCAAAGAAATAAAGGACTGAAAACTAAATCCTAGGGAAAGGTTGTGGAGGACAAAGGGGGAAGATGGAAGGGTAGGAAGGAAACCAGTAAGAATCCAGCCTATTACTTCTTAAGACTCAAGAGACTGGAGGTACCAGAACCTCTGAAGATGTTTTTGTGTATGTATTTGCATGCACATGTATAGTGGGTCTGAAGAGTTTGATTGGAGGAATGAAAACAAAAGAATTGGTTAAGTGTCTTTTAAAAGGCTGTAAAATCTTCAGGTCACTACCCCTACTCTATCCTCCCAGGCTTTCTCTACCAGATAGCTTTGTCCAACTAAAGGTTTACTCAGAAGAGATTAAAGCAGAGTCTATACATAGGAAGATACCAATTAGGGCTGCTGATGTTAAAAACAGACAATTAAGTCAAAGACTATGTTGTAGACAGACCCTTAGTGCCCTTCCCCACACTGAATTTTCAATGTTTTGAATCAGGCTTATATTTTCCTAGGAAGAAGAGTAGATGATTCCTCACTGGGAAAATTCAGTGAAATGTGAAAGACCCAGAAATACTGACAGTTTCCCTGCTTTTCTTATGAAAAGCCAAGTCCTCTTCTGGGCATTCGAGAGTAACGTCTACCAGATAGTAATTGAAATTACAATGTACCCATAATATAACAACAGGATATAACAGAAAAGGAAAGAAAGATCCAGAATCACAAAGGGCTTTGGGGAGTTAGAAACAGGATAGCTGTACTCTAAAACAAAATAACTGAAAAATGAAAGACTAGGAAGTTGAGGAATTCTGCCAGAAAGTAAAACAAGAGGTAATACAATGGATAAAAAGGGGCAAGAATATAAGTAAATTAGTGAATCATTCCAGGATGTCCAATTCTAAATAAGAGTTTTAGGAAGAAGGAAGTGTGAAAGCACAGGGAAAGAAATCACTAAGGAAGTAATACAATAAATGTCAAAGAACTGAAGGAAATGTATTTCCAGGCTGACAAAACTCACTAAGTAGTCAGTATAATCATTGAGAAAAGATATAACTAAGACACATCATTGTAAAATTGCAGAATGCCAGGGACAACTAATCTTATGGGGAAAAAAACTTGTCAACTAGTGTGACATTAAACTTCTCAATAATAACATTAGAAGCTAGAAAATAATAAAGCAATTCTTTAAAAACTACTTTATTTGTAACCAGGAATTTTATATCCAGCCAAACTATCAATCAAGGATAAGGGTAGATTAAAGATAGATAAATAAAATCTTAAAAGTTTTCTTCCACACACCTTTTCAGGAAGCTATGGTAAGAGAGACTCATCAAATGAGGAGTAAATCAAGAATAAGATGACACTGGCTTAACCCAGAAAACAAAGGAACCAAAGAGGTAAAGAAAATTATCATACTATATTAAACAGGAGGCTGGAAGGTTCCATACAGGACATCACTGAGAAAAGAATTTAACTGATAAAAATATCTAAAGTGTTAAAACATACTGAAAGGAGATTTTCATCTTTTTATTTTTTTAATTGATGTAACATTGGTTCACAACACTGTGATTAATTCAGTTACAGTATCACACCTTTCAGATATATGTTGCTACACCACACCCACCACCAATGTACCCATGATGCTCCATTGACCGCTCTCCCCCAGTAGTTCCCCACATCTACCATCCACTCTGCTAGCCTAAATTCTACAGTGAGATTTCAAGGGTTTATTTTGGCTTAATTGTGACTGTTCCTTTATTTCTTTATATACCAAATATGGATGAAGTCATCCTATATCTGTCTTTTTCCTTCTGAAAAGATTTTCACTTCTGCCATATGGTTAGAACACAGAAAACAGAGGAAACAAAACAAATGAAAATATTATTAACTAATAAAAACAAAGTTACACAGGAAAGGAAACTGTAATTTTAGTTCACTTACTATGTGCTCAGTATGAAAGTAGTTACACAGGAATAGCAGCAACTGCACATTGATTTAACACCAACAAAAAAAGACAGTTTAATGATTTTGGAAAAGTATATTTAGTGCTTAATTCTTATCTTCTATAATAAAAGATCATTAAATGATACCTAAATTATTAAAATATTATCATTTAGAAATATGAAATGCCAGAAGAGATAAAAGGGATGAATAAAATGAGTCTGGAGTGGGAATTGGCAATGGGGTCAGCTAGCACCAAGAACTACTATTTTTTCACTAAAATCCTAGCTGTCTTCAATGTCTGCTACAAAGATCCATATATACATATAACTTCAATTGTTTTTAAAGATGAAACTAAATAACCCCTACTATAAAAGACCCTCTTACACCCCTACCCGAAATGGGTACTCTGGGTCACAAAGTTAAGTAGAACCTCAAATGAGTTTCACTGTTATTTATTACTTTAAATAATAAGAAATGAAACCAGCTAAACCTGCACTAGAACAACAATCTCCTGTCAGGATCAATACAAAAGCCAGACCATTATACATCTAATACCAGAGTGAATGAGAAATGGAACACATTCCACAGCAGAAGAATGTCCTGGAGAAGGCTCTGTTTCTTGACTACAGCACAGCGTCTGTCAGTTCTCAGCTTCTACACTGTGGTGACAGTATACACAGGGCAGAAATGATAACAGCTTCCCTGCCAACTGAGCCACTTCAGGGTATGAGTCACCCTACTGCAGCAAAGAAAAGGAAAAAGCAAAAGGTGCACATTCACTCCCAGTTACCCAGAGATGCATCATGAGCAGTGCTTTCACACAGGCTACAATTCCAGTGGCCTGCAAGGGACTCTGTTGTGCTCTGAAACCCTAGCCCTTTTAATTGAGTCTGTCTTACCTCTGAAAACAAACAAATCAATTGGGAATTTAAACAAAACACAAACTACTCATGCTGCTACCTTGCCTTTCCCCCATTTACCTCTCAAATGTATCACCTTTAAAATACCCAATCTATGAAATATATCTAAAATCCCTGCTTTTATACTACTGATCCTTGCTCTGGAGTTTCATAATTATTTAATGGAGAGATCACATAGCATAATGGACAAGTGTACTAACTTTACAGTAGGAATGCTTGTGCTTTCTATTTCAACTCTGCCAACTGTGGTGCTTTGGGCAAATTTACTAACCTCTGTGTGACTTCTATTGCCTTATCCTTTTAACAATGAGGATCAAAACAACAAACGAGCATCTATCTAAGATTATTGGCAGAGGCTACAGCATCTGGAACTTAGTAAGAGCTCTCAAGTGTAGTAACTATCACACAAAGTTCCTTGTCCTCCCTCTGAAAGACACTCTGCTCTGGATCTGGTTCCCAAACATCACCATGTCTTCTAGTTGTGCTTCCAAGTTATGATGAGGGCATCCTTGCCACTTTGTGTCTTGTCTTTGGCCTACGTCTTACCAAGTGTCCCTCCCAAATAATAAACCTTTCAGTCTCCTATAGGTAACCACAGTCCTTCTGCTCTTTCATATTTTTAACTACTATGTATAAAGTAATTAAAAAGTATTGTTTAGTTTTTCCTGAAATCCTAGGCCTAAAGCTGCTGGGCTACCATTAAACTGCAGCACCACAAAGTATACAAACCAACAATTTAATATAAAAGAAAGGGTTTTCAATTATTATTCTTATTAACAATATATGTGGTTATATATAATACTATAATTCTCTAACTCTCACATATCAATGATATTTACTGAACAGAATATTGGTTTTAAACCACAAAAAATAATATTAGTATTTAATATTCTGTTTAAAATTCAGTTGCATGTGTTGTACTTTAACATGCATACGTATACAGTTTATGAGTAAATTATATTTGTGTGTTCACAACTCTCCACGGTCATATTAAATGGAAAATATTTGGAAACCACTACTCTAAATTACCTCTAGCACAAACAGGTGCATCCAGTCCTGTACATTTTTCACTTCAGTCATTTTGAACTCCTCTTTTTCGTACTTTCTAGAGGATAGAAGAGGTAGCTCCATTTCCTTCTATCAACACAGCTTCAACTCTAATAAGGTTTCAACAGAAAAAGGCTCACATATGGTAATGCAAAGCTGTGTTGCCTGGGGAAGATTATCTGGCTCACTAAAAAATTCCCTCCAAAAGGATAAATGACAACTAATTATCCATGGTCTGGCTCCTAGTACTGACAGGATTTCAACCATATCCTGAAGTTAAATGGATTTCAAAATAATGACAAACCCTAGCAAAACTTTTTTTTAATTCTATTATTCTTTACAGAGATAACACTTTAAATGACTCAGGGGTAGTGGTTCACCCCTCCTTGGGTGTATGCTAATATGCCATCTCCACCATAAAAGCAACCATAATCCTTTAGCAAAGTCCATTGAGCCCTAGCCTCAATTCTGCACTCAGATTTCTAGGGTTTGTTTTTGTAATAAAGCTTCTTCAGGGATTTTTATTTATAAGAGCAGAACCCAAAATAAAATATTAAAATCGGTATGCTATAAAATACAAAGCTGATAGGAGGCCTCCCTGGTGGCGTAAGGGTTAAGTCTTAGCACTATGAAGCTATTGGTTCTATCCCGGCCAGGGAGCTAACCCATGTGGCGCTGCAGACCGCTTCTGTCTTGTCCACTGCTCCCCTCAGTAAGTGTATTTCAATGGACCTGCTTGTTCTGCTCTCCACTCAGTCTCTGGTGAATCCTCTTACTCCCCTCCCCACCACACCTCTAGCCTACACCCCAGCTTTTGTATGCATAGATAAACTTAAAAAAAACAAAGTTGATAAACCTTAAAATCTAAAAAGTAGATACAATTCTAGGAAAATATATAAAATACCTAAACTAGCACAAATATAAATAGAAAAATAGATGTTAAAGAAACTGAATGTCTAAAAAGAAAAATATCAGATGTTTTCACTTAAAAGAGGAATGTAGGGGAACCAATAAGGGATCAGGAAAAAAATAATTATAATAAATTAAAAAACAAAATTAAAAGGCAACAATTAACCAAAGACTTCAGGGGAGGGGCAGGGAGAGGGTTCAAAACAGGGGAGAGAAGAACACAAGGGACTAGAGTGACAGTCATGAGTGAATTGGTAGTGGAAATTTTACAGGGACTACACCTGAGAGGAGAAAGCAAACATTGTACTAAAAGGAAGAAATATATGAAAAAATATATGAAGAACATATAAAATTTAAAAAAGAAACTGAGCGTTAAAAACTCCCCAGCCACAAAAAGATCAAGTCCAGAACTATAAAGTACTCAATGGGAAATTTCCATCTAAGTTTAAAAAACAAAACAAAACACGAAAATAAGAAAAGATATCCAACTCATTATATGAGGGTAAGCTTACTTTAAAAATGGAAGTGACAGTTTCAAAAAACAAAATTATATACTCATTTCTATTATGAACAGGTTCAAAAACTACGTTTTGTGAACTGCATTGAGCCACTTCCCTCCCCAAATCCAAATGCTGAAATGCTAACCTCCAATGTGACATATTTGGAGCAGGATCTTTTGGAGATAACTACAGTTAAATGAGATCATAAGGTGAGAACCCTAACTCCACAGGGCTAGTAGCTTTATAAGAAGAGTGTCAGCTCTCTTTCCATGCACACACAGAGAAGAGCACATTTAAACACAGTGAGATAGCAGCTGCCTACAAACTAGGAGAGCTCTCACCAGAAATTGACCATGCTGGCATCTTAATCTTAGAGGTCCATCCTCAAGAACAGTGAGAAAATTAACTTCTGTTGTTTAAACCACCATGTCTATGATATGGGAAGATTCAAGTTATCTGAAATGTTATTTTATGTAGGGAACAAATATTTGGCTCTTTATGTTTCTAGATCCTATGCCCTGTATCTGACAAGCAAGAACCTATTGTACTTGAAGAGCCAAAGTATACTAGATTTAATGATGCTTTTCAGAGCAAAGAATAATAATTTTCTAATAATCACATAAATTTATATAGAGTTAATAAACAAGTTATTTCTTCTCAAACACTTTGAGGTTGCAAAGGTCAAAGATAAAACAGAAACTGTTGGGTCAAGTTGTGATGTTATTTGTCCAAGTTCATCAGATGGGTAAGAGAAGAGCTGCTAGCTTTTTAATCTGATGCCAGTAATCTCTAATTGACTTCAGAAGGGAAAAGAAAAGTTACACTAGAAGAAAGGAAATGTCTCTTTCTTCCCATTCCTATTATTACAGTCCATAGGACCAGTGACCAACAAATGGAAAGTCTAGCCATGGACCTACACGATCCTTCACTATTTCCTCCTTCCCCCAAAATCAAGTCAAAAGTAATCACAAAACAACCCAAATACCCAAAAGTAGAGGACTGGATCAAGAAGATGTGGTACATATACACAATGGAATACTATTCAGCAATCAAAAATGATAAGCTAGGGCCATTTATACTCAGTGAAACAAGTCAGAAGGCAAGAGGAAAATATTGGATGGCTTCACTTTTAGGAGGAATGTGAAAGAACAACAACAAAAGAAGAGTAAACTCAAGGAAATGGGCAATTACAACCAAAAACAAACAAACAAAAAAACTCAACAAGACCAAAAGGTCAAAGATAAACCAAAGGGATCATGGAGGTGGGGGAGGGAGAGGAGGACAAAGACAGGGATGAGGACATAAAGAGCACAAGGGACTGAGGTGATGGTGCACAGGTGGAATGGTGGTTGAACTCCCTGGGGAATACAAAGGATGTCAAATATAATTGAATAAATATAGAAATACCAGATGGTTCCTCCCCTAGGAGGAATATAAGGGGACCAAATAAGGATCAAGGAAAGGAATAAGAACAATAATAATAATAATAATAATAATAATAAAGACACAAAAATGAGAAGGACAAATTGGGGACACTTGGTGGGGAGAGGGGAAGGAGAGGGTTGAGTGCAGACAGGAGCACGGGGGACTGAGGTGATGGTACACTGGTGTTACGGTGATGGGGAATACATAGGGATTACAATTGATGTCAAATTTATATAAATTTTAAAAAGTTAATAAAGAAAAATAAATAAATAAAATGAAAATACAAACCTGAAAAAAAAAAAAAAAAGAATGAGATCACTGAGACATATGGCTTTAAATCAAGCAGTACAGTGCATTTTATAATAATTCTGCTATTATATCAATTTAGTTCAGTCATTTAGTTAGCATCTATTCTGTGTTAAGGCTTACATGGAATACAAGTAGAAATCAGGGTGGTTTTAACTGTCAGAAAAAAAACTTACTATTTGACTGTACCAAGAAATATATACAAAAGTGACAAGGTACAACTAGGAGAGGTGATAAGGTTGAGCACAAGGAAGAGGTTTTTTTTAACAAACTGAATTTATTAAGGTTAAGATCCTCTAACAAATGACTTTGAAACAAACTATATTCAAAAAGAGAACATGACTAAACCTTGTAACACATAAAAATCAAATCAAAATGGATCATACATCAAAACACAAAACTATAAAACTTTTAAAAAACATAGAGAAAATATTACCTGTGGAAAGGCAAAGAATTCATAGTCATGATATCAAAAGCATAATCCACATATGAAAACATCAATAAATTGGACTTCATCAAAATTAAAACTTTTATTCTGTGAAGATTCTAAGAAAACAAAAAGACAAACTGCAAATGAGAAAATATCTACAAATAAGATATCTGAAAAGGCTACTTTAATATCCGGAAGGCATAAAGAACTTTCAAATGTCAAAAAACAAGCTAATTTTAAAATGGGCAAAGAACTTAACAGACACTTCACTAAAAAGGATGTACAATTGGCAAATAACTCTTGAAAAAATGTTCAACATCAGTCAATAGTAAAATGTAAATTAAAACATGCTAAGATATTATGATCCACCTATTAGAATGGTTTAAACAAAATACACTGAGTTCAGGTAAAAATATGCTGCAACTAGAATTCTCATATAATGCTGGGAGGAATGTAAAATGTTACAACTTTGGAAAAACAGTCTAGCAGTTTCCAAAGTTAAACATACATTTACCATATGGTCAAGTAATTCCACTCCTAGATAGTTACCAAGGAGAAATGAAAAGATAGATCTACACAATATATTTATAAGATGTTCATAATTATATTAGGGTAGGGTCTAAGAAACAGAAACAACAGGATGTTTGTATGTATCCAGAGAGATTTAGTCTAAGAAACAGAAATTGGTTCATACAATTATGGAGCCTGAGAAGATCTGCAGTGGACAAGTTTAAAACCCAAAAGAGCTATGGTTTAGTTCTAGTGCAAAAGATAGCTAGCTTAAGACCCAAGAAAAAAACAATGTTTTGTTTGACTCCAAAGGCAGGAAAAGAGTTATTCCACCCCTGCAGTTCTGACTCATGAGAATATCAGTCTTCTGTTCTATTCAGACCTTCTAAAGAAAAGTTGTCACCCACATTGGTAAGGAGGACAATCTGCTTTACTACCAATAAAGTCAAACACTAACCTCATCTCAAACACAAGACATAAGAATAATATTTGACCAAATGTCTAGCATTCAATGGGCCAGTCAAGTTGACACAAAAACTAACCTCCATAACTGCTTTACTCATTATAGCCTCAAATTGGGAACACTACAAATATGTACCAACATGTAGATTAAAAAAAAATTGGCATATATATCCAGTGAGTTACTTCTCAAGATAAAAAGGAATGAACTGTATGACATTAGAAAATGGTAGAGTTGATAGCTACCCTTTCCCTCACAGGAACACTGAAAAACAAGCAGATATTGTCAGAGCCAACATTATCAGAACTCTGGAAAACAGTAAAAGGCTTCTAGAAACCAAGTAAATAAAGAACCAAGAAAGAGTAACTTAAAAAATGGAAGGAAAGCTTTGTGGTATTTTTAACTGCCCTTTCCTATTCCCTTTCCAGTATGGCATAGTCCTAAAGCATTGGCCAATCTTAAAGCAGTAGCAAGCTGTGTTCCCAATAGGGTACCCAGAAGAGACCTTACTCACAAATAATTGTGTTTGTATGTGTGTTCTAACAGTCCAGTAAATTCTCAGGACTGAGGCAAGTAATTTGTCTCTGTTTTGCCTAACATGGACAGAGGCTGAAGTAGTTGGTGGCACTACTAGAATCTGAAGTGAACTAATGAACCACAGATACCTAAAGCAAAAATTTATGGTGTCATATGTGTATACAGATCATTTAATAGACCACTTAAGGTCTGGGAGCTCGGGGGAGAATTTTTGGAAATCATGATATTCAGAATTATCCATTCAAAGAAAACATCAGAGAATGTTAGCTTCACTTTAGATTGATTCCTAGGTTCACTCCAATCTAAGCTAAGTGTTGAGTAAGTACCCAGCATAGGATAAATATGCAAAGATAGGGAGAAGTATTTGGTTTTCTTGTGTGCTATTTTATTTTCTTTTCAGCAACTAGGATTCAAATAAATCTTTAAAATCATAGCTGAACCACACTAAAGGAATATCAACTTCAGTGATCACAAATGACAAGGAATAATCTTCATTAAAAGTTTAAAAAATAAAACAGACTGTAATGTTTGGGGCCGGAGCTACTAACATTACATTGCCATTTATGAAGGTGGTAAAGACTAAGTTTTATATTTGGTGGGGGAAGGGAGAAAGAAGGAAGACAAGGTATAAGAGTTTGTACTGCAATCTCAGCTTGGTAGAGAGGGAGGGCTAGTCCATGTGGGGAATTTTACATTGCACCTATAGCCTTCTCTGTCTTTACTATTCATATTTGGGAGTAGATAGGAATTTTATTTTTATTGCCATTTATCACTTCTCCTGTGTGAACCTTTCTTTTCCCAAAGTCTACAAGCATATGGAAGTCTGGGACCATATTTTATACTTAAGTGCATTCTCCATACTTTATCCTACCTCTTGATCCCAACTACTAAACACAGACCTGGTTTAGTAGCTCAAAAAATGGTGGCTGGTCACAGATTTTTTTGTTCCAGATCTAATGGTTTGTTTCCTGCCACTCCTTCACTGTCACAGATGACTCAAGTCATCTATTTGCTTCACTGAGTCCTAAAAAGTATGACTTCCATATCCCCTAACTGCAGATTCTACTCTTTATCTACTTGGTAGTTTGGGGTTTTTTTGTAGCCTGGCCTCCTCTTTTCACACAGGTTATATTGAAAAAAGCTATGAGAATGATGAGTAGCATTTCAGCGTACTTGATATTTCAGACCTTTATTGCCAAGGACTGTACCTCCTCATTAAATATTAAATAAGCTCTCTAGGCGGCACTAAATTGATAAAAGAAAAAACTGCTTATCTAGCCCCCAGTCACCTCTGCCATTACCCAGGCTGCAGGTGCCGAAGGGCCCCCACACTCATTGCTTCCCACCCCTTTCCTTCCTGCTCCCAGTGCCAAAGATCCAGAGCCAGAGGCACACCAAAGCCATAGTCACAGGCACCCGGCTTCCAGAGTTACAGCAAATGATGAAGTCATCAAAGTTTTTAAAGATATGAAGATAAGGAAATCTTCTATGCAAGAGGATATTTTTTAAAAAGCACTTCTTTCTGTTTAAGCGATGACAAAAGACAACTATAGAGGAAGCAAAGATATCTTTAATGGGGACACTGGTAATAATGTAGAAGACCCCGACACATCTTTTGTGAAGTTGCTACCTCTGAATGATTGTCAGTATTTTGTATGACTACACATACAAAACAAGTGTCTAAGAAAGAATGCCTAATATTTATATGCTGGGCTCCTGAAACTGCATCTTTAAAAAGTAAGATGATTTATGCCAACTCTAGAGAGGTCATTAAAAATAAATGTACAGATATTAAACATGAATGACAAGTAAAAGGCTTAAAGGACTGTTTTCATACTTGGAGAAAAACTGAGCGGCAAAATGGCCTGTTCACTTAAAGGAAAATCCTTATAAAATGATGGTCAAGTGCCATCTGGATCTTAAGGAGCCTCCAATAATATCCCAATCAGATGGTACAGTATTAGGTGTGATGGTTTTCCTTCCCTCTTCCCACTGGGTCATTCCAAAGAATGAGGGAAATGCATTTGTGTAAATGGTCTATCTGTGACTGCCACTGGACTTTACTTTTATGTAGAAGCCAAGGTCTGCGCTCCAATCATAAAACAACAACAAAACTGAGTTAAAAACAACAACAAAAAAAGGAATATGCCTCCAGCACTCCAGTGAACGTGATTAACATGTGAATATTCTGGAGATAAGGTAATTTAATGACTCTATTATCTACTGGTCAGATGGTAAACTTTACTCTGTATTATTTATTTTTGCACTTGATTGTAGTTCTGTGAGGCTTAGGCATTCATACACCGCACTTGTTTTGACAAGCAAACACTGCTTTGACAAGCCAATTTTGTGACATGGAGGTATAGGTTTAACACCATGCATTGAAAGCACTTTTTCTGTAATGACTTTAACTCCTCTATCCTCAAAAGGAGAGTCAGTTAAGTTTTGTTAACTGTATCATCAACTTATTCTAGTACTTCAGTTTTCATTCCTGTTACCTGCATCTTGAAAGAAATAGCTGTTATTAATTACTTTTTGTTTTCCATTGAGTGTGTACTGCTGAATAAGTGCAGGAATTCTGTTTGCCATGTTAAGACCTGCAACACTAAAAGTATTTTGAGTATCAGTCATGATGGCAATTCCTGTATAAAAGCGTCTTAAACGGAACATCATTTTTGAGATCAAACTCCACCATCACAAAAATGGCCATGTTGCAATAAAAATTGTGCAACATCACAATGGACAATGGTCTGATCACAAAGATATACAAAGAACTCATAAGACTCAAGAAAAACAAAGTAAAAAAACCCAATCAAAAAATGGGCAGAAGAACTTAAAAGACACTTCTCCAAAGAGGACATGCACATGGCCAACAGGCACATGAGAAAATGCTCAGCATCCCTCATAATCAGGGAAATGCAAATTAAGACCACAATGAGGTATCACCTTACACCAGTAAGAATGGCACACATCAAAAAAACCATCAACAACAAATGCTGGTGAGGATGTGGGGAAAAAGGAACCCTAGTACACTGCTGGTGGGGATGCAAGTTAATCCAACCACTATGGAAGGCCGTATGGAGATTCCTCAGTCTACTAAAAATAGAACTACCATATGACCCGGCAATCCCACTCCTAGGAATCTACCCAAAAGACACAAAAACACCGATCCAAGAGAGTACCTGTACCCCCATGTTTATTGCAGCACTATTTATAAATGGTAAGATCTGGAAACAACCCAAATGCCCAAAAGTAGATGACTGGATCAAGAAGATGTGGTACATATACACAATGGAATACTATTCAGCAATCAATCAAAAATGATAAACGGGCCATTTATAGAAACATGGATGGAGCTAAAAAGAATTATACTCAGTGAAACAAGTCAGAAGGCAAGAGAAAAATATCAGATGGCCTCACTTTTAGGAGGAATGTGAAAGAACAACAACTACAATAAGAATTTAAAAAGAAGAAAACAAAAAAACAAGAGAAAGCTCAAGGAAACGGGCAATTACAACCAAAAACAAATGAACAAATAAAAAAACTCAACAAGATCAAAAGGTCAAAGACAAACCAAAGGGATCATTGCAGGGGGAGGGAGGAGAGGGCAAAGACAGTGATGAGGGCATAAAGAGCACAAGGGACTGAGGTGATGGTGCACAGGTGGAATGGTGGTGGGAACTCCCTGGGGACTACAAATGATGTCAAATACAATTAAATAAATCTAATAAAAAAATAAATAAATATGAAAATGTTATGAGCAGAAAAAATTGTGGAATATTACCGGAAAAACTATATACCTAAATATTTTAAAATATGTAAATTAACAGCAGTCACTCCTCTACCAGACAGTTATAACTTAAGCTCCTCAGTACAAGAGGTTAAGTCAGCTAACTTTTCAAAATGAATTTAATCACCGAAGGAAGTTACTTCTCCTACAGAGACTATTTTAGAAAGTGACATTAACTGCTATGCACACTGATATAAAATGCAATGTAAAAAATAATACTGGAGATGAGCATCCAAACCTTTTCTGCTGGTTCAGGAATATAGTTATGTCCTATAGAATGACTGATCTTTCAAAACATACCTATGGATACATCATAATTCAAGAAAATCATGCTATATATGTTTAACATGATGTCAAAATTTTTGCTGTGCCTTCATCCTTACTTTCCTCTTACACAATACAATAATGACAAGAGCTGATATTCACTGTGATCTCTGAGCATGTTCACGCTCTGTACTAAGGGTTCTTTACATGTGTTATCTAATTGAACCCTCACACCTGGCTAGTGGGGTCATAATTTCTCCTTAGGCAATCTTTGGCCCTTTTATGGCTCTACTCATAACTGAATGATAATAGCACAATCTTGTTTCTAATTCCGCTCCCCTTTGGAAAATCCACACCCACATTTCCTACTATTTATGAATATCTTTTCCTAGGTGTCCAGAAGTGAACTTAATCTATATTCCCACTTTGTTCCTCATCTTCAGACACATGCATACTTGGTCCTCAAATTCCGTTCCCTTTCTTATGTTCTCTTAGCTAACACAGCTACTCAAGTGAGAAATAGCATAGGTTTGAAATCACACTGTCCCGGTTTGAAATCTTATCTCAGGTATTTGATAGCTGTGTAAAATGGGCACTCTTTCTACATTAGAATTTCCTTTACTGAAAAAATGAGGATATTAATAATCCCAAATCCCATAGGATGATTGTGAGGAATAAGAGAACATACCAAAGTGCTTAGAGAAGTGTCTAATATATAGCAACTGCTTGATAAATTTACATGTAGAATCTTCTACTGTAATTTTCTTTGGCTTTTCCTTTTCCCTCATCAATCAAATATATTAAGTTGCTAGATCTCACTAGTTCTTCTTTGTTTCAACTTGAAAAGTTATAATAAAGTTTACATAAAGTGTGCCAAAGAAGATAAAAATGTAGACGCAGACAGGCATAAAACTTCTTTTAATTAAATCTTTCTTAAAATTAAAATAAAATCTTTCTTAAATGCAACCTCTTTTTCTTTTGCCATTCTCCTGACTCACGCTCATACTATTTCTCATCTTTGCGGCTTCCTCAACATTGCCACAGCATTATACATCATCATCAATGCTCTAAAGATAGATTTATTTATATCTCCTCATCGCTAAAGAAATTTTATCGCTCCCACAACCTTAAAAAAAAAAGCAAGTTCAAAATATAAGACCAATATACTTTCCTAGTCACGTCATGTATTACTCAGACTTATCACTGAGGCCCTATGGCTGAAGACAGTACAAACTTGACCCTACAAATGCCTTCTCGGTAATAGGAAGGACGTGAAGGGTATTCTCAGAATATGGGAAGCAGGGAATTAAAGCAGGGAAATGTGATGATCAATCCACTTTTTGGAAATCATCTTAGCTATCAGATTAAATACTACCTCAGTTGAAAATAATTTTTAAAAAGGAATAGAATATAGGAGCCTGAAAACTGAGGTATAAATTCTACTACAGCTATTTTGGTGTGAGAGGATGGATCAAGATGGAAGCAACAGAGGTGGAGGTATAAAGAAATATTTAGTAGTAAAAACATAGAGAATTAGGTGATGAGCTCCTATGGATTTCTCACATGCACAAACAAGCTGACAAGCACTGAGAAAAGACCAAGCTGGAGGAAAAGAAGGCTGGAAGTCTTGTTTTCGAAGTGCCAGATTTGAGATGTCTTAAGATAATCCAAGGGAGATGACAAGTGGGAAGATTTCCATTTTCAGTTCTTCCAGGCTGAGTTATTTAAATCTTGCTGAAAATACCAAAAATTGATGCATAAAATATTTCAAAAACCCAGTTTCTTAAAAGCACCAAAGAACAAAAAAAAATGTGGTAGAAACTATCAAGAAATTTGGAAAGAAAGTAAAAATACAAAGAAGGTACCTAAGCATTCTAAACTTTTTTCCTATGGATAACTACTAATCTAGATGAAACCACAGCTTTGACTATCTTTCTGAGCTGTGAGAACTCACCCAAATGGAGGGTCTAGTAAAGGAGATACTCTCACATTAAACTAGGCCATCAGAGGGCAACAACTTAGGTTACAGGGGAACCATATTACTCCATGGGCTATAGAAGAAGGTCAGGTGCTAAGGAGAAATAGTGTTTTCCATAAAGGTTGCAACCACCACTGCAGTGACTGTGTGAATTTGATGTTCAAAGACTGTCACTGGTATAGTCCAGGAAACATGAATTTTACTTTTGTTGAAAGTGATTCCAGATCAGTATTCCAAGACCTATAGAAATGCAAGTACTTTCTAGAAGAAAGTTCTTTTATCTTAGACCTCAAAACATGTCCCCAAATAAAATTTCAAAACAAGGAACAATACAACCATATATCTAAGTACCTGACGTACCAGAGTAAAACATCAAACACTGGAAACAGGCTGAAAACTTGAGTCATTGGCATTATCAGACAGATTATAAAACAGTTATGTGTATTATTAATATATTTAGATATGGCAGGTAGGGAGCTGTATATTTGGGTCTGAATGCCAGCAGAGAAAGGCCAGAAATACTAATCTAGTGGATGCTGGTATAGAGATAATGAGCTGTAGGTATGATCTAGAAGAGAGTAATGAGGAGAAGACTTTGGATCCAGGACCAAACCCATACTCCCAATGTTTATGAGTTTTGAGCATTTCAAATTTTATTGGGCTCCTATCTGAAAAACATTCAGTACATTAGACAATAACCGAGAGGGCATATTCCTAACAAAAAACCCAAACAAAGGATGAACTGCCACTGTTTCCCCTTCACACATCAAAATTATGCCATGATTTTTACAAAATCATCTATGATTTTTAGAATATCCATGTACTTTAGATGTTCATGTCATAATTTTTCTGTTTGAAAGCTTTTCTGTTTTCTTCACTAGTCAGAATTCTAATTACTTACAATCTAGTTAATGGTTTGTTTCTTTTAGTACCCTACTTTATCACCTCCAGACACAATTAAAAACCTGCCCCGCCCACACCACGCCTTTGCCCACACTTCTTTCAACAGCAGTTGTCACACAGCACTACTACCTGCAGCTCTAGTTTCTGTAGTAAGAATGTGGGTTCTCTGCTGGCAGGGACTAAGGGAGAGTTTCCAGCAAAGACTGGTGCTCACATAACTATAAATAATAATATAACAGAAAACTTCCAGATGACACTAATAATCCTGTATAAAAGTTGCTTTTAATTTTTATTCACACTTTAAATCGTCACTTTTTTATTAAGTATCACATGAACATGATTTTATTGTTTTATAACATCTCTCAGATTCTAATATTTGGCAGCCACACAGAAGACAAAATGAAAATCTCAGTTTATAAAAATGTCCAAGAAAAAAACCTATGGGCAAACTGTTAATAAATGTCAACACTTTGATGATCATGAAAATGAATAACAAATCTCAACTAAATACAAGTTATAGTTAACATAAATCTATGAAGTAATTCATTGTTCTTTTCTAGTTTCTAGATGAGTTAAATCTATTAAATGAATAAGGTTAGTCCTACTCAAGCAAGATAACAAAAATCACTTTGAAAAAGCTCAATTTTGAAACATTAAGACTTATTAGAAAGGCAAATCAGACAGCAAGCCTTAAGTTAATGTTCTACTACTTTACCTTAACACTGATAACAATTAACTTTAAATTCAAGACTCTAAGAAGTTTACTGGCTTTTTCTTTCATAAATAACCCACTACATGTACATTTGTTAAAATTATTTTCTTTCAGCAGGAGATAGTAAGATAATAGAGGAAGAAAAGTTAAGAACATGGGATTTCGAGCAGTTATAAATGTTAGAATCACAGTGTACTTTGTTATGTAGTCTTGGAGAAAGACTTTCTCAATAGCCATGTTTCTTTTACCTGTAAAAGGTTATTATTTTCAGATAGGCTTCTTGCATTCAGGTATGCAGTTAAAGTTTCTGTATGTTTTTTTTTTCCCCCCCATAGCTCAATGGTTTATTTCTTTCTAGTGCTGAATGACATTCCACTGTCTGGATGAACTTCAGTTTTATTAATCCATTTACCTACTGAATGACATTCGGTTGTTTCTGAGTCAGGGCAATTCTGAATTAAGTTGCTATAAACACCCATGTGCAAGTTTCTGTCTAGATATAAGGTTTCAACTTGCATAGTTTTTATTAAATCAGTTAATCCAGCTATCTCTTCCACAACACTTTAACCTCTCTAGGCTATAAATCATAGGCCTTTTGTCTTTGTAGTCTCAGATCCTAATATAAAGAAGGCTTGAACCAATGATAGGTTGTCAACAAATGTTGGCTGAAAGTGACAGACTGAATGAAGACTAACCCTATTCATGTAAGTATTCTATTGGAAGTACTGAATAAAAAGTTCAGAGTCCAAATATATATATACATAGTAGACAGTTAATAAAAACAAGCAGGGCCTCCCTGGTGGCACAGCAGGTCGAGCGCTGCACTGTGAAGCATCCGTGCACAGCAGTGCAAGTTTGATCCCTGGCCAGGGAGGGGACCCACATGGTGCAGCAGAGCTCTCCTGCCTCGCCTGCTGCTCCCTTCAGCAGTGTATTTCAGTCCATCTGCCTGTTCTGCTCCCCACTCTGTCTCTAGTGAATCCTCTCACCTCCCTTAACTCTGGCCATTACCCCAGCTCTTGTATGCATAAATAAATAAATCTTTAAAAATAAAATAAAATAAAAACAAGCAAAAGATTAAAAGTAGCACATTATGGCTGACTGAATTTTTTCTGGGTGGGATCATAGCAGCTGTTTATGTTTAATATCGCTATTCAGTACCAGTTGTGTATTTTGATATTCTAATAGTCTTCATTTCTTTCATTTAAAAAAAAATAGAGACATTTCCTGATTTAGTTACCTACTGAGACAGGTCACAGAAAACAGCCATTATAATTGTTTGAACCTGTCCACAATTTTCAGGAAATGTTTGTAAAGATTTGATAAAATCTTATTCTTAAACTTTACATAAAATTTACTAGTGAAGCCATCTGGAACTAAAGTTTTCTTTCTAGGAACATATTCAACTACATGTTAAATTTATTTAAGTAGTATAAAAAACTATTTAGACAATCTAGTTCTTCTTTTGTCTTTGTAGTGATATTTTCATTGTGCTTATCGCCTATCTGTATGTCTTGTTTAGACAAAAGTAAATTTAGTATTGAATAGGTCAACTGCTTTTTTTGTTGTTGAGGTCCATGAATTCTTTATATATTTTAAATATTCAAAATTCTATAGGTGAGAATATATATGATGCCTGTAGGATAGAAAAGAAAGAAAAGAGGAGTCTACTGGGAGGGGCAAAAGATGTCAAAGCCAAAAAAAAAAAAATCACTAAACCTCAAGTAAACTTTCAGACAAAAAGAGAATAAAATAACACTATGGTGTAGAAAGTGCTACTTTAGGTAATTTAAATAATTAACTAATAAAGTAATTCTAAATTAACCTAATAAAGTCAATTTACTAGGAAGAAACCCAGAATAATTCTAACACATTGCTCAGTTGTATGCTTTAATACAAATATTTAAAAATTTAAAAAGACTTTCACAGAATGATACAAACAATCTGGCACATACTCAAAGGTTTCTGGATGAAAACCAGAAAGTATCCATCTGTTGTATTCTGTATTCATGCAGGTGTTCAACAACACAAGTAGTCCTTAAAATATTTACCTGAGTGCCAAGATTTAGTAAACAGAAATGCTATTTATCAAAAAAAAAAAAAAAAAAAAGGCCCTCCTGGAAATACATTGTTGTACGCAAATAATGTGTTGGGGTAGAAGTGCTCAGAATGAGGAAATAAGAATAAGCTGGCACTCTGTTTTTGTGGTAGTAAAGCCCAATTGAAAATTGTCTTAGCATATGGTTCTGCCAGACTAGAGAGCAATTTTCAGACTGCACCCAAAATATGAAAAGTCAACAAGGTAAGACTAGTTATGGAGACAACTAAGGGAGTAATGCTCAAAATGTCAGTTTAAAAGAATGTTATTTTATACTAAATATTAATTTGAAACAAAATTAATTTCATTATCAATACCTAACTACAAATACCTATCTCTCTGTTGGCAGAAAGCTTTTGTTTATGTATTTAAACAATAGTTGCTTTTTTGTAATATTATGGATCAAACTTTTCTTGAAGTTTTAAACACTTGAAACAAATGTATATTAAGAAAAAAGACAGAACTATAGTATAATTTGTCTGTGTTAGCATTATACAGACATTATAATGAAATACTGATTAATATAAAATAACAATTTTTCATTTAAAAATATCTACTATTAATAGTTAACTAGTGAATTTGTTCATTTTATTGAATCTTAATCTCTTAGAATGGAAAACTTGGGAGTCAAAGCAAGATACCTAGATTCAGACAAACTCTATCTCCTTCAGTTTGACTGAATTCTCCAATCCTCAGTTTCTTTACCCCAGTGACCAACCAAATGACTGAGTTCATCACTTTACCTATCTGAAAGTCAGCTTTCTATTTTGTTATTGTAGAATACTGATAAGTAAGATAACATTGTAAAAAAAGAGTTTTTACCAAAAAAAGGGTTAAGGAAAAGAATAATAACAATAAAAAAAATCACAGCACAAGAACAAAAAGACAAAGACAAATCAGAGGCACTTTGGTGGGGAGGGTGAGGGCAGAAAGAGCACTAGGGACTAAGGTGATGGCACACTGGTGAAATGGTGGGAATTCCATGGAGACTACAATTGATGTCAAATATAAATAAGTAAGTAAATAAATAGATAAAGGTTTTTAAGTCCTTTTTAACTCAAAACCAAGTAAAGATATTTTGAGGTCAGAATCTATCCACACAGCACAGACTAATAGTTAAAAGATTAAATATTTATCCATTAATATTTCATTATAATTTACTTAGAGTACAAGACGAATAAATCAAACAGCAGGAATATTTAACAAGTGGCTATATTTAACCAATGACACAGCAGGAACAGTCATTACTGATTAAGCCAGTAAAATATTCCTCAAGTTTAAAGGGGAGTTATGTGCAGACCATACAAATCAGGTGCTACTGAAGCCATAATATGTTGTATTTATCTATTTATCTAGCTTACCTACACTGGTGGTGCAATCCTTATTCACAAGAAAATCAGCAAGCCTTAGTTTATTTCCTAAAATCTCTATGAATTTTTAAATATTCATCAAATAAAAGTATCTTCAAATATCACAAAAAGGACTGATCCATAATCCATAATCCATGATCTTTTGTATAAACTTCATACAAAAGACAGACTGATTTTTCAAAAGACCATTAAAAAAATTAGTTTCATTAATTTGAATGCAAGGATTCTGAACTGCTTCTAACCAAAAATCAATCTGATAACCTATAAATAAAAAGGTTTACATAGTAACATTTACTCTCAAATGAAAAATGTAAAAATACAATTTGGGCTTGTTCATCATAAAAAATGTTTATTTTTTTGGAATATAGATCATAGGGATTAAATATCCTAAACTGAATACCAGAACATAGCTATTTTATTAAAATGAAAAAGGAATTTTCCAAAAGTAGGTAGTCTGATTTTTATGTTACATAATCAATAATAAACTCAAAATTCTATTTCTATCTCCATAAATAACTGGACACTTAAGTAATTTAACTTTTCTGCATGTCAGTTCCCTTGTTACCAAAATACAAATTGGCCACCTCTCTTATAGGTAGTGTGAGGTTTAATTAATGCACTTCTAACAAATTCAGCTTCCCTAAGAAATGCATAAGAGCTATAAATGCTAGTAAAGAACATCTATATGTAGCCACATTTCATGTATAGGACCTTTCACATATAACAGTGACATGATTTTTGAAGTTTTAAAAAAAACTCAGGATGTTTTTCTTTCCAATCAATATTTACCCAACATACACAGGCAACCTGCATGAAATGAAAGCATGTGAAACAAAAAACACGTATATAATCTTCCAAAACTTAAATACACTATATTTAAAGAATTTAAAGAACTGTGACTTCTGGTAAAATCTAGGAAGAGTATCAGTTTCTACAAAGCATAGCATCTTTGTAGCTATGTTCTAGTAGAAGTATGTTTGTTTATCTTCCTATAACTGGAAAATATTGCTACACTATGTTATATTCCATCACAAAGGAAAAAAACTATACGGTAAACATCACAGATATCTGCTCAAATAAAGATGAGTTTTTAACAGGGAAGCAAAACTTTTAATAACATCATGTAAAACTGTATAAACAAATGATATAACAATTTAGGTAGAATTATGAGAGGCTTCAGTTACACACTTAATGAAAAATTCAGTCTAAAATGAATGTAAGTACACAAACCTTCACTATTTACCTTACAGCATCATGGGATGCTGTCATTAGATACTGGAACATCTCATGGGAAAACACAAACTACACAATTTTTTGATGGCGAGTTCTCAGTTTTGAGAAAGTTCTCATTCCTGTTGTTGTTATAACTCTAGAAGTGCATAATTCTGGGTAATAAGTTCCTTTTCTGGTTATATTGATAACTGTCCTCAATTGTTTGTTACCTTAGCAAATAGAAAAAAATATCTTTCTGTGTGTAATTTCTAACATACTTTTGTTGCTTTATTTTTTTTTTAAAAGGTACTTTTTGGTAGTGTAAGTAGCTTTTAAAAATCCAACAATACTGTTTTTGAGAGGAATGAGTAATGATGTCACCGCCTTCCACAACTGATGGTTCCCAGGTCATCTTTTTCACATCAAAATAAGACTGCTGGATGGGGAGATTATGGGTTTTTAACTGTTTTAGAGGAATGGGGGTCTTTATATACTGATTTAATATCTCTAAATATCCAATTATACAAATAAAGTATACTTTACTGAGTTCATTTATTTCTCTACGCAGGGAAGCTTCTTAAGTGATAAAACTGCTATCAATTTAAATATCACCCACATCAGAAAATAGGTGTCAATCATGATTCCTGAAGAGACAGAATTCATGGAAATTTATTTAATCTCTAACAACTCATACAATCCCTTTTTCAACTCTTCTATATATACTTTATTCACTGGTAGTATTACTTTAAAGAAGCGCTCCTTTTGTTTTTTTATTTTTTTTAGCAATTAATATATATTCACAATTCAAACTTTCAAAAATAGAAAAATAAAAAAAAAGAGGGCACCTAAAACTTTAGCTTCTCGACCTCCCATTAATATTTTGGAACATTTTCATCATTTTTTCCAAATATATTTTCAGAATACATGTGAGATTATACTTTATATATAATTTGTGCCATAAATTTTCACTGCATTATGCAATATACAGTGAGTAGTCTCTGGTGAAGGGCTGTGGGTGCTTTGGTGGTAGATATGGCTTATGAAATCTATCTCCCTAACATATATCAGTGGTGTAAACCAACGTTATCTCAATAAAGTAATTTTTTTTCTAGTGACTCTAACATGTAAGCACTAACTTGTCTATGTCTTAACTGGATCATCAAGGAAAATAAGTTTAATTTTTATTGCAATGCATCAATGGAAATACTTATGAAAGAGCAATTCATTCTGCTCCTGCGTTTAACATTATTATCTTAAATAAATTCCTAGGAATAAAATTATGAGGGTCTGAGAATTTTAAAGTTTTTTCCTAAATATTTTTTCATTATGTTCTTATAACCAAAACTCAGTATCTACTGGCAAGGTATGGATGTATTTATTTCAGCAGAAATCCAAAGGCAGAGGATAATTTCCCATTTTTTCACCTGTTAATTTGAAGGAGAATTTATTATCTCATTGACTAAATTTGCATTGCTTTGATGCACTTACTATTTCCCTAATGTCTTGCTTTATGGATGATTTATTTGTATCATTTACTGATTATCCACAGGGGTCTTTAACTGGTTTTCTTATTCATTTTTCTAAACTCCATATTCAGGATGACATTAATCTTTACAGATGTATTATGTTAAGACTTCTTATGGTTCAGGAGTGTGTATTTTACTTAGTCTCCTTTCATTTTCAAAATCAGATAAATTTGATTTTTTAAGTTACTAATGTAGATTCATTCTGACTCTTAAATATACTTCTCAGAGAACAGTCAGGAAATTGCCTCTTAATAAAATTAGATTAAGAAAAGACCTATGTATCAGTAAAATGCAAATCAAAACCACAATGAGATAGCACTGGACTCTAGTAAGAGTCCATGTTTTTTAATGGCCCACATTAAAAGAAAGAAAAAAAAAACCCAGAAACAACAAATGTTGGAGAGAATATGGAGATAAAGGAACTTTCTTACACTGCTGGTGGTAATGGTAACTGGTCCAGCCACTATGGAAAGTTGTGTGGGGTTCCTCAGAATACTAAAAATGGATCTATTTTATGATCCAGCAATCCCACTCTTAGGAATCCATCTAAACAGCACAAAAAATGCTAATATAAAAAGAAACCTGCACTCCTATGTTTATTACAGCACTATTTAAAATAGCCAAGATATGGAAACAACCTAAATGTCCCAAAATAGATATATGGATCAAAAAGTTGAGGTATATTTCTATAATGGAATATTACTCAGCAAGCAAAAAAGACAAACATGTCATTTGCTGCAACATGGAACCAGAAGAGAGTATGCTAGCCAAAATTGGTCTAAAGGAAAAAGATAAAAACCAAATGATCTCACTTACATGTGAAATCTAGAGAAACCAAACAAAAGGTCAAGAAAAAGTCAAAACTAGCAAGCTGACCACAGAACTGAGGTATACAGCAAAGGAGGTAGTTGGGGTGAGGAACAAAACAGTGGAGAGACGAACATAAGGGAATGTGGTGATGGTTCACCAGTGATAAGGTAGCAGGAGAACTATGGGAACTACAACAATGTCAGAAAAAAAATTTTAATAGAAAATATTGTAAAAAAAAAAAAGATGTAAGGGACTTAAAAATAGAAAGAAAAAAGAAAAGGACTGTGATGTTTGGAATTAAGTAGGGAAAACAAATGAAGAATGTTTCACTCTCTAACTCCAAAAAATCAATTATTTCTTTTTTAAAAAATGAGGTAACATTAGTTTACAACAGTGTATGTGATTCAGAGGTAGAGAATCAGCCCCTTCATGTATTATGTTACCACACCAAACCCACCACCAGACTTCTTAGACTACATTATTTCATTTAAACTGTGCCTGCCTGGTAATTCCTGTATTCTTCCAAATGAAATTTGAAATACTGAAAGAAATATGCTTAGAGCTATAATTTACTATAATTCAACATTAGAATAAAAATTTATGTTTTGAATTGAGTTTGCTACACATCTGATCCCTACATGCAGAATAGCATAAGAATAATCATTTGAAATTTGTTATATGAACAACAGATTAAAAACAATTAAACCAAAACTTTAATTGCTCATATAGATATAGTTCTTCTGGCACTTTATCTTCTCCTTCCGATACTCCTATCATGTCAATTATTCCTCTTGATGATGTCCCGGGGTGCCTTAAAGTATCTCCACTTCTTAAAATTCTTTTTTCATTTTGTTGCTGTGTAGTTTTCCAACTCATCTGTGCCTCCCTTCATTCAGGCTGCTGTTGGAACAGTCTATTGCATTTTTTAGTTTTACTGTACTTTTTTTTTAAGGACTAATTTATTTATGCATACAAGAACTGGGGTACAAGCCAGAGTCACGGGAGGTGAGAGGATTCACCAGACAGAGTGGGGAACAGAACAGACAGACTGACCGAAACACACTGCCGAGGGCAGCAGCGGGTGAGGCAGGAGAGGTCTGCTGTGCCATGTGGGTCCCCTCCCTGGCCAGGAATCAAACTCTCAATGCAGTGGCTATGGAATCCCACAGTGTGGCGCTCACCCCTTGCGCCACCAGGGAAGCCCTAGTTTTACTGTATTCTTTAGCTCTGTGACTTCTCTTTAGACCTTACATTTTCTAGTGAGTCATTGTTCTCTTGAGATGATGATCATTACTTGAAGTTTTCAACAGGTGATTTGCTTACCTCTGCTACTTTGAGGTCCATTTTTAGGTTTTCTCTTTGTCTTTCATTTGGGACATGTTCCCCATTCTGGCTGATTCTCTGTGTTTCCTTCTGTGTATTAAGCAACTTTGCTTCCTCTCTTACTGAAGAATTAGCTTTTGTAGGTGATGTCCAATGGAGTCAGGAGCACAGTCCCCTTGAGCTAGTTACTCAAGGTGCATGCCTGATGAGGTGCTATGTTGGTCCACCCAAAGAACAGGACTGTCAAGTTGGCATGGCTGTGACACAGTGTAGTTTTGGTGTCAGACTGTACATGTGGTGCACTGAGCAAATGGTGATGTGGAGCATAAATCGGCCATTGCATGCAGCTAATGCACAATGAGAGAATTATCCTTGTTACTGCAGGTGGGAGGAAGGGTGTGTATGAACAGAGCCCTGGCCATGGATTCTACTGTTGCAATGCCTGTTGGGATGGGAAAGGGTATAAATTTTATTGTGACTGTTTTCCTAAAGAATAAGCAGGGATAGTTAAAAAAATTTCTGTCTTGTAGGGCCATCTTTTGGATGGAAAAAAATGGGCTTTCCTTGGAACTATTCTATGTCTGTACCCATTAACATTTCTAGGCTATCAGCCTCTCGAGAGCCCAGGCCAGGATATATGGGAGGCAAATCAGAGAACTCACTCAAGCCTTGAATCTCAAGGTCTCTAGTCAGTCTATCTTCTTTTCCCTAACTTTCAGAGTTTTCTGATAGATGATTTATGGGTTTTATCCAAGATTTTTGATATGATTAGTAGAAGGAATAAAACGTGTTTGCTCCATCTTGTCCAGAACCCAAGCCCTGTCACTTATTTTTTTTTTTATTCTAGATTTTTTGTGCCAAATAACTCTCTACTTTTTAAGTTTCCAGACTGGGTTTTTATTAGTCCTTATAGTTAATGTTGGTGTAGCAAAAAATGCAATATATGACAGATTCTTTAAGATTAGCAGCATTAAAAAATACAGATACAATTTCTTGGTCTTTAGAAAAATTTGGCAGTTTATGGAAGATAAAAGTTAAGTAACTCAAATTTGTTCATTCATTGAGTAAACAATTGTTTTATGTACACTCCTCGGGATGCAGTAATGAGTGAGACAGCTAAAATCAGAAACTGCACTCTGCTGACTGGTGTAGGGTGGAGGAACTGCAAACACATGAATAATGTATTTAATCTTTGAGGTGGAACGTCAGTCTACTAAGTTTCAGATGATATTAAGAACATGTTTAAAAACTACAAATATTCAGGAGTCTAAACAGGTCAGCTAACTTTTTTCACTTAGTACAATGGAACTTTAATGATCAAGTAAACTAGTTATCAACTACTCACCACATAGAGTTGTTTCCACAGACTGGCCCATTCTTGCAGAGTTGCTGTAACCTCACTCACAATAGAATCTTCAAGTGGAACCACAGTTTCATACTGCCTAGAATTAGAGTCATAACAAACAGCCACATTATCTTTGATAAAATATAAGAATACTAGCTACGGCCCTTTGTAAAATATTTAACTCAAATTTTAAACTCATGCTAATAAGGAGTTGTTTCTAACTGACTGAAGATCCTTTTGTAGTAACTTACTGCAATAGTTCAACTGAACTCTGAACTAAATTAATGTATACATCTTTTGTTTTGCTATATAAAAATCCTCAAATTTGCTTTTAGAAATACTGTCTCTAAAAGAGACATTTTTAAAAGTTTTTTTTTTCCCTTTAAGGAAAGCCCACTAGACTTCCCAAATCCTGTTCAAATTAATTTTTTAATTAATGGTCTTAGTATTAAAGAGCTATGAAAACAGACATAAGGGGGAGAGAGGAATCAGAAAATGGGTTTTGAAAAAACTTCAGAAGTTCTTCCTTGTACTGATATTTCTTGTATCGGTATTTTCTTTGAAACCAGTGTCAGTGAAAGAATACTAGGACTGATAAAGGAATGCTGACCTGAGAAGAGAAGGGCACTGGGCTTCTTGACCTCATAATAAGCATCTACTGTGACGCAGGTCTCTGTGCTAACTGCCAACAATTTATTAATGAATAAAAGTCAACAGGATTCCTAGCTACAGAGGACTCTTGTTATGGATTATCGAATCAGAAAGACAAATAATGACAACAAACAGATGCAGACAGTGATGTATATAAAAGGAAATTAAAGTGTACAGAGATTTTAGCTGGGGGACATGATTCAAAATGAGAGGATTAGTAAAGTCTTCTTTGAAAAGGTGACAAAGTCCAAAAGACACAGAAAAAATCATAATAGAAAAGAAATAGAAGAGGAAGAAAGAAAGAGTATGCAAGGAGTCAGTGAGATGCAAAAGAATTTCACAAATTCAAGAACTTAAGATGATTGGTATAGGCGTCTCAATGATAATAATTATTCCACATGTTAACATAAATAAAAGAACAAGAAGTAGTTGAAAGGTTATTCAAAGCAGCAGTATGCCTTGATAATATTTTTACAGTTGTGTATGCCAATTTTGAGGAATGTTGAAAATTTTTCAGTGACTAGAGATTTTATATACTGATATGTTGACGTGACTGAAACTCATATTCTGATTTGTTAAAGAGAATACTTTCCACCTAGAAATAACAAAGGAAAGGTATTTCACAAAATTAGCAATAATTACCATCTTCACACAAGAAAAAAACTGGAAAACTGTTAAAAGATGACTCTGTATACTAATATTAACCATCAATTAATATGTTACTTATGTTTTATGACTTTATTAGTAAGTTATAGTTTATGTGATTTATTTCAGCAGATACCAGAATCACCTTAGAACGATGCCAGCGCATATTCATAGTCACCAAACTTATAAGCTGGTTAAAATAAAGCTTTTATCAAGTTCTTGTTAAGAATAAAATGTGAATTTTTCCTTTTGTCATAAGTATCCAAGGTAGTTATTCCAAGATTTAACTTAGCCAATTATTTTTAGTAACATTAAAGCAATTTTGGAACAGTTTAAAGTAAATTTTTAAAACATACCATATTGAAATTCTCAGATAAAGAAGAGTAAGGCAATGATAAATGTCAAGTCAGAGAATGAAGCAGACTTTACTTACTACACAGAACTGAATTAAATAAGGAGACATCTTTATATCTTCTGGATGACTGGGTATAAATTAGAATTTCTGAAGTTATTTGTTTATACTGCCTCTTAAGAGTACTACTGAGATAATAAGGAGATTCACTGAAACAATCAGGGAGATCACTATAATAATAACAGAACTGAAACAATGTACAAATAGATGCTGCATGACATCAACTACAAATTTTAGTTTTGTTCTGAAAAGAATGTCTACTGTTTACTGTGAATTAGATAGAGACCGTTGGGTTTGAAAGGCAAGGAGGTAGACAGAGAACCCTGGAAGACGCAGCGGGCTATGGAAAGAGATATAGAGAAAACACTGAGCAAGCAATATTAAAGGAGTCATGCCGAGGACACGTGAGACATGTCTGAAGCCAGAATGATGTCACTGCAAGGCCAAGAGAGTTAAATGACACTGAAAATACAAACATGAAGATGCTGTCTTGTTCTTAGTTAAAACTAATGCAGAAATGATGTACAGGATAATGCACATAAATTGAAATAAAATGTCTTGAAAGTTTTTTAGCTACTTTAATCATCAAGAGATATAAGAAACTAACAATGTTCCTATTTTAAAGTTCTAAGATTTTGAACTTAGCTAACTTTATATTAATCCAAGTCTAACCTAATTCTGATCTAGCTTTCTTACACAACTAATCCTGAAAATTCTTAAAATGTGAAGCTGATTTAGAAATATACTGTTCCACATGCTAAGTAGTATGTAGTCAAAATGCTAGGGAAAAAATAAAGTAAATTAGCAAGCAATTCCCAATGAAATTCTAGATTCACAGGGTAGAATTTATAAGAAATAAAATTTGGTTATGAGAAGAGAGGGTCCTTTAATTCAATGGCAAATGCATAGAAATGTAGCTGAGAGCATGAAAGATGGGGTAAGATAATTTGCTCTCAATTTCTAGTTTCCCTACTTGCCAGGTTACTTTGGTAAAGGTACTTAACCCTCAAAACCTAGCCTACCTCATCTGAAATAAGCAGATAATCCCATTCTAAGTAATCTGAGACTCCAAAGGGCAATGTGAAGAGAAGGGTGTGATGTACAGAGTTTTCTAAATACATCAAGAATCAAGGTCAAAGGTCAAAAGGGGGGCTATAATTTGGGTTCCATGATCAAAAACAAGAGAAAGACACCTGGGAACTGCTGACCTATTGATTTTTTTATTTTTTACTCTATTCCAAACTAAAAGTTAGACATAACAGATGTAGAATGGATGGATCAGACAATTTGACATACTCCACAGTATTTAACTGGAAGAATAATCTCTAGCTAGGAAACCAGATCTGAAAACAGCTGAATATTCACTCTACTAAGAATATTATTCTTTCTAAGAGGTTCAGATCAATCATTTTTAGTTTCAGTGATAAAATATCCAAAAACCAAATTCTAGTCTTTAATTGTAATTAATTGCTGAATTATGTAATTCATGAACTCATGAACTTTATAAACAATAAGGTAAAAGGCAGGCTACTGGCTTGAAAAGAATGGTAGAATAATGTCTCATGACTTCAGCCTGTTTCCCTTCCCAGTCATTCGAAATTGAATGTGGTAAAAGGAGTATCAGTTCTGCATGAGCTAAACTCCATGAACTTTCACTCATCAAAGTTTCTATGGTAACACCAGTGTTCAATCTGAACTGGCCAATACCAGTGGGTAACTCTGAGTATGATACTGTACCACACACCAAGTGGATTCGCCAACCTCATTAGTCAAGTTCATTATACTGGGCTCCATCCATCATGAGAAAGATGGGATTTGGACTTTCTATTATGTATAAAGCTGCAATATAAGCAGTATGCCATTATGTATAAACTCACTTTACAAGAAATAGAAGAAGGGACTGATACAGTATTCACTGATGTTACTAATCACTCCATCACCCAGAGCACTGTGCTGTATAGTATAAAAAGGGGCACCCCATTTTTTAGAACTGGGGTACTACATTCTTAATGTGATATGTAATATGAACCAGCAACCAATAAAGTTTTTTGCTTCTCTGACAGACAGAATACATGGGTCAAAAGAGAAAAGGCAGACACGAAAGGGGCACTTTCCAATCTCAAACATAATAACTCACTCACAAAAGTTTAGCTTTCTATCTCTGAGGACTGACTCTGACCATTTAGAATCTAAGGCAAACATGAATATTAGAAAAAGAGAAACATAACTCGGTTATACTGAATGTGAGATTACCATTAAGTCATTTCAGGTTCAGGTTCTATCACTGGGCAAACAAAAATTTAAAGAAGGAATTTTGATATTGGCCAGTATGATTAATTTTCACTAGTCCTCAGGAAGGAACAGGTTTGCTGCTGTACAACAGAGATGGAGAGAAGTATAGATGAAAAAAGGGATCCTTAAGGAGCATCCTAATATTACTATGTTCTGTGGTTAAAAAAATAAAATGGAAGACTATATAAATATATAAATAGAACCAAGAGCTCAAATACAATAACTGAAGTACTAGCTACAGCAAAGAGATTATGAAAAGGGTAATAAATAAAGTAATTAGAACAAATTAATACCTGCAGCACAGAAGGAAAACATATCTGTAACATCCATTGCATATTATTCCTTGCTATTGTGAGTGTGTATATACATTTATAAAATTCACTTCACTGATATTTTTCCTTTTCCCCACCTATTTTTTCCCTATTTTTAAAGGTATGGTGATGAGGTTTTTTTATATTGTGGTCACAAATTATAGAAGAGCAAAAGAGAAACATCACAGAATTAAAAGAGAATATTCTACAAATTATCAATTTAGAAATATACTAAGAATAAAACTTTGTATAACTAAAGCATTATATAGAGAGAATTCTATGAATTCTTAAATTCCTGTATCAGAAAAGATTAAAATAAATTTGCTAAGTACCCAAACCTGAAAAATGACAAAATTTTTAATTTCCAAAAAAATAGAAACTAGAAAATATTATTTTTGAAGACTGAGAACCAAGTTAATGGAATAGAATACAGAGATAATAGTGTGGGTCAGCAAATAAAAGGATAGGCTCTTTGCAAAATCAAACAAATTTCAGAAAAGACTGATGTGAAAATGAAATTTAAAAAGCACAAAAACAGTATTAGTACACAATAAGGGATAAACACTCAAGCTTTTAAAAATATCCTAAAAAATAATGTAACAATACCTATGCCAAAAATATGAAAAATGAAATGTAAAAATTTTCTGGAAAATATATATTAACTATAACACTGACTAAAAAAATACTTGAATAAATCAATAACCACTAAAGAAGCTGAAGTAGTAATCAAGTTTTTCTCACTTATCCAACCAGCTGACTGCCCAAAATGCAGCAGGCTCAGACTTTTTTATTCCTTCAGAATGTCTCCTGAAGACATTTTCCCTCCCAACTTCACTGAGGCATGACTGACAAATTAAAACTGTATACGTTTGAAGGAAACATACTCTTGGCCATTGAGGCCTTGTCTGTTTTACATACTTAATGATACTGCACTGAATATATGCTAGTCACAGATCAGACAAATCCTAGGGCTATAAAGGACTCCAATCTGATGCTCGCCTAAACATTGTCTAACCCAGAGACTTCCCATCACACAGCAGCTGAATGACATGATCTAGACACATAAGTTTCCCTCTAGTAACATTTTCCCTCAAGAGTTCCCGTGTCCCCTTCTCCTTCTGGATCATGGTCATGCCCTGCTATCTCCAGAAGGCATCTAGCTATGAGGGACTTTATTTTACAACCCATCAAATTTTTGCCAATATAAAACTCACTGTGTACTATTTTATCTAATAGTGCTTGCTTATGGTTTTTTTTTTTCCTTTATCAGCCCTGAAATCCTCAAATTTACTACAAGTGATTTTTTTCAGTGAAATTTATAACAAGTGGCACCTATACTTGAATCGTTTTAAGAACAAAAAATCCCAGATATCAAAAACACTTCGGAAGTTAACTGAATGAAAAATTTAATATGAAAAATTTTTAATTTCCCATAGGAAAATTCCCACAAATAGCCTACCCAAGCAATTTTACTCCCTATCAATAGAATAAAAAAACAAGCACTTCCACACAAATGACACAAGTTATAAGCACATGATAAATCCTAAGAAGCACTGATGTGGCAGGTTGTAAATGGAGAAAGTACACGGGCAGAAACTCAACTCACATGTTCTCTGAAAAACCTTCACAAGGCTAATGCCTGCTCATATAGAGCCCTAAGTCCCAGTCATGCTAACCAACCTCTGGGAAGACAACCAAGAGAAACCTGACCATTTTAATCCACACTATCTACTGCTGTCCAAAATGCTTAAGTTAAATCTAATCAAGAATTTAAATACAGATAGATAAACAATGAAGAACATTTTGCAAAACAACAGGCCTGGGCATTTCAACAATGTCAACGTTATAAAGGAAAAAAGAAAACCAAGGCCAGAAAAACTGTTCTGAAATAAAATATTACAAATGATGTGACAATGAAACACAATATTTAATTCTTGATTGGATCCAGAATCACATCTTTTCAAGAAGATTTAAAAATCATACAGCATGCCTACTTGTTTTTATAAAATTCATGGCCCAGGCTACCTTTTCAGCACACCAAAAAATAGATAAGTCAGAGTCTTTTAGGAAAAAATTATGTCCTCAGAATTATACACTACAAAGCAAGTATGTTTTTGGCAGAAAACACATCACTAACATATGTTCTACTATGAAACAAAAGAAAAATGCCTTTTTCCACAACTACAAAAATTGTAAATAAATTTAGTAAGGCCAACTACTCACCCTCTATTACTGACAATTGCTTTTTTCAAGTGAATGTAATTTGCAGGAAAGATCCCCTGTAAAAGAGAAAAATATTTCTCATTAGAAAATTTTGTGGTTAACATTTAGTATATACTAAAATAGCAGTCTGATTTCAGTATGTAAATACTCTATCAACACTGTGGATCTTTTAAAGGAGCAACTACTTTGCATATTAACTAAAAATACAGAATTACACAAACTTAATATTAAATAGAAATTTCATTGTCACTTGTGATCAGGGTCTACTATCAGAGAAAAACTAATAAGCAGCAATTACAAGCAAATTTTTTTTTTGGTTAGACTTCTTTACTCAGCATTGTATTTATTAATTTATTTTTATATATACCATTGTTCCTTCTTTTTTTTTTTTTTTAGTGTTTGCTTTATTTTCTCAGGATAATCCCCATAGAATTTCCACCACCAATTCACTCGTGCACCATCACCATCGTCCCTTGTGCTCTTCCTGTACTCATTTTGATCCCTCTCCCTCCTCCTCCCCTGCAGAATGTCTCTAATTTATAGTTGTCTGTTTATTTTGTTTTGTTATGTTTTTTATTGTTATTATTTTTCCCTGGTGCAAGCAATTTTTTTAAGTTACAAATTAGAAATGTTCAATTCTTTCCCAGAACACAACTACAGACTTTGTTGTATTGACAAAACAAACTATATAATCTGACCAACAATTTACAAATTATCCATCTCTGAGCTGGAGAAACAATTCTTCAAGTCTGGCTAACATTTGTATTCACAAGAAAAATCAATTTTGAAGTTTCTAAAAAGATTTCTTCTTTTACTCTCTTTCCGAATGTCTTCCACCATGCCATCTACAATAATCTGACTTCAATTCATAAAAGATAAAAAGTACAATCCCTCTTAAAAAGCAGTAGTTTCCAAATTAATGTTTCACTTCTCTTCCTAAATTATGAAACTCCTTTCAAATAAAACATAGTCTATTTTTATATGCTTTGCTACCGATAATAAATTCAAGCTATACCATGCAAGGCAATTAGAAGATGGACTATAGTAGTGCAATTTAGCTCTAGGTAATCAAATATTTCACCTCCATGGTGAAAACGGAAAAATTCTTAGGCACATACAGCCTTCCAAGAGTGAATCCAGAAGAAATAGAAAACCTGAACAGAACAGCACAAGAAAAATTCAAAATTCAAAAGTTCAGCTGGTTTCATTAGTGCATTCTACCAAACTCTCAAAGACAAATTAAATCCTATCCTTGCTCAAAGTCTTTGAAAAAAATTGAAGAAAAAGGAATGTATCCAAATGCATTTTAGGAAGCTAATGTTACTGATACAAAAAAGCAAACAAGGACAAGTATAGTAAATCCCACTTGGTCATGAAATACAATCCTTTAGATGTATTGTTAAATTTGGTTGCTAAGATCGTTGAGAATCTTAGGATCTATGTTCATCAGGGAAACTGTTCCATGTAATTCTCTTTTTGTGTGATGTCTTTATCAGGTTTTGGTATCAGAGTGATGTTCACCTCATAAAATGTCTGGAAAATTTCCTTCTTTCTCTATTTCTTGGGAGACAGAACGAGACATGTCACTGAGGTACATACACAAATGGCAAATAAGCATGTAAAAAAAGTTCAATGTCATCAACCATTAAGGAAATGTAAATTAAGAATACAACAAGAAAAAAAGACTACAATGAGATACCACTACACCTATCTGAATGACTAAGACAGAAAATAATGACAAACCCAAATGCTGGCAAGAATGCCAATAAACTAGGTATCTCCATACTGCAAGTTGGAATGTAAAATGTATCACCTCTCTGTAAAAGAGTTTGACAGGTTCTTTAAGAACTAAATCTGTAACTCAAATGACAAAGAGTAAGAACACTGACCCAAAAAGCAAACAAAAATAATAACTCTGCAACCAGCATATAAGCCAAGAAGTGTATTTCTGGCCATTTACCCCAAAGAAATACAAACTTTTATTCACATAACTACCAAACCTGTTTATAATGTTTTTAACAGTTTTGGTTTCTACAGTCAAGAACTGGAAACAATCCTGATATCCTTCAAAATCTGAATGGTTAAATAAGTAATATATCCATACGATGGAACGTAACTCAGGAAAAAAAGGAATGGACTACTATTATATGCAATGCCATGGATGAATTTTCAGGGTTATGCTGAGTGAAAATATCTAATACAAAAATGTTGCATACAGTATAATTCCATTTACATAACATTTATAAAAGACAAAATTATAAAAATGGAGAACATGTAAGAGATCCTCTAGGTGATAGAAATACTTTGTTGTCACTGCATTAATGTCAATACCCTGGTTTTGATATTTATTGTACTCAAGTTTTCTAAGATGTTCTCGATGGTAAAGGGTATTCTTTATATTATTAATTTTAAATGTCTATGAAACTGCAATTATCTCAAAAATGCAAAGTCTAACAAAAAAAGGATCTGTTCTCTGTCCAATATGAAAAAACAGAACAAAATATATGAAATATTTGTTTTCTGACAGTAGATGTGAATATGATCTCTGGGAAAAGGGAAACAAATGAGGTGAGTCATACAATTTTCCAAATATTTTTGCTTAAAGGCCTTTATCAATCAGAAAGACCAGCAAAGAACAAAGCACTACTGCCAAGATTAAAAGTCAAATGTTAGTAGGAGATGGCTGAGAGAGCTGGATTTTGTGGAGCAGAGAAAAGAAGGAAATCATAAAGAGAAAGAAGTACAGATTTCTTCGTAGAGATTTCCTTGAGGATTTGGCTAAAAACTGTAATTGCTTCGAATCAAATTCCAGGAGGCCAGGAAAAGAACAACTAAAATGGGCAGTCATATGCTGACATATTCCTGGAGCACACATAAAATTGGTGCACATTTAAGTTCTAATCAACCAAAGAACTCAGTGAACACAAGAGTCTTTCAATAAAGTGAAGTTGTGTTAAGAGTAAGGTCAAACAATTCTAGAGTAAAGGTTGCTCTAGGCAAGTATAGGCAGGCTGAAGTATAAGCAAATTAACTGTCTTCCAAACTCAATTCACCTTTCTTTTAAAGATGAAAAAATTCAGATGAAAAATTGAACAATGTAAATTCATATTCTAAAAAACAAAGCACAAAAGGTTTTCAAACCACACGCAGTGCAAGAATTTTAATGACCAGTGTCTCCACACTGATCCCCAAAGTCTAATATCAGAAGCAAGGTGTGGGGTGGCCAAGATTATAAATATTACTGAAAATAAAACATAAATTTTAGCTTTCCAAAAACTCATAGGACTTAACTTATTCAAGTTCCAACTTTTAGACAATTTTAAAACAAGACCAAAAAAAAAAAAAAACAACAAACATAAAATACATGTAGAAATTATTTCCACCTAGGCATTCCTGAGATGGAAATAACACCTGCAAGTATGAAGAACAGAACTGAACTTTTAATGATGAACCTAATGTAGTATACACAGATGCTGGTTTATAATGATGTACACCTGAAACTGTTGTAATGTAACGTTCCTTCAATAAAAAAAAAATTTAAATTCTCCACCAGAGACAATTTTAGCACAATCACCAGGGCCACCCGCCTGAACCTTAGCAATGTCTGCAGACATTTGTAATTATCACAACATGAGGGGAGGGGGAGTGTTACTAAAATCCAGTGAGAAGAACTCATACATGCTGTTTAAACATCTTACAATTCACAAGATAGCTCCTCCCAAAAAGAATTATCTGACCCAAAATGTCAGCAGTACAAAAAAATAAGAAACCCTGGCTATGAGGAATTAAATTTGAAGATAATGTCTTTTTATAATCATTAACCTAAAAACTAGTAAAACAAAGGCTATTAACAGCAAAGCTAATGGTTGTAAATCTGGACAATTTTCTTTTTGAAAATAATTATTTTAGTAAAAACATTTTTAATAATATTATTTTTATATTTTCCTATACAATAAAAGCAAAACACTTTGGCAATTAGGCTAACAATATTAATTATATGAAAGAGCAAGCAGAAAAGTTTTTTCAAATGCCTTATTGCAGAAAAGTATTCCTATTGTTAGATCAAATTACTAACAGAATAAAAATAAAATCGTGTTCACAAATTAGTACTCTGCATTATATATTGGTGAAAACATATTTTAAGAAGGTGGTTATGATCAACAAACATATTTAACTGAATACTACTGAAACACGTTTTCTATTTTTTACTTTAGAAATAAATTCATCTAACTAATTACATGGTTCCACAGGAATAGGCCTATGATAAATCAATTTAATTTCTGTCAAATATTTGAAGGAAAAATATTAAATACCCTAAATAGATTTTTTTCAAAATAAATTTTATAGCATGACCATACATGCATTTTTGATCCTTTTAATAACCTGTTCTAATATTGCTAAAACAGAGCAGAGTCTGATACAGTTCTGTAAGTGTGACTTTTTGCAAAAGATTGTAGATTGATAAAAATTGTTTTCATATTAAACATCAATACCAGGCAAAAAGTATAAACGGTAACAATGAACTTTTCATTACCTTTATATTTGGCTTTTTTGTTGAAACTCCTCTGTACCAACCTAAAATAAAGCATACAAAGGGTATTAAAATCTATTATAATAATTTTCTGTAAGAGATACAATGTGATTTATTTTTAGGGGGATAAAGATAAATGAATGCAAAACTTTCTAGTAAAGGCACATTAGAAAGTGTGACTTCGTTATGAATAGTTTACTCCAAAAGGAACAGACTTACAATAAATACAATATTCCCAATTTTCATCAAAAGGCACAAAGCTCTTTCAACTGAATAAAATGCAGTAATAGAAAAGACCTCAGAGGACATCTAATTCAAATCCACAAAAATTTCCAGATGAAAGTATCACAGGCAGAAAAATTTCCAAATCTTACAGCTTTTTTGATGGCAGACAGGAGTACAGTTCAGCCTTTGGTTTCTAGTCTCACTCAATTATCCATGTACTAAACTACACTAATCTCATTTCTTGGCCTCCCTAGCTGCAAAAGCTGATGTCCTTGCTTCAATTATTCCCTCTCAACATTCATACAGCAATACTAACAAAAAATATTTTTCTGATAAATTTTTATTGCCAACTTTTCTCAATTCCAATCTTCTTTTTCCCCCAGAGTTTCACTATAGTTTCTCTGCTTGGGTTTAAGAGGAAATAGCTTAAATAATAAGGGGAAGCCAAGAGTTCTACTTCAAGATAGAAAATGAAGAAAAGAATAAAGAGATTATTACAATGATTAGTATTGAGGATTTACTGTTCTTAATTCCATGTAGAATCAAATTTTATCCCTTCAAAATCCTAACACAAAAAAATAATTCTTGATTCTGTTTAGTACAACCAAGATCATAAATTTGAGCTCAATTTACATTAATCTCCATTTATTTTTCTCAAAATACCACTACAACGCTTTAAAGTATCTTAAAAAACAGAATAGAGAATAATATCAGCAGGCATCACAGAGTAAGGATTGTCAAAAAACATCACCTCAATAAAAGCGATGAAAACAGTGGCAAAACTGTCAAAATCTACACTTTTCTAGAGCTCTAGAAATGAACCAAACATTTCAAAAACAGAAAGGGTATTTATTCAAGAAATATGAAGCGCGGTAAGAACAATGATCTTTTTCACTTGCCCTATTGCATACATCCCCTTCTCCTCAGTTCTATGATAACCTTGAAGATCAAAAGCCCCACACTCAATAGTAAAAACTGGAACATTACCTCTGAAATAAGAGAACAGGGGAAATCAAAGCAGATTAAGAAAATGGGAGTATTGTTAAGAAGCAAATATCCCCCAAATTAACTTAGAGTCAATGCAATCCCAGCCAAATTCACAGCAAAAAATTTGGTGAAGAAGTTCTGAAATTCATATGAAAAGGCAAATGACTTCTGAACAGTCACAACAGTTTTTAAAAGGGAGAAAACATTTGAATGACTCTCAGTACCTGAATTCATGATTTAAAATAAGCCTATCACAATTAAGATGTAATACTAGCTAAAGATTTGTTGAACAGGCAAACAGATGAATGAAAAGACTAGAAAATTCAGACATACACTCACAATTGATGGAACACTGATTGACAAAATTGCAAGGGTACTTTAACAGAGAAATGATAGACTTTCCAACAAATGGTGCGCAAACAATTGGACATACGTATACAGAAAACAAGAGAATCAAATCCATACCTTGCATTATAAACAAAATTACCTCAAAATGTGTTATAGATGTAAAAGTAAATCTAAAAGTAGAAAACTTACAAGGACAACAGAAAAACATTTTTGTGATTAGACAAAGCTTTCTTAAGCATGAAAGATTTCTTAAGCACGGTCCATACATGACTTAATAATGCAATCTTAATAAAAGTTTTAAACTTGTGCTCTTCAAAAGACAGCTAAGAATCTAAAAACTGTAAAACTCTTAAAAGAAAACACAGTGAAAATCTTCATGATATTGAATTTGACAATGATTTCTTGAATAAAACACAAAAGCAAAGACAACAAAGTTAAAAATAAAAAGTTCATCAAAACTGAAAACATCTGTGCATCAAAGTACATGAAAAAGTTAAGTGGCAACCTACTTCCAATGAAAATCTCAGCAAGATTTTTCTTGTAGCTCAACAAACAAATTCTAAAGTTTATATAAAGAGGTAAGAGACCTAGATAGAATAGGCAACACAATATTAAAGAAAAAGTCAAAAGACTGACACTACCCAACTTCAAGACTTACTACAAAGCTACAACAATCAAGAAAATGTGGTAATGGAGAACATATGATCAATGAAACAGAATTTAAAGAACTGAAACAGAGCCACAAGAATATAATCAAATGATCTTTGACAAAGGAACACAGGCAATATAATACAGAAAAATTCTTTTCAACAAATGGTTCTGGGAAAAATGAATATATACATGAAAAATATGTATATAGACACACATATACCCTTCACAAATATCAACTCAAATGGAAAAATCATATAAATGTAAAACATGAAATGATAAAACTCCCAGAACATAGAAGACCTAGATAACTAGAGTATGGCAGTGACCCTTAGACATAACGCCAAGTGCAACACCCATGAAAGAAAAAATTAATAAGATGAACTTGATTAAAGTTAAAAATTTCTTTGAAAGACACCATCAAAAGAATGAAAGGCAAAACACAGACTGGGAGAAATACAAAAGACATATCTCATAAAGGACCTATCTAAAATATACAAAGAACTATTAAACTTAATAAAAGGAAAATGAACAAATCAATCAAAAAATGGATAAAGGGGGCCTCCCCTGGTGGCGCAGTGGGTTAAGCAACGCACTACGAAGCAAATCGCAGCCACTGCAACACGAGTTCGATCCCTGCTGCCGGCCAGGGGGGG
>JAGFMF010011397.1:13333618-13354117 GCA_019455555.1 Galemys pyrenaicus
GAAGGCAAAAGAAAAATACCAGATGGTTCCTCCCTTAGGAGGAACATAAAGGAACCAAAGGAGGATCAAGGAAAGGAATAAGAACAATAATAATAATAATAACAATAAAGACACAAAAACCAAAAATGAAAAGACAAAGACAAATTGGGGACACTTGGTGGTGAGGGAAGAGGGGGAGGGTTGAGGGCAGACGGGAGCACAGGGAACTGAGGTGATGGTGCACTGGTGATATGGTGATGGGGAATACATGGGGGTTACAATTGATGTCAAATATATATCAATTTTAAAAAATGAAAAAAACTTAAAAAAACGAAAAACAAAGATGGTGTTAGAATGGCAAATAATTATATGAAAAAATGTTCATGGTCATATATGATCAGAAAACTGAAAATTAAAACAACAATGAAATACCATTACATAAATATCTGTTAGAATGACCAAAATCCAACACTGACAATAACAAATGCTGACAAGAATGTTGAGCAACAGAAACTCTTATTTATTGTTGATTTGAATTCAAAATGGTACAGCCACTTTGGAAGACAAGTTGGCAGTTTATGAAACTAAATACATTCTTACCATAAGATCCATCAGTCTCACTCCTTGAGTCTGAAATGAGTTTATTGAAATGATTTGAAAACATATGTCCACACAAAAATCTGCACACGTGTTTATATCAGTTTTATTCATAATTGTAAAAAACTGAAAGCAACCAAACTGTCCTTCATTAGGTGGACAGATAAATAAACTTGTAATTCCAGACACTGTGATGTTATTCAGAGACTCAAGATCTGCAAGATAGTGGACTTGTAGGATCCTAGAGCATATCTTTACCCACTAGCACAGCAGACCTATATCACAATACAAACTCTTAGATTCTGGCTGCAGAAGGAGAAGAGTGGGAGGAGAAAGTGAGTGGGAGAAAGGCGGTAGAGAGGTAATAGTGTTTTGGTGGTGGGGATGGTGGGTCACATATGTTTGAAGAGGTGTGGCTTTTGTACTCCTGAAACATACTCACAATTATAAACCAATGCTACCTCATTTAAAAAAAAATCTCCCATACTTTTTCATATTTCATAAATCCATGAGGCTATTTTAATTAAATAAGTCTAATAAACTTAATTAAGTTTAAATAAGTTTATTAGACTTATTTAATTGTATCTGACATCATTTGTGGTCCCCAGGGAGTTCCTACCACCATTTCACCCATGCACCATCACCTTAGTCCCTTGTGAACTGTAATGCCATTCATACATACTAACATCTGAATCTATCACTCTTTTTTTAAATCTCTCTTGTACTCAAAAACGATTAAGGATCTCTAATTCAAATGCTTCAGTTAATTAACAGGTATTTTGATACAAATGACTATAGATCACTTAATTTTGTTAGGTTTTTATAAAATGACAATGAACATAATTGGGATGAACACAAATGAAGATTAAGTTTTTATTAAAAGTTATTAAAGTATTTATTAAAAGTTATTTCCTGGTGAGTGAAATATATATGTGTGTGTGTGTGTGTGTGTGTGTGTATACATATGTCTTCTTTCTTACTGGGAGGTGGGAAGAGAGAAGAGTAAAACTTAAACCAGTTCTGCTGATCACTATGCAGCTTCAGAAGCACAGCCTGGATACCACCATTATGAGGCTCATGAGAACTAAGCTTCATGAATTTCTCATATCACCTTTTCTTAAAACCAAACTCTGCTACAAATTTTGCCAAATATACCCATGCCATGGAAATATCAGCAGTTAAGAGGGTAAAAAACAGAATTAGAAGAAAGAAAGAAAACAAAATAAGTCAATCTTTTCATGTCTTCTACTTTATGAACAAAAAGTTCATAAATTCTTACATGACTCACATATTCCAAAATCATTAATAATCAACAAGAAAAAGATGTTCTAATGAGCTAGTAAATTAAGCATGTTCTATTTTCCTATTACCATGGACAGTCTAATTTTGCAACTGCAATTCTCTCATTTTCATCATTTTTCTCCTGATTTTCCAAGGTTTCACAATGCTGGCACAAAAGTGAACCCCCCTCCCTTATGGTCAAATTGCCTGAGTCTTATTAATTTCATTGTCATCATATATATTGAACTGAAGAGTCTACCAAAGTCTTTTCTGCTGGGGTATCATTTAATAGGGTTAAAACTTAAGACTCTGCATTTTGCTCAGCTGTACAATGCTGGGAGACAGAAAGTAGACAAGAATGGGAAACCAGATTCTGGGTCCAATGACCAACAGGGGGTTATCAAGAATTCTGGGGAGTACAGAAACAGGGCAAACATAACTAGACGTGTGTGCAGAAGGCTGACCGAATCTGGACATCCCAGTAGGTAACAACCAGCCTAGAGACATGACTCTGAGTCAATAAAAAGTCCATGAAATAAAGTTATAAAGGAGAGCCCCAAACCCCTCTTTACACTAAGACAACCTCAATCCCTTGTCCTTTTCTCAGGGTATTTAATAAATCTTCCTTTTCTGTCCCTCCTTATGTCTCTGTTGAATTCTTTCACCCCTGTGTCTACAGCCAACACCCCAATTTCCCCACATTTCCATTTGGTAAATGAACATCTGATGTTTTGGTCACTGTTAGAAACAGATCTCAGACACATTAATTTTCCCCTTCCTAACATTTTCAGATATATATTTGGAAAACTGAATGAAGAAAGGAAGGCATTATTACAACACTTAAGTTAATGATTTCTACTATGACATCATCCTTCAGGGAATCAATCAGCATGTATACCTTTGATAACATCATAACTGAATTCTAAGAAATGGTAATAAACACACTGTCTTCAGCAATACTAACTCCTTCTTTCCTCAGTAACTTGCAGCAACTCTCTAACTTCTAAGCTAAGGATATGATACTTATAGGACCATTGTGAAAAACAGAATTCTTTCACTGTACCCAGACGTCTGGTGATGAAGCTTTAGAATGCAAGAATTACTGGGAAATGTTTGGGTGCTGTGCTTACATTCCAAAAGCTAAGTATAACTCTTTGAGTCTCAGTCACTCCTCTGCTCAAACTCTCCAAATACATCCCATCTCCTCCCCAACTGACTCCTTCACTATAACCATACTAACCTCCCTGCAATTCCTCAACTCATTACACAAAATCCCAATTCAGGGCCTTTGTACTTTTTGCGCCATATGCCTGGACTGCTCTTCTCTGAGAGAACCACAGGAATACCTCCCCACTTCCATCTGTTCTCCTGCCAAACGTTATCTTCTCATAAAGGCCTTCCCCAATTATCCTATGTAAATACATAGACAACAGAGTCCCCCCACGCCACCCAACCCAAGTCACGTAGTCATTTTTACCTAATTCTACTGGTTTTATTTTATTCTCCCTTACTCTCAGTGAGAATTAGGGACTTTGTTTTATTTTTTTCTAGATGAGCCCCAGTAGCTAAAAGAGAACTTAATCTGCATTAAGTACTCAAATAATTTGTAACTAAAAAAAAAAAAAAATGAATACATAATATATAGGAGATAACACTGACCTGGAAAGTTGTTGATAAAATTAGAGTTGGCATATGGTAAGTATCTTACACATTGTAATAACTAAATTATTGGGGATGGGGTAACAATACACTAAAAAGTATTTGCTAAATTATTACTATAAAGTATATTTCTAAACCTCCCCAGAGGAAAGTGGGCTTATGAAATAACTGCAGTGTGTAGTTTCTTAATATAAGTGAAGTTCATTCTAAGAAACATCAGAGGACCAAAAGTACATACTCTTAAAGAGCTATCTTAAATATTTTTTGGAAAAAAAAAGCAGGAATATAAATAAAAATTATTCTTACCCATCTAACTGAGGTTCAAATTAGTGCATGAATTAGCATGCAGCAACATCTCACCAGCAAAATGCTGATACATTCTTAGAGAGGAGATTTACTACTGCAACAGAAAGTATAAGTGCTGAAGCTAAAACCAGGGTGAATATGAACCTCAATACCCATGGAAAGTATCTTTTAGCAATAGACAAGCATGATTTCTTTACCATATAATTTGTACATAATTAGTGATCACTGCTTTAACCACAATTCTTTTTTTCTTAAAAATCACCACTGAATCTCTCATGCTTATAACCACAACACTATTTCAACTGACATTTATTTAATACTCATCTTCATACAAAATGATATCTATAACTATCTATTGGTGGTCTTTCAATCTGTGACATAAAGTAAGATACTTTCTACCAAAATCAACCAAATGCAGAAAGTAATTAGAATATGAGAGATAAACTATAAGATCTCCTTTGATTTAGTGTCCCACAACATACACAGACCTAAAAGGACAAGCTTGTTTTCTTAATCTAGATAGCTTATTAATGGGTATATTGTCTTTCATGGAAAGTCAAACTAGGCTTCCTTTAAGTTAGGTTTGCAAAAATTCTTTACAACATCAAATCAAAACATAAGAACTAAGAATCACTACTGAAAAAAATTCTATACTGAAAAGAAACAGGAAAAGAACCAGTACCAAGTAAGCAAAATTAAATGCAGATTACACTCACACTTGAAAAAAGTTATCAATGCAAATAATAATCCCACTTTAGAAAAACAACTAATTTGGGAAAGATCTGCAAGATAAGATATAAACTGACAAAATAATAGAAAAGTAAAGTGAAAAAACCACACTAAAACCAAAAGCTGTAAGATATAATAAGGTGGGCTGAAAAATTAGATTTGGTTTTGTGATCTGGTGAAAGTGTACCAAGGTGGGAACTGCAGGAACCCACCACTCCCAAGTTTGGTAACCCCCAACACCCTGGTAAGAGTGACGAGACCATCTTCTCAGATCAGGGGTACAGCTAAAGAGAGAGGAGGGGGAAAGTACAAGAGCCCTCACCTACACCTTTACCCACCAGCCACCACAGTGGCTCAGACATTAGGCAAACACATCCATGCTTTAGCAAGAGAAATCAGAAGTCATGTCTACCAGCATCAGTGGTACAGGGGCACTACAAACAGAGCAAAGCCAAAGGGCTAACAATGGGAAGACAGAAAATATAAATGATCAAGCAGACCCTTCTGAGAACAATAGACCACAGAAAGAAAGTCAATCTTCAGAACCCAATAATATGGACATGGAAGAATACCTCCACTTAACTGACAAAGAAATCAAAAAGGCCATAATGAAAACAATGAACAGTTAAGACAAAAAGCAGAAAGAGATCAAAATATAATCAATGAACTGAGGATGTAAGTGAAGAAACTGGAGGACATCCAGAGATTAGTAGAACTCAAGAATCCTGGGAAAAGCCATGAAAATATAAGAAATGGAAGAACGAATTAGTACTCTCGAAGATACAAACATAAATAGAACCAAAAAAGAGAAAGAAAAGAAATAAAATGAAGAAACACTTCGACACTAAGGAAATGTAAGAGTCATAGGTATCACAGAAGGTGAGGAGAAAGATAAAGGAACTGAAAAACTATTCAAGGAGACAACTGAATAGAATTTCCCAAGCATGAAGAAGGAAATGAAAATAGACATACAGGAAACTAGAAACCAAATTACCACAATGAGAGGAAAGCTACAGTAAGACACATGACAGTAACGTTTCCGAAGGTCCAAGACAAGGAAAAAATAATGAAACTGACAAGGGTGAAGAAACAGATAATCTACAAAAGAAAATCAATCAGGCTGACATCAGAATCCTCCAAAGACACACTACTGGCAGGAAGAGAATGGAGTAACATATTTAACAAACTCCAGCCAAGAACACTCTACCCCACAAAGCTCTCCTTCCTCTATGAAGGAAAAATAAAAACCTTCTCAGACAAATAAAACCTCCAGAAATTGATTACTCTGACCCCCACTCAAAAAAAATATTCTAAGAAACCCTAAAGCCAAAACCAGCAAAGGAATGAATAGGAAGAACAGAATAAGGAAAGGTATAAAATTTTTTAAAAAAGGCAAACAAAATGGCAACTACAGATGTCAGTGTATTAATATTAACTCTAAATGTAAATGGAATAAACTCATCAATAAAAAGAGCAGCAGACTGGATTAAAAAACAGAACTCAACCTTTTGCTGTCAACAGGAAACACATTTAACAACAAAAGATAAACACAGATTAAAAGTAAAAGCATGGAAAATAATCCTACAAGCAAATGGACCAAAAAAGAAGGCAGGTACATCTATATTTATATCAGATAAAATAGACTTCAAATTAGAAAAGGCAAAGAGACAAACAGTCACAGCACTATGATTAAGGGGACAACACATCAAGAAGAAATAACATTCATCAACATATACTCACCAACTGAAGGAGCCCTAAAATATATCAGACAAATACTATCATCTCTGAAAATAGACATCAGAGAAAATACCTATGCAGTGTGAGATTTCAACACATCACTCTCACCAATGGATAGAGCAATGAGACAAAAAATAAGCAAGGACACCAGAGCTCTAAGTAAGGTCTCATGGGCTTAACAGACATGTCTAGGGCACTGCACTCAAAAAAAAAAAATCTGAGTAAACATTTTTCTTAAGTGTACACAGATCATTCCCCAGGATCAATGACATACTGGGACACAAGACAAACATCAACAGATACACTAAGATCAAAATTATACCAAATATCTTCTTTGACTATAAAGGCATCAAACTAGAAATAAACCATGAAAAGAAAGCAAGGAACCCACCCTACTGGAAGAGCACTGGATCAATGAAAAGATCAACGAAGAATTTAAAAAATACCTTGAGATGAACAATGAAAACACAACTCTCTAGAACATATGAGACACTGCAAAAGCAGCTGTAAGAGATTATATAGTACAATAGATTCACATCCAGAAACAAGAAAGAACTCAAAGAAACAACCTAATCTCCCACCTTAAAGAACTGGAAAAGAAAAAAGAATCCAGAAGAATAAAGAAATAATAATAAAAATCAAATCAGAAATAAATGAAATAAAAGCTAAAAAAAAAATCCAACAGATCAATGAAACCAAAAGTTAGTTCTTCAAAAAATAAACAAAACAGACAAAACTCTAGCCAGGCTCACAAAGAAAAAATACAGAAGAAAGTACAAACAAGATCATAAATGAAAGAAGAGAAATTACGACATAGCAGAAATCAAAAGAATAATCAGATTACTATGAACAGTTATATAAAAACAAGTTCAACAATTGAGACAAGATGGACAAATTCTGAGAACTATACAACCACCTGAAGCTAGATAAAGAAAAAATAGAACACCTAAACAAACCAATTACAGTGAGTGAAATTGAAACAGTAATGAAAACCCTCCCCAAAAACAGAAACCCAGGACCAGACGGCTTCACAAATGAATTCTACCAAATGTTCAGAAATTAACTCTTGCCTATCCTACAAAAACTCTTTTGAGAAGGAAGGAATACTACCAAATACAGTTTATGAAGCCAACATTACATTAATACCAAAACCAAACAGGGACAACACAAAAAGAAAACTACATGCCAATCTCCCTAGTGAACAGACACAAAAATCCTCAATAAAATCCTAGCCAACAGAATCCAACAACACATCAAAAAGATAATTCACCATGACCAAGTGGGATTTATTCCAGGAGTACAAGGATGGTTCAACATCCGAAAATTAATGTAATCCAACACATCAACAAAAAGAAAAAGTAAAACCAGCTGATCATATGAATAGATGCTGAGAAAGCATCTGACAAAATTCAACATCCATTTATGATGAAGGCCCTCAAAATTCTCAGGATAGAAGAAACATACCTTAATATAATAAAAGCCATATACAACAAGCTCATAATCAATATCATTCTTAATGGTGAAAAGCTGAAAGCCTTTCCCTGAAGATCTGAAACAAGACAATGATGTCTACTCTCACCACTGCTTTTCAATATAATACTGGAAGTCCTAGCAAGAGCAATAAGACAACAGAAAAACATACAAGGAATCCAAATAGTGGAAGAAGTAAAACTATCACTATTTGCAGACTATATGATAATATAGAGAACCCGAAAAACTCCACTGAAAAACTAATCAAAATAATCAACCAGTTTAGTAAAGTAGTAGGATATAAAATCAACACACAAAAATCAGTAGCCTTCCTATATGCAAACAATCAATCTGAAGAAGAAGAAATCAAGAAAAACATACCTTTTATAATTGAAAAAAAAATCAAATACCTGGGAAGAAACCCAACAAAGAGGTGAAAGACCGATACAAAGAGAATTATGAAACACTGTTACAAGGATATACAAAGATATGAAATGACATCCCCTGCTTAAGGATTGGAAGAACTAACATTATCAAAATGGCCATCCAACCAAAAGCAATTTACAGATTCAACACTATTCCAACAAAAATTTCAATGACGTTCTTCAAGAAAATAGAACAAATGTTGATGAAATTCATATGGAACCACAAAAAACTTCGAATAGTCCAAGCTCTCATGCCTAAAAGGAGAATGAAGCTATAACACTCCCACACTCCAAACTATACTACAAAGGCACAGTAATTAAAACTATATGGTACTGGACCAAAAACAGACATACATTCTCACTGGTGTAAGGTGGTATCGCATTGTGGGTTTGATTTGCAATCAAATAGAAAACCCAGAAATAAAGCAACATATTTATGGACAACTGATCTTTGACAAAGGAACAAAGAATATGCAATGGAACAAAGATAGTTTGCTCAATAATGGTGCTGGGAAAACTGTGGACTGCCATATACAAAAGAATGAAGCTAGACTACCACCTCACACCATGTACAAAAACCAACTAAAATGGATAAAAGAATTGGACATAAGATCTGAAACTACAAAATATATAGAACATAATATAGGCAAAACACTACATGACACACATTTCAGTAACATCTTTAAAGACATATTCCCCAAATCAAAGAAAGTGAAGGAAAAGAATGAACAGCTGGGACTACATCACATTAAAAAGCTTCTATACAACAAAAGGCACATTAACCAAAACAAAGAGACATCCTACTGATTGGGAGAAAATTTTTACACACAATACTACTGATAAGCAACTGATCACAAAGATATACAAAGAGCTGATCTGACTCAAAAACAAAATAAAGAAAATCCAGTCAAAAAATGGACAAAAGAGTTAAAAAGACACTTCTCCAAAGAGAAATGCAAATGGCCAACAGGTATATGAAAAAATGTTCAACATCACTGGAATTATGAAAATACAAATCAAAAGCACAATGAGATACCACCTTACACCAGTGAGAATGGCACATATTAAAAAAATAGGAAAGAACAATGTTGGTGAGGATGTAGAGAAACAGGAACTCTTTACACTGCTGGTGGGAATGCAAACTGGTTCAGCCACTATGGAAAGCTGTGTAGAGGTTCCTCAAACTACTAAAAATGGTGCTTCCATATGACCCAGCAATTCCATTCCTAGGACTCTACCCAAAGGACACAAAAACATTAATTCAGAAGGTACCTGCACTCTTATTGTAGCACTATTTACAACAGTGAGATATGGCAACAACCCAAATGGTCAAAAAGTGATGACTGGATCAAGAAGATGTGGTATATACACACAATGGAATATTACTCAGCAACTAAAATATATAAACTTATGCCATTCACAGCAACATGGATGGAGCTGGAAGGGATTATGCTAAGTGAAATAAGTCAGAAGGAAAAAGAAAAATATCAGATGGTTTCACTTATAGGAGGAATGTAGGGGAACCAAATAAGGGATCAGGAAAAAATATAATAAATTAAAAAGCAAAATTAACAGGCAACTATAAATCATAGACACTCTGCTGGGGAGGGGTGGAGAGGGGTCAAATGGGAGGGAAGAAAACAAGAGACTATGGTGATGGTACACGGGTGAATTGGTGGTGGAAATTATATGGGTTACTACACCTGAGAGGAGAAAAGAATCCATTACACAAAAAGGAAGAATGATGTAAAATATATATAAAATGAAAAAAAGTCAAATAAAAAAATAGTAACCAAAAAAGAAAAGGTAAAAATATCATAACCTGGACTCAAAAGATGACATTTTATAAATTGTGATTAAAGATTAAGGTAATAAAACTAAATTTCTAACTGAGATGTAACATTAAATCCTATTTTATACTGAAATGACTAAGGATTTTAGAATTAAGAAGTTATTCAAAATATATTCTATTTAAACAACTAGACCACAAAGGAGATGAAAAAACTTAGAAACAAACAAAAAATTTAGTTTTTTAAAGCAAATATAGGCATATTAAAGAGTAAGGAGCAAATGGTAGATTTTAGAAAGACAGGGATTCACTATAATTTCAAATATTATAAAACTTAAGTATCACTGTATCATTTTGTTTAAATGCAATTAATATACAAAATTGGAAACTGAGAACACTAGGTAATTTTCACAGATGTAGGAATGAAGCACATCTGCAAACATGTGTGCTACCGTCACTAACATGTAGTATGCTGGTAAGTGCTTACTGTGTAAAGGAGATACGTGTAGGGTTTACATCTATCAACTTAACTCTGGCTTATACCCTCCAAGACTGATTGGCCTAAACATATTTTGCGTATACATTTTAAAAGCCCTGATTTTGTTTTTCAAAAAAGGAAACTAAAAACAAATTTAATTCTATTAAGGTTAGAAAAAGAATCAGTGAGAAGGGAAATAAGAAAAAAGACATTGAGAAAATACTCTGGGTCTTATGTATAGAGATTAATTATATGGTAAAGATTAATTCATTTGAAAACTACCATTATTTAAACATTTAGACAAAAAAAAAAAATAGTAACCTGTCCTGTGCTAGGTATTTTCACTCCTATCATCACAAACACTGCTGAATATCACTTTAGCATTGCTTAGCCTGTGAAATGGCCTTGCAAGTGAGGCTATACTATCAAAAAGAGCCAACAGTACACTTACAATTGCTACTGAAAGAGGCTTCAGAACAGTGTCAGCAGTGTTAATCCAAAAGAATGAAGCCTCTATATAGATTGGCCATGTGACAGTAAACAATCAGCAGTCCTTTACAAAGATCTGGTGCAAACCAATCAAGCCAGATCAAAAACACCAAACAAAAAGTATCCTTCAACAAGAAGTATCAAACTTCTTCTTTCAAAGGTGTAACATATTCTTAACTGACAAAGGGGGTGTGGGGAGCAAGTTTATTTACCCCGGCTCCCAACCCCTGGCTAACAACGACATAGAAGTAGAGGCAGGTAGGCAGCAAGTACAATTCTTTTGCATCCCATAACATAATTAAAAGTAGTTTTTAAAAAATGGTTCTTTATGAAGGACACACTTGCATGTAAATCCACGTTAGAGATAATTAGAGTAATCAATCGTAAAATCAAGGGCCAAAACCAAAATCTATAATCTTCTAAAAATACTGATTTTTTTTTCAAGGAACATCAATAAAAATACGCACAGCCCACCCAATTCTGTATCCTTTTCCCAATCATATAATGATGAGGAAGAAATATATTTGACATCAATTGTAATCCCCATGTATTCCCTACCACCATTTCACCAGTGCACCATCACCTTGTGCTCTTATAACTGCCCTCAACCCTCTCCCTCCCCCATCCCCACCAAGTGTCCCCAATTTGTCCTTGTCTTTTGAAAGCACAACTATTTATATAAAAAAAAAAGTTATAGATAATTCACCCCCAAAATGGGTAAAGAAAAGTATTTAAAAGGTCTACATTCAAAATATCTATTATTTTCACTGGGAACTAATAAAGAATAATCTTTTGTATTTAAGTGCATGACTTAATGCTATTTCAAATCTTCATTTATAAGCAGTAAATAAAAAAGATAATGTTGGCAATAAAAATGTACATTAGAGAATTAAGAATTGTATCACCAATTTAATTATTAAAATTAGTAATTCTGGAAGCCATCAACTACTTGCAATCATACTGCCATTGATTAAGATATTTTTAAAAACTCTTTAGTTCATCTATTTGTTTTCTCTATATTCCACATCAGAGTAAAATCACAGTGTTTTTCTTTCTCTATTTGACTTCCTTCAAAAAGCATATTGCTAACACGAGGGACTGAGGTGATGGTGCACTGGTGAGATGGTGATGGGGAATACATGGGGATTACAATTAATGGCAAGTATATGTAAATTTTAAAATATTTTAATAAAAAAATGCAAAAAAAAAGAGAAAGGAACTTAAAAAAAAAGCATATTGCTGCAAATGACAGGATTTCATTTTTTATAGCTAAATAGTATTCCATTCCATTCCATACACACACACACCACAATTCTTTATCAACTCATGACTCAATGAGCATTTAGGTTATTTCTAGCTCTTGGCTACTGCAAATAATTCCATAATAAATATAGATGTGCAAATATGCCTTCCAGGATTTCAAGAACCAACAGTGGATGGAGCCTAGAAGTTTTAGTAATCAATACTGAGTAGGCATATTGTCATTTAATCCCTCAATTTTCAATATGAAACCCATTTCCTATGTAACTGTACATGAAGTTCCCCAATCCACAGATATTCTATTTATCCTCTACTAAAAATAAACATCAAACCAAAATGGTGGTTACCAGAGGTTAAGGGATATTAGGTCATGAACAAATCAGGTAAAGGGAGTTAACTGATGTTAGTGAATGGAAATTAGACCTTTGGTGGCATCACAATGTATACAAATGTCAAACTATAATGCTGTACATATCCAAAACCCACATAATGTTATTGAGTTAACCAATGTTAACTCAATAAAGAAAATGGAAATAAACCTCAACACTTCTACCAAAGTGAAAGAGAAAAAGCCACCAAATGAGAGAATGGTATATCCGGAGGAAAGTAGTCTAGAAATGGTAATGAATAGGTACAGTTTGAGAATACAAGAAGAACAGTTTAAGGTACCTATGGCAGTTCATCAAAACCATGTGAGACAGACATCACTCTGAACCCCCAATAAACTTGGTTTCAAATATATCCACAAAACTACAAAAAAAAAATTATAACCCTCGGCCTATATGACAAGCTATCTCCAAGAACCTGAAGGAGGCAAACATATCTACACAAAACTGCAAACTCATTTCCTACTAATTTAACAAATGCTCACATAATACTCCATGAAAGAAAACTTTGCTAGTGACCAGAAACGGTGATTTAAAATCTCTAGTGCTCAACTGTCCAACTGTAGAAAATCTCCACTTGTTAAGTGTTTATTCATTCACGTGTTAAAAAGTAACCTAACACAAGCCCCACACAGTCCAATATATTTAGAAATGGATGTGAAGAAACAGTGATTTGTCCAAACCCAGGTCTTAATTCAGGGCAGAATAGCAGAATCCACTTTCTGTCAGAACTATCTGTGTTCTTTTCAACCACTCAAAAGTTTCTTCAACTAAACATGGAGACAGTAATATATTATGATGTTATTTGAAATAATGAATGTATTAACAACTATTACTGCTGCCTGGAACATCATGGGTAAAAAGTTAATAATTACTATAAAACTCTTACTTTTAAATATGAAGTTAACATTAAAAAAATGGAAAATTTGCTAAAGGCATTTAAAATTAACACTGTTATGTGTTTTGTACTATATTATACAAATGTCCACTAAGAATCCTTCTGTAACAATTTTCATACATAACTGCATGAAGTTATCAAGAAACTTAACAGAAAGATGCAAGTTTTTATTATCCATATAATCTCATGAAACTTAAACTTTTAACCATCATTATAAAGTGGTAGAAAATATTTATCCAACAAAGTTCAATAGAAGACAATAATGACTCAACCAACTCAAATTTTTCATTAACATTATTAATAACAAAACAGCTTTCATTTCTGTATGTGTATCAGAAAGTCACCTTTTGCTGATGCTGATTCTTACTATATTTCAGCAATACAAGAAAAAAACCCGCAAACTTAAAATCTTAAACAAATGGAACACAGCCACAAAATAATCTAATTGGTTATACTATGCAAAAATCAAAAATTAGAAAATGAAGTCAGGAGATTTCTAGATAACTTAACCTGACTAACCTGGTGTATATTCACTGATAGCCTCACCTTGAGCAACATGAAACTGAATTAATTATTTTCTGCCTCTGAAAATGAAATAATTATGGGACTATTTTTTAACTAGCTAATTTTAGAAATTTTTTTAAAACTTTAAAAGAGAAATCTGTTATTAAATATGCAGAAACTATATAATATTCAGGAAAAAAATCAGATTTACGGTGTCCATCTTGAGAGTAAATCTGCCTACAGAAGAACAAGCATCAATTTTAGGGTAATCGACAACAGCTAAATTAAGACTGAGATTGAAAAAGGGGACAGAAGAAGTTAGATATGTTCAAGGTAAAGTTGAAGGCAAAATCAAGTGAGGCACCTACAACAGGGGTACATACATGACCCTAGAGTCAAACAGACTGTGGATCATGAATCTAGATAGGAGGGCAGAACTGCCATGGTTTCAGAGAAACATGCAGACAACAAATCTTCAAACAGATGCACTCTGATAAGTGGCATGAGTTTTGCAGTACAGAGCATATGTCATAAGCAACAAACAGTATTTCAATATTGAAGCCAGAGAATTTTTTGTCATCGTTTCATGCAGAAGTATGAATCCAGCCGGTGAAGTTAGTGGAATTCTATCTCAGAGGTGATGTAATGAAGACAGGGTAACTACTTGAATTGTCTCTTGAAACAATTAGATTCTAACATTACTTATGGTAGGGAAAAATGACATTAATCAACCAACATCAGCAATAGTCTGAGGCCATCTTACTGCTGCTTGCACAAGACACTCTCTAAATACTTTAAATATCCATCAATCTCTAAAGACTGGTAAATTCCTCCCGAAGGCAATGCAATACCAAATATTTATAAAATCTCTGCTCCTCTCCCCAACCTTGTCCTAGTAAAGACAATACATCGTCTTGACATGAGTGCATGATTTTGAAGAATGTGATATTTTCCACTAGTACATGAATCTTATAACAGAAATGCTCATACATGTCACAAAAGAGGATGGTAGTCAAGTCAAATTTCACTTGAGCACATTATTACCTCATTTCAATTATATCATGTCCAATCAATCAGACAGAAACATACAAATGAACTAATTATAATTCAATTCTATCAAAATGCAGCTAAGCATGAATTGAGGCAATCTGAATGAGAAAATAAAAACAGCAGTTTGACATAAGATATAAAAACCATATTTAATTGTTGTTTATAAATTAGAGCCAAACAGTGCATACCTTTATGCTGAAACAAAGATTAAAAAGGATTTTATATCAATACTATAATGAAATCAATTATCAAAATGACTGCTTATAACCTATTACTACAAAATAAATACACTGCCTGAAATAATCACTCTTTTTGTGCTTTATAGATCCATACTCACCTTCACATTTTTCGAGAATCTGGACTGTTTCTCCTATTTCTAAGACCAACCCTTGAGGGACAGATCCTCGAAAGCTGCATATCACTAGAAAAACAAATATTAACATATTAATTAGCATTTTAAATACTGAGACAGAGTCAGTGTCACTGATATTAAACTATATGTCTTAAATATATCCTCTCCTTCACTAGTTCATCTTTCAAATGTGTAAGTCATTTGCAACTTAATCTATATTTTTAAGATAAGTAGTTCAGGACATTAAAATATATTTTGGCAAAATTACTATTCCTAAGTAATGTCTGTACTCATGCATATCTGTGAAAAAATTTCTGTAAACAGTCTTTGTTCAAGTATCCTTTTTGGGCAAGTACATATCAATTTCTTAATAAAAATGAACATTGGAAGCTTCTTACCATAAACAAATATTTTTTAAAGATTTGTTTTTATTTATTTACACATACAAAAACTGGGGTGTAGGCCAGAGGTGCAGAGAGGTGGGAGTTAGAGGATTCACCAGAGACAGAGTGGGGAGCAGAACAGGTAGATCTACTGAGATACCCTGCTGAGAGGAGCAGCAGCTGAGACAATAGAGGTCTGCTCTTCCATGTGGGTTAGCTCCCTAGCCTAGATCAAACTCATGCCACAGTGGTAGCTGAAACTTTAACCTTAACCCCTACAGCACCAGGGAGGCCCAATAAAAATATTTTTTAAAAAGAATCACCAAATAGGGCCTCCCTGGTGGCGCAGCGGGTTGAGCAACGCACTATGAGGCAAACAGCAGCCACTGCAGCACGAGTTCGATCCCTGCTGCCGGCCAGGGAGGGGACCCACATGACGCAGCAGACCTCTCCTGCCTCGCCCGCTGCTCCCCTCGGCAGTGTGTTTCAGTCGGTCTGCCTGTTCTGCTCCCCACTCTGTCTGGTGAATCCTCTCACCCCCGCACCTCTGGCCTGTACCCCAGCTCCTGTATGCATAAACAAATAAATCTTTAAAAAAAAAAAAAGAATCACCAAATAACCAAAATTATGCTTTAGGAAACAGATTCCCATAATAAAAATGGAAATACAAATTAATGAAATACAAAACAAATGAACAAGAGAGAAAATCTTGATGACAACCATCTAAATTTTATAAAAATTGATAAGTTGATTCCAAAATGTATACAGTAATACAATAAATCAAGAATATCTTCGTCAACTGCAAAAGATTTACACTACTATATATCAAATCTTATAATCTAATATTGGTTCTTTGTAAACATTACCACTGATAGACATCTAGACATTGATCAGGAAAACAAAGTACCTAAGGAGCAAATTATCAAAATCAGCACTCAAAATACAGTTGGGATTAATGTGATTAATAATTAAAGGATGTATATAAGGATATTACAGAAACATACCAACAGATTTGCAAATTTAGGATACATCAATAAATTTAGAGAAAGTTAAAACTTATAAAATATCTAAATAGGAACGTCCAAGAATTACAGTTGACCAACAGACACATGAAAAAAATATGTTCAACATCATTTATTAGGGCAAAGCAAATCAAAACCACAATGAGATATCATTTCACTCCTGTCAGAATGACCCATATTAAAATCACCAGAAACAACAAATGTTGGCAAGCATGTGGAAAAAAGAAACACTCATACACAGTTGGTGGGAGTACAAATTAGTCCAGTCCCCATGGAAAACATGGAGGTTTCTCAAATATTAAAAATAGATACACCATATTATCCAGCAGCTCCACTCCTAGGTATTTATCCAAAGAATGCAGAAACAATAATTTGGATAAAAGCAATAAATGCACTCCTTTGTGCATTACCAAGCTACTGACAATAGTCAAGTTAGGGAAACAATCTGAGTGCCCAAGGACAGATGAGTGGGTAAAGAAGCTGTAACAACAAGTGCACAAAGGAATACTACCCAACTATAAAAAAAAAATGGAATCTTGCCATTTGTGACAACATGGATGGAACTGGAGGGGGTTACACTCAGTGAAATAAGTCAGAAGAAGAAAGACAAATGGAATATTATAAGAATAGGGTCTTTTTTAACTATTCACATGGAAAAAAGAGATAAAGGAAGAGACAACTAAACCAAAACAAACCTTAGAAATCTGTCTGCAGAATTGAGGCTACCAAGGAAGGTTGAGGCAGGGACAAGTAGGTTAAGTCCCAGGAGTATGTGATAGAGGATAACTGGTGCTTTGATGGTGGATATGGTGTGGGTAACATGCATCTGAAGAGCCATTCCTTTGAATTATATACAGTGTTATTGTTACCTCGATTAATAAGTAAATAAAATGAGTAGTAATGAAAGACAATATGCAATCTCTAAACCATGGTTGTTAAGAAAAACTACAAGCAATTATATGAGCATTTAACAATTTAACATCCCAGCTCTATCCCTAACAAATTCTTTACTGAAGCCCTTATTATTATTGCAAACTTTGAAGCTTTGGTTACCATCTTCTTGAACTTTATCACTGAAAGAATATTAAAATCAACAGCAGCCTTCATTGTTTGAAGTTGGGTATTTTATGCATACCCTATACAAACTTTCCATTATATTTAAACAACTGTCTTCATTGTAAACTAACTTTCAAATGATTTTTTTGAGCGTTAATATAAAAAAGAGGAAAAAAAGTGTTTGCTTTAAAGAGCAAGAGCTCAAAAGACAGTGTTTTCATTTTTAACATTTTGAAAGGACAGGTCTATTAGTAAAAAGGAGAAGTAAAAAGAGAGGCACCTGCATAGTCACGTGGAGGTAGGAAAGTTGCTGAAAGACAGTTGTCTCCCTATAATCATGGATCTATATTCAGGCCGATATTCTATTTGTAATCACAGCACAAAAAATAAACCTGTTAGTAGATTTCACACTACTCCCATTGGGTCTGACAGATACATAAAAAGATATAGCATAGTGTCAATTTTAAAACTATGCCCTTTATTCTTTTTGTTTTCTACCATCTTTAATTCTAAGTAATTAAGAGTTTATCAGTGACAAAGATTGAAGACCTCTGAAAAACTAAGAGACAGATATATTAATTTTATTTTACATATTGATATATTTATCAACTTGAAGTATTTTCATACTGTGTTAAGTAAAAAAAAAGATTTAAATTTATGATTAAAACAAGGGAATACAAATGGTTTTCCTTGATTTTTGATGAACCAACAGGTATTACAGATATTGCTCATATAGTCAAGGAGTTAATGCCAAATCTGAAGTAAATGAACAAGCTGAGACAATACTTAATACAATACAAAGTGCAATTTACTAAGCTATGTTAAAATTATATAAAGGAGCATAAAAAGGCTTAGTTGGGTAAGTTTACAAAGCTTGTGAGAATGTAAGATGTTTAAAATCTATGGTTAATTACTCAGTGTATTATTCCTTGGCAAATACTCTGCAAAAGTTATATAACTTTATCATGTTAGTTCACCAGTCTTCAACATGCACTTATTCATCTTCACTTCTTTAATTTTTATGAAAAACAGAAGCTGAAAATTCTGACCTGCCAAGTGCACAGCAGCAAGATAGCTAAGTAGAGTCATGGGGTATTGCCAATTTTATTGTTCGAGCTTAGAGTTATGACTGAAATCTTTCTGAATGAAAATGTCCTTCAACCACTATAAGATATTAGCTTTTTCTTCAGTCTTGACAATGTTTCTTAATGTCAAACTTACATCTACAGTAAAGTTATTTCAGTAAGTTGAATTACAACTATTAACTACTTTATACATTTCCCATGCTGCTAAAGTTAAAACAAGAACCAGGATCTCCATTCTCAAGTCTGCACCACATACATTTTTGTGATCAAGGTACAATTCCTGGAGAGTATTTTAAACCTTAATGCAACTGCAAAAGAAATTTCCATATTTCAAAACCCATTCAACAATGCAACTGAGGGATTTCTACTTAACCATCAGTTGGAAGCACTTTAATCTGCAATGTAATAACATGCTAAATGGCAAACAAGAGATGTTAATAAATTCCATAAGTGCCTTCCAAGTGATAAATATTCTCAAGTTAAAACATTTGCCTACAGATTGACTTCAGTATTTGGCAACACCTATCTGAGAAAGTGTTTATAAAGAGGAAGTACATAAAATCTCATTAATGAAGATTTGCAACTAATTTTGATCATATGGAACATTAACATTGAATATCAATTAAACAAAATGCTAATAAAAAACCATTTTTCTCATTAAATGTGTACTACCAAAAATGTGCAGTTATATTTTGAACTTCCTCAATAAGTAATGTATGGAAATACGTTTCCTCTCTTGTAAAATTGCCTACAAAATGTCCTCAATTTTCCCCTCTTGGCCCATAAAGCTTATAACATTTATTATCTGGTTCTTTATACAGAAAATATTTGCCAGCTCCCCAGTCGAAAGCAAAAACAGTACCAGTATGTTGGTATTTATAGTATTTTGAAAAGTGAAATATGTGATAAAAGAACTACCCAATATGGAAAGAAGGATTTATAATGTAGGTCATAATACTACATAAAAAGTAGCTTAATATTTGTTCACTATCTGCCTCTACTTTATGATTATTAAGTATTTTTTACTTCTTCACTAGTATATTTTAAAACTACATAACACTCTGAATCATATTCAATATTATACACCAACGTTGCCTTAACAACAAAAAATTACATAACATTTTTCTTATGAAGAATTCACAGTTTCCAACCATTTTAAATGGTGCATTAACCTAAAAGTGTTAGTGGTTAGCATTCATATATAGTATCTTTCACTTGCTCTTAACTGCAGAAATAAAATAATCACAAACCAGCACATTCTAGATTTTAAAAAGTTGTAATGAAGTCCAATTTTAATGATGCATAGAGGAAGATATATGTGTGTTTCTGGAACCCTTCTGTCTTTGCTCTTACACACACACAAGACCCTGTTGAATGTTGGCACCAGCTATTCATGAAGATTGGGATCAGGAGTAAAATGATCAACCATCCTGGTCTGCCAATGACTTAGGGACTTTAAAGGATGTGGGAGTCTCTGCTAAAACCAACACAGTCTTGGACAAACTAATGATTGGTCACAATAGTCAGTGTTAACTGGAGCTTGCTTGGATTTAGTATCTTCTAA
>JAGFMF010011397.1:13355388-13367744 GCA_019455555.1 Galemys pyrenaicus
AGGTTTTGTATGTTTGTCTTAATGCGGCGGATGGCAGAACCCATTCAGAGAGGGCAGGCTTGGGGGTTCTGAGTGCTCCTCTCCCTGCCCTGTAACACAAGGACACATGAAAAGTCACCTCAAGGACTTTCATTTTCCTTAAAAACAGTTTTACCACAAGTGTACTTCATTATCATCTTAGTACTGCTTTAGGAGCCCAGAAATAATACTATCAGTCCTTACATATTTTAAGGTTTGTTCTTATTTCTAGATTAAAAGAAAATGTATCAAGAAATTACATTTGCAACATTATTGCACTGCTATTTTAATTAATCCTAAAATAATTCTGTTGAAAAGTCATGCTAACAATTGTAATTTTTGTTTATCTATACCAATGAAATGAAAAAAATTAAGACTCAAAAAAAATAATTTGGTTGGCTTTGCAATGCATGATGTCTTAAAGCAGATATGTCTTCTTTATTACATTTTGCTTGGGCCAATAATGAAATAATGATCCTTAAATGGATCAGACAGTGGCACACCCTAGGAGTAAATGGATAGCAAAGGAAATCTGGCTTAAGGCACATGAAGTTTTGCAATGAGTAAGGAACCCACCACACATCTTTCCCAATTGATAATTAACAATTTTCACACTACCTCACACAAAGCAAGTGAAGCACTGTAATATGAAATAAAGGGTGGGTTGTATATTCCTTAAAGCAAATTGAAAATGGAAAAGGCCAATGTGTCTAACAAATTAAGAACAGAGAAGGGAATAATAAAATTAACTATGGATCTGGACTCCAAAAAAAAAGAAAGAAAATGTTAGTTAAATGCCACCTAAGTGCAGCTGGAATGATAAAGTTTACATCTGGCCCAATTTATCTTAATTCTTAGTAAAAAGTAGATAAACTAATATATTTGTTTCTATCAATAGACTCCCTAACCTTTCTTTTTAGAACAGTTAGTGGGTAACAATGAGTTCCTAAGAAAGGATTTTCTATACTTAATCCATAGAGATAGTCAATGATGATGTCCACTGACAGCACTGAAAAAATAACAGGTATAAAAAACATGTTTGGAAAGGGATTTTGACTATAGATAGATACATAAAAACATTTATCCTTAATAAGTCAATCCAGTTTTAAACCAAACACATCCAGCTACAAATAAACTCTTTACAAGACCAAGTAGAAAAGTAAGCCTTATCATTTGCTTCTTTTCTTTCAATCCCCCTTTGCCATAAACATAATCATTCCTCTCTATTCCCACTTCCCTCTGCTATGCTACATAACAGAAATGTACTTCAAAAAAAACCTAAATGATGGAAAAGCATGAGTTATCTATAGCTACATAAACATTAAATACTAAACTGCCTTAGGCTGTGAAACAGAACAAGATGTTCATTAAATGTTTAGAATAAGGGAAGACAATTTAAAGCTGCATCTATAAAGGCCTATTACAGGGAGGACATGAATGTTAACAGAAAAAAAACACTTAACTGATAAAGATATATACCCATCTCAAGCACTTTCCTAGCCACATCACACTCACTACCTTAATCTCAATTTTTTTAAAAAGGGGAGGGAGGGAAGCATTATCTACAGGAGAAACCTACAAGGTTGTCTTATAAAATTCCTAAATGACAGCTTTACTTATCACAATAAATGAGAAGATATTCCAAGAGAGTTCATCTGACTCATAGTAGTCACCCAATCCACCCCTTATAATCAATCCCCCTCAAAAAACCAACCTACCAAGAAATTTCCAAGTAACTTTCTATGCAGAACTTTCTCTGCACCAAGATGCTGGTATCCCCTATTCAAGGAAATACTACCGGTTGCAGAATATGCCAGTACTATCAAGGAAAACAAAGCAAAAACACTGTGAAAAGGAGTGGGGACAGTTTGAAGAAGATATTTCATCCCAGTCAGGCAAAACCTAAAAGCACCAAGAACACACACACACTACCAGTAACTGACTTGTTGAAGTTCTCTTTACCGTTCTCTTATTTACAACCTTTATTCATTTCTTCCCCAATTGTGACCACACTGCTCCACATAAAGAACATTTCCAAACCTTTAGCATCATACATAATCAAATGTTACACACACACACACACACACACACACAGAGGTCACTGATATCCACTGTGGTAATTTACTAATTTTCAGATGTCAACTTCACAAGACAGAATTACTTCCCTATAAAGTCAAGAAAAATAACACTTCTGTTGTTAATACTGTCAAAAATAAAGACTGATTTCAACCATATAAAAAAATCTAATTTGCTATAGTTTACAGACATACACATGTTCTGCTTCAAGATCATCTATATCATTCCCCCACAATAGGTCAATGAAAAAATAAGACAGCAAGAAAATAGCCAAGACTGCAAGAAGTAACTGCCAGGGAAAATTACTGGATTTAAGAGTATTTAAAAATATACTATATCCAAATCTAAATAAAATCCCCAAAGCTCAAATGGAAGAATATGACTTAAAAGTTAGCACAATGACCATAGACAGCAATCAATGTCAACATGCTATTTAGTTGGAAAACTGTCATCATACAGTATTATAATCAGATTGGTTCTCCTGTAAGTACAAAAAATCTGATTAAAAACCTAACAACCATAAACTGAAATCTGAAATATGATCATTTAAGACTACTGATGCTAAGTCACACATTTAGGAAATTAACATAAATCAGGCTCATTAGGCACAGTAAATGAACTAGAAACAGGTAGTAAAAAATAAGTGATGACTTTAAGGCAGGAAAAAAACCTGCGATTTTCCACTGTGATTAGAAAATAGTCCCTCTCTTTAACTGACTGAATCTAAGGCCAATATTGAAAAACTGCTGGAATTCAACGGGTAAATCAGTCTCCACCTATAATAGAAAAAACTAGAGGGGGAGGGTTGAGGGCAGATGGGAGCAAGGGGGACTGAGGTGATGGTGCACTGGAGATATGGTGATGGGGAATACATGGGGATTACAATTGATGTCAAATATATATAAATAAAAATATATATAAAAAAATAAAATCCCAAGAAAAAAATAACCTAACTTCATGCCTCAAGGAGAGAAATTTCCCTGGGAATTTCAGAAAAGCTGTAGAGTGCTTCGAGAAATGTACACCTAAGTTAACCAAAATCCATGAAAAACAGCCACTGATTTCAAAAAAGATTGCAAGCATTTAACACTCAACATGAAATTCCTGAGACAAATATTAAAAAAAGGAGGACTTTATGGTTCTTTAGGAAGAAAACCTCTTCATACCTTACACTCCACTAGTATTAGTATGAAGTCTCCCAATATGTGAGAAAGAATTCCTTGACGTACTGAGTTTGTTGAGAAAGTTGAAATCACCACTTTCCCTGCTCCAACACAGTTGGAGCATAAAAATTAAAAATATAAATTCTAAAGGAAGCTAGCCAAATACAAGTATCTAATTTCATTTCCTCCTAAAATTACAGTTAAGGAGGAAAAAATTTAATTCTGTAACCCATGGGACAAAATAAACAGGAAAAGAAACAAAAGTTAAATCATTTAAAAGGGTGGGGAGAAGGAGAATAGCATGTTTGAGAAACTCAAATTCTTACCAATAATAGAACGAACAGACCCAATTTACACCACAAAATCCTTAACAGATTCAAGAATTGGCAGTAATGGGTAACTGGGAAGTGTCGAGGAGGAGGTAGGAGGAGTGTAGGGGAGGTGCTAAAATGAGAAAATACTGGTTTTTAATTGTCTGGAGAGTATTTTAGATAATTAAATTCACCTCCTCCAATCCATATCTCAATATAGCTCTTTTCCTCCACTCAGGAAAACACTGGTTTATTGTCTGAAATAAATGTTTTTTTTACTATAAATTAGATGACAACAAGGCACATCTGAAGACTTGGTATGAGTACAAAAAAAGCAGAGGATTGTGTAAACATATGCAAAAAAAAAAAAAAAATACCCCAGTCCTCTTTCAGCTTAGGACTCTCAGAACACTGATATGCAACGCTTTTTACTGTCCAGGTCTTCTTGTTTAGAGTCAAATTGGAAAAGTCACTAAGGACCTAATATATTAGACAAAAGTAAATCCACACAAAGAAAAATGCTGTGAGATTTCAGAACCTCTAGAACAGAAATATAATTCCAAAATCTTCCAAAAAGAAAAATAGATTGTACCCAAAAGATCATGGACTTAATAAAAGCCAGAAGACAATAAAAAAATACCTTCAAAATGCTGAAGGAAAATTCTGTACCTAAATTATTAATAAGATGAAGATATTTTCATACATACAAATGTCTTATATACTACAGAAAAAATGTAAACAAACAGTTGAACTCTACAGATGCTACATGTCAGTGATTTCCTCTTCTAGTCACATACCCTAAAAAAATACACATGAATGCCAGAAAGAAACCCAAGAAGGTTCACAACAGCACTGTTCTTATTATCAAAAAGGGAAAGGAATAAAAAAAAAAATCAACTGAAAGAATGGATCAACAAAGTACAATATATAAGAGCAACACTGTTGAGTTTCAGGCTTACAATTCATTCCACATTTTCTTTATTTATCACTGATGGGTACCAAGGTTGTTTCCATGTCTTGGCTGTAAATAACATTCTAATAAACACAGGGGTGCATTTAAAATTAGTGATTTTATTTCTTTTAGGTATGTACCCTGAAGTTGTATATAAAACTTATAAGGCTTTTTCCCTTATATTTCCCTCATAGTAGATGATGAGACATTTTACTTGTTTCTCAAATGAGGAAAGAAACCAGCCTGGTCTTTTTGTTTCATTTCATTCCATTTTTGCAATCTCATACCACTATAAGGTATTTGAAAACATTTCCCATAGTAATCTTCTTTTTAAAAATTCTAATTCTGAAGGATCAAAACAGATGGGAAGAGCACAAGGGACTATGGTGATGGTTCATGGGTGAATTGATGGCAGAAATTTCATTGTCACCTGGGAGGAGAAGCATACATTATACAAAAATGAAGAATGATGTAAATATATATAGAATAAAAAAGTTCTGGACCTCCCTGGTGGCGCAGTGGGTTAAACAACGCACTATGAAGCAATCCGAGCCACTGTGGCACAAGTTCGATCCCTGCCGCCTGCCAGGGAGGGGACCCACATGGCGCAGCAGACCTCTCCTGCCTCGCCTGCTGCTGCCCTCGGCAGTGTGTTTCGGTCAGTCTGTCTGTTCTGTTCCCCACTCTGTCTGGTAAATTCTCTCATCTCCCGTGACTCTGGCCTGTAACCCAGCTCTTGTATGCATAAATAAATAAATCTTAAAATAAAAAAGTTCTAAATCTGAAAATCATAAATACAAAGAATATATGTAATGTACATACATATATATATATTTCATGAGACATGGTAATGAAGTAAACATCCATAAATCCAGTTAAAAGCCAGAGTATTAGAAGTCCAGAGTTTCTGTTTTCAATAATGACAATTAAGAACCTTTTACGTGATTATTCTATCAAAAAAGTGGGGCACAATATTTCAACATAACAGAAAAATCAGTTATCTAGAAGAAGCAGAGAGGGAACAAAAACCACAGTCTCTGATGATGGTATACACACTCTGAGAACTCTACAAAGGATTTTCTTCATTTTCATGGTTATCAGGAGGATATGGCAGTACAGGGATGGCACCTGAAAGTTTTTGTAGGGACAGTCTCAAAAGTTTCCTGCTTCCTGGGCCTACATCACAAGAATGCTCCTTAAGTCAAAACACAAATAGTCAAATTTGTCCATTTAAATCATCAGACTGCTCTAATCTGAGTGAGTCATGCAGTTGGCTCTCATTTGAATTTTGAAGTATCATGCCTGCTTCCATCAGATTATTTTAAATACCTTACTTGGAACAAGGTAGAACAACCTATCACGGAAGTCAACTCATTGGCCCAAGTAAGAGATAGGCCCTCTGAAGAATTGCTTTTTAGACAGGAAGGTACCTTGTCTCCACCTGAAAGGTGGTGGGGAGAGTAGCTATAAGAAAACTGGAAAGACTGCACAAATTTTAACATCTCATTTTAGGATTTGAGGAGCTTTTATCAAGTTGCAACTTTTAACAAGATTCTCAGAAGACTGAAGTCAAAACCTCTAGTTAGCAGATTATTCACTGGTGGATTTAAGTGCCATAAGATTGCCAAGTTGCAGAGTTTTTATAAAAAGAAACCATCTCACACATTTTTCAAACAATTAACAAAACTACCTCAGAAATATCATCTATCCTTGGCTAAATAACACAGTGAGAATTTGACTGGGCTCTCCAGTTTACAGTGCACTTCACTGGAATCCATATGCTCAAGAACCTTGTGAGTTTCATTAAAATTACCTGAAATCTGTTTTGTTTTTTTTTTTGGTCAAACTTTAAAATGCTGAACAGGCCCTTAAAGCTACCAGCAGATTCTTCATCACCAAAAACCAATATTCTTTTTTTAAAAAATAAGAATTATATCACAATGAAATTTGCATTAAAAGACTGTAATCACCATTGTCACTGAAAGCTAATAAACACAAGAAATACAAAAAAAATAATTCATTTATAACAGCAACCAAAAGGTAAATATGCAGGAACAAAATTAGGAAATGTGTAAGATCTACATTGAAAAAAATTTGAATTTTCCACTGAAAGGGCAACTCAAATGCACTGACCAAGTATCTTCAACATCTGTGACTTTATCATACAGATATACTTGGCACAAGTATAAATGAGGATGACAAGTATATGCAGTCATTCACTATAGCACTGTTTGTATTAGGAAAATGTAAATAATTCAAATATTTATTCACAATGGACTGGTTAATGGATTATGGCACACCCATATGCTGGAATCCTATGCAGATTTTAATAATAAGGTCTCTATAGTTTATGCAGAAAGATCTCCAAGAAATATCGTTAAGTTTTGGGTGAGGAGTGATGAACAAATAATCTGCATAGTATGTTCTTAGTGCAAAATAAGAAAATAAATAGAAATATGCATTAACATTTGCTTGCACTGTGTATGCCATAGAAATTCTGGAAAAATACGTAGGAAACATCTGTGAAAAGAGTGAAGGGCTAAGTAGGCAAGGGAAACATCACAATAGTAATTAGCCTTTTATATCTTGAGATTCTTAAGCCATCTATTAACTATTCAAATAGCAGAATTAAAATGGATCCAAATAGACAAATAAGCTAGAATTAAGAGCCAAAACCAACAGAATGAAGTTTAATAGGCATTAAAAGGAAATCCTAATTTAGGCTTTAAGGAATCAACTAAAGAAATATAAATTATCTTCGAAACAGTCCATGTGAAAAGTATGGTGAACTCTGATGATAATAAAAACAAACAACATGGAATGGTTATCCACAAAAATGTTAATGTTATTGTCAACTTCTTAACAAAAGTTCAGGACACAGAACAATAGTAAAAGTTCTCATTGATAAAACTATAGCTGGGCACTGATAAAACTATAACCAAAACTGGAAGAACACATAAAACTATACCAAGACTAACCTAAATTCTCTGTGAGATACAGAGAAGCATAATATACAAACCCTCGCTTTAAACAATGATGATCTTCATAGGGTATAATTATAAATACCCAGTATATCAAGACAAAGGAACCAGCCTTCACTCAGTTCAGACAAAACTTAGCTGCCAGAAAGAATATTATTGTGAACAACAAATAAGGTGATAATACATTTTAAGATAAAAACCTCAGACACAATAAGTTGAACATGCTAAACTTCCTTCCTTAACATGAATGACCTTTACAAATAGTGTTGTCCAAAATATCCTTCCTCTCATCACTCTCACCATCACTGCAATCTCCTAAAACTTATTTTTCAATCCCAACCCATGTATTTCTTTCTCTTTGAAACATCTCCTGATCTATCCAAGTAAAGTTAATTAAATCATTCATTGGTCAACATTCAGTAAGTAAGAGCATCTTTCACGTGCCTAGAGATTCACTACCAACCTTACAAAAATAAAAAGGATATAAGTGAACACTATGAACAATTATACACAAATTAAGTAACATATAAACTGGAAAAATTCCTAGAAAGACACAAATTATCGGAGAAATAGAACATTTAAATATGCTTATATCAAGGAAAAAGATTAAATAATTTAAAAGCCTCACACACACACACACACACACACACACAGCACAGTCCAGATGGTTTATTTGGAGCATTCTACAAACATTCAAAGAATAATTAGAATCGGTCCTGTATAAATTCATGTAAAGCACAGAAATCTAATTCTAAGAGACAAATATTAGTCTGATACTAAAAAGTGACAAAGACACTATAAGAAAACTACAGAGCAACATCTTTTCATGAATTCAAACATAAGACGCCTGAAAAAAAAAATGTTACACCAAACCAAATTCAGCAACATTGTAAAAAAATGGACTACAAGGTACCAGATAGTACTTATCCCAGTAATTTTCAAGACTGGGCCAATATATGAAAATAATTAATGTAACACACACTACTAATAAAGGACTAAATCATACAATGATCATAGCATATGCAGAGAAAAGCATTTGACAAAATCCAGCATCCTTATATGATTTTAAGAAAAACCCGGGTTTCCCTGGTGGCATAGCCATTTGAGCATCACAAGCACCGCACTGTGAAGCATCCACAGCACAGCAGCACAAGTTCAATTCCCTGCCGGGGCAGGAGGGACCCACATGGATGCATATATGGATGCAGACCTCTCCTGCCTCACCAGTTGCTCCCCTCAGCAATGGATTTCATTCAGTCTGCCTCTTCTGCTCCCCACTCTGTCTCTGGTGAATCCTCTCACCTCCCTCAACTCTGGCCTGTACTCCAGCTCTTGTATGCATAAATAAATATCTAAAAAAAAAAAAAAAACCAAAAAACCTCAAGAAACTAAAAATAGAAGTGAACTTTCTCAGTCTGATCAAGGGCACCTATGAAAAACTCATAGCTAACATCATAATTATTATGCAAAAGACTGAATACTTTCCCCCAAGACCCGCTATCACTGCTTCTATTTAACACTGTAGCTGAGTTACTAGGGGCAGGGTATTCTAGAGAAGGGATGGAAGGAGTGATGGGGGGGGGGGTGGAAGAGAATAGAGGGGTGGGGAAAAGGAAGGATAAAAAAAAAACAGAAAAAGGGGGGGAAGGAAAAGAAATCTAGATTGGAACATAAAACTATCTTTAGCAGATATGATATATATAGAAATCCTAATGACACCACTAAAAAGTATCTCAGAATTACTAAACAAGTTCAGCAATGTTGCAGGACATAAAATCAATATATAAAACCAGTGTATTTCTATATACTGCCAATGAACAATCCACAAATAGAATGAAGAAAACAATTTCTACTATAAAGTAGCATTCCATTTATAATAGCACCAAAAATACTTATTTTTTAAAAATAAGTACAAGATATACATTGAAAACTTTAAAATAATGATGAAAATATCAAGTAAATAACTGGAATGACATAATATGTTCATGATTCAGAAGACTTCATATTTTTAAGATGGTAATACCCTATAGATTGATACATAGATGCAACATAATCCCTATTAAAATCACATCTGACCTTCCTGCAGAAATTGACAAGCTGAACTTAAGATATATTGGAATAGCCAAAATTACTTGAAAAAGAAGAAAGTGGAAGGGCTTATGCTGTCCTATTCCAGGGATGCAAGAGTGAATCAACATCTACAATTCATCAATGTGATACATCACAATAACAAAATGAAGGCTAAAAATTGTATTTTCATCTCAATAAACACAAAATTCAACATGCTTTTTACTTTTCACAACAAAATGAGTGTGGCTCAGTTACCCAGAACATACCATACCCCAAGTAAACAGTTACTAATTTTGCCAATCGCCCAAATGTAACTTACAGTCTGCTGCTGCCTCACTGGCCTAAAAAAGGAGTTGCCCAAGTCTGCTAAGAGCCACCACAAAGATGGACGATTCCAGGCTATCCATGAAAATTACCCTCCCTGTCGGAAGTAAGGCCTTCAAATTGACAAGCTCTGGTTCCAATTTCCTATGGTCTAGATCCTTGCCACAAACCAGCACTGGCATCATCTGGAAACTTGTTAAAACACAGCATCTCAGACCCCAGAGTTTCTAAATCATAATTTGTATTTTAACAAAAATCTTTAAGTGATATGGTTGGTAGTATATCAGAATTTCAAAATTATTTCAATTCTGGAAAATGGGGCTAGAAGTTACTGGGCAATAAATGGCAGACACTGGCTACATGATGGTATTGTTTAAATAGACTTGTAAAGTAACATCCTCATCTTATCCTGTTTTGTTTAGTCTCTTCCCTACCCTCATTTTCCTGCCCTTTAACTAAAAATCTAAACTTTTCACTTGCAAAATAACTCTGGGTTACAGCTAGGTAATGACTAGTGAAGCGATGTCTAAAACACACTTAAGAATCAGCAATTACATTCCTCCTATAAGTAAAACCATCCGTTATTTTTCCTTTCTTTTCTGGCTTATTTAACTGAGCCTATGCCTTCTAGCTCCATCAATGTAGAGGAAACAAATAAGGAACTAAGCGGAAAAAATTAACTAGCAATAAATTAAATTAAAAATCAAAATCAGCAGACTATGATAAACCTGAGACATTCCCCCTAGGGGAGGAGGAGGGAGAAGGAACAAAATGGGTGGGAAGAGCACAAGGGACTGTGGTGATGGTGCACGGGTGAGCTGGTGATAGGAATTTCATGGGGACGAGAAATATACACTGTACAAAAATGAAAAATGTAAAATACATACAAAATAAAATTAAAAAATAATCAGCAACTATAGCCTGTGAAAGAATTCATTAGAATTAGTGAAACTGGACTTAAAAACAAAGATGAACTCTTATCTGTGAAGGTCTTTTGATTTTGCATAGTCAAAAATATTTCTCTTAGATAAACATTGGTGGCAAATAAACCCCTGGTTCCATTAAAATAACATAAAATAAATAAATCTTAAAAATAATAACATGACAACCAGTTTTTTTACAAATGTTTTGGAGGACAGAAAGAAACCTACATGCTTCCTTCTACCTACGTCACCATTCAGACAGGCTCTAGCAAAGTCCAAAGCAAATATTTTATTAAATACTGTGTTTGGGTTTTTGATTCTTAGAATATTCAGACTTGGTTTCCCTGATTCTATCTCGGGTAGAATGATTTTTCTTTTGAGAGTTCAAGGACTGTGAATTGTTGTTGGTGGTGATGCTGGTGATGCTGCTGCTGCTGCTGATGATGATGATGAGGATACTGTTGCTAATGCTGATAGACAGTATCTGAAAGAGAAAGGTCACTTCTTTGGGGCTCCGCCTCTAGGTTATTGAACAAGTGAACAAGTTGATGATGCCATGGGGTGAGCAATGTGGAGGTGCTATAACGAGGCAAGATGGAAAGGGGAAAGAACGCCTGTACTCCAAGTAAAATTAGTAGCCCATCACAAAGGTCTGCAGCCCTATAAAAGGAGGGCAACAACAGAGACTGCAAAGCTGGTCTGGGTTCACAGGCAGAAGGGGCAACCCAGTGACTGTGTGTTCAGAATACATATTCTTCTCAAATATACATGGAGCATCCTCAAAGACAGACTGTATGTTGGGATACAAAACAACTTTCAATAAATCTGTAAAAACTAAAATCATATCAAGCATATTTTCAGATTAAAATGGTATAAACTAAAAATAACATAGGAAGAAAACAAAAAAAAAAAAAAAATCAAAGCTGGGCTGCCCCAAAACCAAGACCAGAGGGGCACTACAGCCAGAGAGTCCTGTGGCTTGGGACAAAAGTGGAACATGCCCTGGACATCAGAGACCAAACAGACTGTGACAGAGGAGACAGAGAAGAGCGCCATGCTTCAATGAACAGGGGGGGGGGTGAAGAGAAATGCCTGGAGGCAGTGTTCTAGATAAGGGGTACACTAGTAGCTGCCAGCTCAATCACAGGCCCTTGGGGAGGGGAAGAATGAAACACTGTAGAGGCACACCCCTGACCTGACTGAAGGAAACATTGCTCTACAGGACCCAGTTCCCGGTAAGGAGATCAGAGACTGCATTACTCCAACCCATCTCCTCAGGAGATGTACTGACCTCATGACATACTGACAGCTCACAAAATGCACGGTCTTGGGCTTGAAACCCAGAGAGGATAGGTATCGATGATTCCACAGACATGATCCAAATCGATCTCTCTCTCTCTCTCTCTCTCTCCCTCCCTCCCTCCTTCTCTCTTTCTCTCTCTCTCTTCTCTCCTCCCTCCCTCCCTCTCTCCCTCCTTCCCTCCCTCTCCCCCTCCCTCCCTCCCTCTCTCCCTCCTTCCCTCCCTCTCCCCCTCCCT
>JAGFMF010011397.1:13377443-13394986 GCA_019455555.1 Galemys pyrenaicus
CTGCTCCCGCTCTCTGTGGTGAATCCTCTCACCCCCCACACCTCTGGCCTGTACCCCAGTGCTTGTATGCATAAATAAATAAATCTTTTAAAAAAAAAATGCAAATCTTGGCCAAAATCATGCCCTGTGCTAAGAAGAGTAAAGAGAAACAAGTACCCTCACTGTCCTGGCAATAATTTCAAACAAGCAACTGCTCAGAAGTGGACTATGTAAATTACATTACATCCATATTAGGAAACAGCAATCACTAAAACAATGAGTATACCAGACAAAATGTTCATAGTATAATAGATTTAAAAGATTATAAAATAACATATACACTATGGTCCCACATTTTAATTTCTACTTATATATGTATATAAAGAAAACAGACTGGAAAGATATTTCAATATGTTGAAAGGGTTATAGATGAGTAACAAAAATATCACTCATCTTATTTTTGGTGTATTTTTCTATATATACCGAAATTTCTATAATGAATATGTATCTTATGTAAGCAGAAGGAAAATGTTACACAGAAAAAGAAAATGCTTCAAATATATTCAAAAGACTGAATTCATAATCAGGGAAGAGTATCTCAAAAAAAATTACAAAAACAATAACAAAAAAAAGACCAGACTGCTTGTTGGTGCTTTTAAAGGTTTAACCTTGAGTTCTCTGGAAAAGTCACTTATCCAAAACACAGATTCCCCCAAAGATGCCAAATGATTAAGGTATTGCTGAGGTTAAGCACAAACTGCATCCTAATTACCTGCTATAAGATTTCTGAATCATTGTTGTGATAGCTATGAAACTCCAGGTGAAACTGGATTCATATTGAAATCCTAAGGCTCCCACCAAAATGAATCATTTGAACTTTGCCACCAGCAGTAAACCTTAACATGTTCAAGAAAGAGAAAGGCCAAGGGAAAAAATATACATGAAATCCCAAATTTCTACCAATCAAATATTATTAGATATACAGTCTCTATCTTTTAATAAAGGATGAAAAAAGCAAAATAAAACTCTTTAGTAGGATGGACTCTTAATTAAGCACTTAATGATCACTATGTGCTACATTCTGGGGATATGAATATGTAGACAGAGTTCCTGTCCTTGAGAAGCTCAATCCCCTGAGGCAAAGCAATCCAATTAAGCATGATCTAAAGGGAGAGTGCCATGGTGGAGGCTGGCACCAACTGTTGTAGGAGTAAGAGGCAGCACCTCTTTCTATCAGGCAGAGTTGGAGTAAGTAGGAAGGAAAAGGTGAAATCTGAGTGTTTTAATGTGGCATCTCCAGGCAGAGAAAAGATGTATGGCATTCTTGTCATATTATATCAACATGAGCAAAGGGACAAAGGTAGGAATGTTCCAGGTCCGTCTGGAAAAAAGGGAGCTGTCCAGTATATCTAAAGTGTGGGAGATCTGGAGAGAATGTTAACAACAAAACTCAAAATCTATTTATTTATTTATTCATTTATTTATTTATTTGGCATCATTTGTAGTCCCCAGGCAGTTCCCACCACCATTTCACCAGTGCACCCTTGTGCTCTTTCTGCCCTCATCCTGGTCTCTAATCCCCTCTCTCCCCGAATGATCCCTTTGGTTTGTCTTTGACCTTCTGTTCTTGTTGCGTTTTTCTGTTTGTTTGCTTATTTACAAAACTCAAAAATAATTTTGTGCCATCCTTCCTCTCATGCATGAAGATGAAAATGGACTTAACATCTTTTCAAAGCTAATGTTTGTCACTCTTCAAACTCAAAAGTCTTAGTGAATGCTGGCTCTTCCTTTAATCTTAGTTCTGGAAACTTAAACCATATTATCTCTAAGATTCCTTACAATTCTAAAATATATGAATTACTGAAGGGCTATTATGCAAATTATTTATATGCAGGCATAGAAAATGGACTTATAAGAAATCACAGGGAGTCTAATTTCAGTAAAGAAGAATGGTCTAATCATAGCTGCCTAGCAATAAAGTGGGCTGTCCCAAAAGTGGAAAGGACCCTGTCACCAGATGTATTTGAATAAAGGCCAAATGCACATTTATTTGAGGTACGATGTAAGTCTATAATATAGAGTTCTGCACTTGTCGTACACTATTTCTTCCATCAATTTTGGTTCTCATCCATCAATCAGCAAGAGCTCATGAATAAGTTTTGGAGAGAGAGAAAAAAACAGAGGGAAACAGGAGGCTGAGATTTTATTCCATTGTAGAAATTGAGGAAAACAGGAAGCTCCTGAATGACATTTCCCAACACAGTAATTATCTTTACTAGAATATCCTAAGGTGTAATACCGCTAATCAACTGTGAGTACTTGGGTCACAGCTAAAATAATTTGGCAACATATTTTTTTTTTAAAGTTCCCAGAGTGTTTATGTGGAAAAAAAAATCTCGCTTTTGCATACAAAAATCTGTCAAGGGGATACGCAAGGGACTTCAGAGCATAATCATAAACAGGTTTGTTCATTACAGTAAAAGCATAACACTGGAATTAAAACTTTATATAGCATACCCAATAATGCTTATGCATTGAGAATAATTTCAGACCATTCTTATAATCAGGGGAAAAGACACAAAAAATTCAAAAAGTACAAATGATTAAAAATTAAATTTCAGCACCAAAGTAAAAGCAGGAATAGAAAGTACTTTCAACCTCACTGACCATTTTTTTGAGACTGTCATGCTTCAGGATGTGTCCAAAAAAAAGTTACACAGAAAAATGGTGCCATGTTTACAATTTAGTTTTTATGTTTCTAGAGCACATTCTCTTAAAACAGTGCATGATAAAATGAATTGTAACATTTGAATAGTCTTAGAATGTTGTTGCATATTGACTTTGCTATTTAAAATGTGGATGATTTCCTGTTGAGTATTCCCTTTGTTCTATAGGATGACAGATGGGGAAAAAAATCCCTCTTGGTCTAAGAAAGCACTCAAATGTTTGCTAAATTCAATTTGTTTCTTCCTCACTAACAATGTATTAAAAAAGAAGGCAACAGTACCTAACATACTTGTCATGGCAGTCCAAAAGTCTGCCTTTGACTAGTTGTGCCCTGAATCTGCGCTCATTATCAATGCAAATCATGACATTCAGAAGCAGAACACTAAGTACTATGTTGTCTTATAAAAGTGTTTATTACAGAAATAAAACTCCATACACACACACACAACTATTCAGTTACATAGGGGTAATGAAAAGCCTGTAAGTATGCCTTATCTTTTGAGCCACATGTATACACTGTTGACAAAAATTCTAATGAAGGGAGCTGTGGCTTAAGAACGCCAGTCCCAGGTTCAAATCAGCACTTACTGACTTAAGTACTTTAGTCACTTATCTCTCTCAGCTAAAGTTTCTTTCTCAGCTGTTTAAAAGAGAGAAAGAAGTAATGTTATGATGTAAGGCTCAAATACAATCATGAATGGGAAAGGATAGGTGTTTGACAAAAACACTAAACCCCTAATAACAAAAACATCAAGAGCACATCTTCACCTTTCAGAAGAAAATTAAGTCCTGGGTATATAATATACTCTCTACCCCTAGAGGATGTCTTTACCTTCTAAGCAAGGCATGGGGCCCTCCAAAGGTATTAAAAGTTGAGACTCCCTCGTGGAGCACATAACTAAAGAGCCCACAGCCCTCACACTATTTCAATGAATCCCAACAGATTTATTAAATTTTGTGAGCGCTTTCAGATCTGGCTTTATACACCTATTCTTTCCCCCACCTTCAGATGCCTCTGCACCAAGGATCTTTATAAATTACTTTTTTTTTTTTTAAGCAGTTGGAACTTTTTTTTTCAAATGTTTTTCCCCCTATGTGGGGAAAACCAAGCAGAAGGAAAGCAGGTAAAAGTGAAGCAGGAAATATGAATCACTTCTCAAGTTAGAAAAAAAGTAAACATTACAGACTCAAATATAAGGTATTCCTATTAGTGATATGGAAAATTTTTCAGTCTACTAAGTGGAAATTAGGAAAGAATAAGCAATAAATGTCCTGAATTATTAAAAATGTGCCTCATGACAGCAGCAGAATAAACAAGATGACCTTCTGAGGCAGCTTCTACTTCCAAGATGACAAACTAATACGTACGTGTTCAAACATTTGCTGCTATTCAAGGAGTTTAATTTCAAACATCTTTGCTTTATTCGTTGGTGCTGTTTGTTGCTGCTGCTTGCTTCAGTGAATGGGGAAAGTATTTTCTTGGTCTTTGGTTTCTGTATTTGGTAGTTTGGGAACATTCAAAATGGGAAAGGATAGGTGTTTCACAAAAATAATTGGATTTTTCTACCTAACTAATGTACCTAGTTTCTTGGAAAGATAAAATGAAGAACAAAAGGATGCAGGGCCTTCCAAGCTTTCACAGCAATAGAAAATACAACATGTAAAAAATTCTTTAAGAAGGATAGAGACACAAGGGGTCAAAATGAGTTAAAGGTTTCAGTAAAGAATGACCCCTTGTAATACTAAAGCAGGACAGCCAGACAATCAAGAAGAAAATTAAGGGTAATATATTCAATTGCTGAAGGACAAAAAAGGACAAACAACCTCTGAGATCCCGTTTCTTCACCTGTATAAGTAAGATAACATTAGGACTGCTCTGGGAATCTACATGATATAACATAAGTGAGAATCTCCAGAACAAATTGGCCTGTCATAAATTCTCAAGAAAAAAAAAAAAAAAGGCAGTTTCCTCCACTTGCTCTAGGTCAACACAGACTATTATAATGGAAAGGGAAGCTCAAATATCACCTAGTGCTAACACACCTAAAAAAATGTTATAACCTGTACAGATTTCCTATAAATTTGAGAAGTTTTACAGGCTCTCCCTGTTAAACAGAGATGAACAGCTGCAGTGGAGGAAAAAACCCCTTTGCACTACTGCAACAAGAGACTCCTCACCAACATCTGAGCAATTTCTCCATATCGGTGGGAAGTAGGCATAAGTTTTCCCTCCCTGCTGTAAGCATTGTGGGTTAGCAAACAGAAATAGAAATCTGTGCTCGAGCTTGGGCATAAAAATCAAAGCTGAAATGCAAAACATTTTCTCAGAGGACTAATAATGGTTAGAGTTTCAGGCTAACAATTAAATAATGAAGTGTCATTTTAAATGACTATTTTTTTCATTATAAATATAATATTTAAGCTACTTTATAGGTTGAAGTGGATTTAATGAAAAAGCCTGGGCATGTAGCTCTAACATGCTAAAGGGGGAAAAATGTATCCTGAGTTTTAAGCAATTTATACAAGAACTTTCAAACCATAACTAAGAAACAGCAGAAGGCAAGCTATGAAAGAAGTAGTGTTTCCCTGTTTAGCAGAAAAGGTCCCTACACTAAACTGCAGTTCCTAAAGTCTTTGAAATAACCATTTCTCTCATTAAAAAGCATTTAAGTCTTGCCCTGTGCCTAAATCTGTGCCCATCCACAGGAAATAATTTTTCTAAAGCTAAACCCACAGTCCTAAGAATGCAAGAATTTTATCCCATCCTCTTGAGTAGATCACGCACCAAGTCCCAGTGCTTTGACAGTCACTTATGCTATTTTGACTACCTTGCATTGATTGCTTCCTCAGAACACCTGAGGAAATACCTAGTGTTTCTATCCTAAGAAGGGGAAAGAAGAAATTAACACTTATTAAGCACTTGGTATGCTCATTTGATTTTTTACAACCCTGTAAAATAGGTAAATATTTCCCCCCACTTACACATTAAGAAAATGATGCTAACTTTCCCACAATACCAGAAAAGAGAAGGCAGACTCAGAACTCTGCCAATACCGCTACTCAAGGGATCCTCCCCAGAAGGAAAGAAATTATCACTTAGGAATAGCTGGACAGTTGACCAGTTTCACTTCAATTACTTGTTTTTCTAGTTAAGCAGTTCTGAAAGCAAGCTGTGGAGAAAATAAACCATCATCTCCTCATTTCACAGAATCTATTTAGTATTTAGGGAATGCTCTAAGAGAAAGGATAAAATAAAATGTCCCCAGAGGTGAATCCCAGCTCTTCGCACCATTTCCCAAATCCTTCTCAACAGAGACTATAGGACTTGAGCTCATTTTATCACTTCCATTCATGCATATATTATTATGCCATTAGAGCATAGCTAATTAAAATGTTCAGGAAGTTACCTTTCAACAAGATTTCCTACCAGCATTTAAGCTCTCTCTCTGCAGGTCCTTAAATTTAAGGACCTGCATGTAACTTGCCTAGTGTGAGCCTAAACGTTTGTCACCACTGTCAGCTTAAAAAGTTATTTTTAGTGAATTATGGACTCAATATTGATAGAACTGCAGGGCACGTGGGAAACAAAAATCTATGTTTAGACAGATTCCCCATTTATATTCCCCATTACAACTTGGGGGTGAGAGCCCGTACACTCAACATTTCAAATGTTTCTAACTGGATGACAAGTGACTTTCAATAATGCAATGTGACTGAACTCTTCTATCATTGCCACAAAACATTAACAGTATAAAGGTAATACAGTCAATTCCTTAAATTATTAAATATTCCTTTAAAAAACTGAATGTGACAAGAATTATTTCGCTTCTGGAGTTTAACACTTGTAACGATAAATCGAGGTCTTTAAGTGGAATACGGTCTCATCTAAAAACAGCTTGTTTTTAATAAAACAAAACTGTAACTACACTATACACCAAACATTAAGAACATGTCCAAAAACACTACCCATTTCAAATATTGAAGACAAAACAAAGTTAAGCAGAAGAAACATCTGCAGTCAGATGTTCGCGAAATCTTGGACTGGAAAAATTATGCCAATGTTTTTTATCCTTTTTCATTTTTTTAAGTCCAAAAATAAGTCTTCCGGTTATTAAGCCAGGTGCGGATAGTCATTAAAATAGAGGTTTAGAGAGGGGAAAAAAACATTTCCAGAATTTGGCCTCTTGGGTTAAGCTGCTTTGTGCCCCACACCAGAAACCTCGGGCAACCTCTGGAGCCCGGCCCCCCACTCCCGCCGGCCGCACCTGCGGAGGCCGCAACGCCAGCGCCCCCTGCCGCCCACCCGGCACCCGAGACCCGCTCCCCACCCCCGCGCCCCGCGCCCCTCGTCCCGCGTCCGCGCCGCCCCCACCCGCGCTCGCCCCGCGCAGAGGCCGCGCAGCCTGCGGGCAGGGGCGGGGGCGCGCGGGCGCGGATCGAGGCGGGGCTGGCACGGGGCCGAGAGCACAGGCGCGCCCCCCGAGCTCCCGCCGCGGGCAGGCCGGGGCCTCACCTACCTACGCCGTATTTCTCCTCCTCCGTGGGGGTCCACATGGCCGGGTCGGGCGCGGCCTCGCGGGCGCGGCGGCCGGGCGACAGCGCGGCGGGGACGGCCGCGGGCCCGGCTGTGGCGCACCGCGAGCCGAGGCGGGGGCGGTCAGGCGGCGCGGGGCAGTGGGCGGCGCATCCCTCACAGGCCGTCCGGGATGCCGCCGCCACAACCACCGCGTCCGGGCCGCGAGGCTCCGCGGGCGGCCCAGCGGTCCCGGACGGCGCGGGCAAGGGCTCGCCACCTGTCCGTCGCCGCCACTCCCGCGCCGCCGCTGGTTTCTCACTGCTCGGGGGCTCGGCTCCCGGCGCCGCCGCGGTTCGGCTTGCCTCAGCGGACTCGCAGGACACCCGCGCATGCGCCACTTCCCAGCGCGCGGGGGCTCGCGCTGCCCGGGCTCGCGCTGCCCGAGCCCGCGCGCGAGCCCACGCGCCGCCGCCGCGCGCCAGCGGAGGGAAATCCGCGAGAGGCCATTGGGCGGGCGTAGGTCGGGACCGGCTCCTGGGTGGACTCCCAGGCCTCGGCTTCAGCCGGCGCGGGAGGAAGCAGGGCTGGGCGGGTGGGAGGCCCTGGGACACCCGCAGTTTCCGAGCCCAGTGCCTCCTGCCAGGCAAGCTGCGATCAGATCGCCGCGAGCCCCTGCTCCAAGAGAGGACAGCAGGGAAAGGAGAGAAAGATGCCCGTTTCGGATCTATCCCAGTGTCTCCCTCAGCCTAGCACGGCCCCACCCCGGAAAGCCCTTGGAACTACCCAGCACGAGTCTCTAGCCCTTGGGTCTCTGGGTCACCGTCTAGGACCAAGCAGTGACACCCTCTTGGTTGGCCTGTGGGGTAAATGATCGGGACCTGAACAATCACAGCAGCCTTCCTAGTAAAGAAGCTTCCTCACTGGGATCTGGGGGGCCTCCCTTGGGCACCACCTCTGCTGCTCCTAGGTCTCTGCCTCCTATGCTGCTCTGAGTTTCTGGTTTGGCTCAAAAACTTTCCTCCTTTCTCTCCTCTCTGAGAATCTGTTCACTATGACGCCTACAGATGCCACTTTGTGGCCCTAGATCAACCACTCGTCCAAGGTGACTGCAAGGCTTCTTTCCACCTGCATGGAACCACGTGGTATTCAGCGGTAACCCATCTGTCTCCGGCCCCAGCACTACCAGGACAAAACCCTGGTGTTATCCCTTATCATGATTCTTGGACACCCCCACTCTTCAAAGCCCAGTTTAGTAGCACCTCACCTCCAGGAAAACTTCCCAGTCCTACAGTTAGCAAGCCATTTCCTTGCTTCTTTTGCTTGGGATTCTGACTCTATGCCTTTGTGTCTTTTTTCCACCACTAAACTGTCAGCAAAGGCAAGCTCCAGAACAGTTACCTCTTCTGTTCCCTTAGCACCCAGCCCAGCACTGGACACATACTTGTTGAATACAAAGCAAGATTAATATCAGAATACATTGGTAACCAACAGAGCTTGAGTTTTTCCTCTTCAATATTCTTTATGATTGGTTCTCCTCCCAGACCTGACTGTGCTCACCTGGGTATTTGACAGACTCCCAGCTACTGATCTGTAGAGTCCTCCTCTTACTCCTGTCCCAGGACGTTGTTCTGTAAGTGGTTGAGTTTCTCAATAGCCAGTTACGTATTTTTGGTCCAAGAACATCATAAAAGAGACTTCCTGATTTATGTAGCTAACTGTTCCAAAAAAAGAGACTCCCTACCCAATGGCCTCCATGGAATGAAGTCACATCCCTACAAAGCTTCTCCTGGGAGCTACCCAGCAAGAGATCTCCTGAAAAACCCTCAAGCTCTTGTTTCATCCTTTAGTTCCACTCCATTGCCTGAAGTATGTGGTATAGTCACAGAGACTAAAGGCCAGTTTTCCCAAAGTTTACTTTCTTGTTCTCAGTCTGAATCATCTTCCATGATGACTTCCCTAAACAAAGTCCTGATCCATGACTGCACCCTCAACTCAGGGGTGAGAGGTCACTGAGCCCAATGGGTGAAGGGAAAAGAAAGAAGGGGGCCAAGTGAGAAGGAGGCCATCTGATAAGTCCCGGACTTCTACAGTCTTGCCCTTTGTATTAAATTTAGTTGAAGCAAAGGTGCCCAGTACACATCATGGAGACTCAGCATTTGGCAGACTATATACTACTCTCCTATACCCACAGTATCTTCTCTGAACCCTTCCTCAGGTTCTCAGTTCACTCAACTGAGTGAAAATTTCAATCTGTTCTCTCCACACACATGCACACTTCCCTGCGTGTGAGCCTTCAGCACCCTGGCCTCCCTTCCTCTGCACCGTCTTCTTGTGTTCTTGCTGCCTCCTAGGCTCACGCCTGTCTTTCTCAGGATCTTCAGGAACCCATCTCACCATGTACCCCATTTTCACTCTGTCATGCTCCACAGACTCTTCCTATAATCCCAGAAACACCTACCCTGTTGGTCCACGCACCAACCCTCACCACAGCCCCTAACATTCCCTCTCTCGTCCTCTTCTCACTATCTAACTTTGAAGGAGAATCATCTACTCCAGATCCCCTTATTTCAAAACAATTCATTTAACTCTCAGTGCCTAGAGGTTGTTTCTGATGCTGTCACCTCCCAGAAGTCTGCAGCTCCATACATGAATATCTGGCTCTGACTAAGCTTAGCCACAGTACCCCTCAGCCCACATACTATCCTCTCTAGAAACCCATGTCTTCCAAAGGCCATGTCCCCCAGGAAAGCTTCCTCAGCTGATCTTGACTGAGGGGATTTTGTTCATTTGCTTTCCTGTAGCACTTACCCATCCTCCTTTAAGAAATCTAATGTGTTCGCCTTGCACATTGACAAACATGTTTCCCTTTTCAGTGGTAAAGATTGCTTTTCATTTATTTTTACCCCACACAGAGATTGACTTAGTGCCTACCGCCTAACAGCAATTCAACGTATAATCTTGGGTGAATAATCTGCCTATTTGTTTGCCAAAACCATAATGAAATAGGTTAGAAAAGAGAACTGGGAAATTTACTCCACCAAGTCACATATCTCCAAATTCAGAAAGTTGAGTTTATAAGAGAAAATTTTCTCTTTTTTTTTTAAAGATTTATTTATTTTTATGCATACACGAGCTGGGGTACAGGCCAGAGTCACAGGAGGTGAGAGGAGTTACCAGAGAAAGAGCGGGGAGCAGAACAGGCAGAACAACTGAAATACACTGCTGAGGGGAGCAGTGGCGAGGCAGGAGAGGTCTGCTGCGCCATGTGGGTCCCCTCCCTGGCTGGGATTGAACTCGCGCTACTGTGCAGCAGATGCTTCACAGTGCGGCGCTCAACCCACTGTGCCACCTGGGAGGCCAAGAGCAAATTTTCTTGATACAGGTACATTGAATTTGATTAAAAATTCATTGATATATCTTACTGAGTCATTGTATTCAAAGATAAACATCGTGTAGTCATTTATCTGAAAAGCAAGAAAGTGCAGTTTGTCTTAATATGTCGCTATTACTTTGAACTCGTTACCTCAGATGATAACTTGGAACTTGATGAATGAGGAAGGGGTCAAGTTTTCAACAGGAAATTCCTTAAGACTGTGGCTACTAAAAATAACCCATAATCAAGCAGATATTGTACATAATATACAAGAAGTACAAATAACATCTTCTTTTAAATGGAACTTACATTAATCAGTAACATTTTTAACATAAGTGAACTCCATAATGATCAATCCCTATCACCTTCAGTAAATGAAACTGACCCTCTACAAAGCTTGATGAGCCACACTTCATATCTTCTGTCTTTGTTTTCTGCTGCCTGGAGAATCAGACAGTAGCATTTGAGGAGCCAGCCAGTCTGATGACTCAGCTCATAAGACAATGTGTGGCCACAAAGATGATGTTTATCCAAGAGCATTCTGGAGACTCTTGCTACTGAAATCAGCAAGCAGTGGGCAAGCGACACAATATGCTTATTTCTCCCAGGAGTTTCTGGCCATGGTGCCAATGCTGCACTGACTTCCCTCTCCAAGCAACTGATTTCTTATGATGCAGAATGGTAGGAAGACTTCAGAGATATGCAGTGGGTGCAGAAGCAAATGTGAACATAGAGGAGGTGAGGGTGATGGTGGTAAAATTCTTTCTTCTCAATCAGGAGGTGCCTGCAGCTAGAGCTCATGACCATATGAGGTCCATGGGCAGGAGAATAGAAGACCTGGAACATGTGTTACCCTGTTGTGTTTCTCTACAAGTGGGTTTGTTCTGGTTAATAATCTACAAAGCTAATTTTATTCATGACAGAGAGATACCCCAGAAAGTCTCACTTCACTACCACGCCTTCTGTTCCCCACAAACAGCACCTTTTAGGAAACCTAATCTCACGAAGCAACACTGGTATATAGGGCTAACAAAATAGGTTAACAAAGCGATAGCTGGCAAGGTTAGGGTCTTTTCAGGTGAAGAGACCTAAATGACTAGGAAGATATTATTAGTGTTTTCCCTTAACTTTTGTTGCATCAGAATATCTTTGCAGTGGAGAGAGGATAGGAAAGAGTGTGAAAAAGAGCCAGATTAAGCAATGCAATATTTCATTATTTCCCTAAAATGACAAACTTTAGCCATCTGTTTCTATTTTATCAACCCATTCAAAATATCATTAAAATGCAGATTCCTTGCAATTAGCTAGGGTCTTTCAAATGAAAAATGACCAAAGCTTCCCTGATTTTACCCCTGAAGATTGATGTGGCACTTCTGGACGGGCTGGAGCTATCAAACCTCACTAGGAGAAGCACCCATGAATATGTCATAGACTCCCCGGCACTTTTCCTTCCTGCCTACTCAAGACTACGAGTTACCTGGAGACAGTCATGCTGTATATAATTTTTTTTTTTTGCATCTTCAGTGCCTAGCACATAGGATACATAGTAGATGATATATAGTAGATACTCAGTAAATATTGCTTGAATGAATTCAGGAGTGAATGAGTGCTCTTACTTTTTTCTAGCAATTTATAGCTTTTTTTTTTTATTAAATCTTTTGTTTATTGTTTGTGTTCTGATCAAGAATATGGGAAGAGATATTCAAAACAAGACACCTCCTGGACGCAGGGCAAATAGAAAGTTGGCATTACTTGGTTCTCCTTTCCTTCAGGGGAAATAACTGTGCCCTTGAATATCTGCACTAAATCACCAAGGAGGAATTGAAATTTAAAAACCTTGGAGAATAATTAGCAACAAAACGTTCTACTGTCAAGAAATAAATTTTATGGGACCATATTTGTAATATTAATTGGGCCTCTGTGTAGTCAAATGGTGAAATTATTGCTCCAATACAAATAGGCCCAAAAGACAAAAACAGCCCAAAATAGCACAGATATTGCAAAGCAGGACAGAGGTAATTTCTCTACACATAAAAAGCAACCAATTGCAATACCTTCACCAACTCACTTGAGTTAAATGCAAAACAAAGCCTGTTTGTTTGGTATTACACCACCTAACCCATCCCTGAATTACTATAGGGCTGGGGATAGAAAGGGAACTCAGACTTTGTCCCCGCCGCTCCTCATACTTTTCACCTTGAAATGCAAAAAAAAAAATTCATCATTCATTCAGCAAATATTTATTGAGCACTTATTTATGGACGAGGTTCAGGGAATATGTTCTTATAGTCTTTCCTATCTCAGAGTTTACCATCTAGTTGGGGAAGGGGAACAAGTGTGGTGGTGGGGGGATACATTGAACCAATTATCAACAAGCCACTCTTTAATTAGAGACACAAGAGTCTCTAATAGAAGAGTATTATCTACAAAGGGAACATCCTCCAAGGAGCCTGACCTAGTTTGGTAAGTCAGGGAAGACTTCCTGGAGGAGATGATGTTTAAATTAGAAACTGACAATACAGACAAATCAACTAAGTAAAGAAGAGAAAGACCACTGTGATCCAAATGTAATGAGTGAGCAAGCAAGTAAAGGGAGAATGGGGAGACATGTGGCTGGACTGGGAGGCATGGCCTGGTCTTGGGGCCATGCAGGGTACCATGACTGTAGGCATAGCCATTGGCAGGCCTTGGGTCACAAGCAGAAATGAGAGACATGAGTAAAACCACACCCTTTGAGGAGATCCTCGACTTGTTGAAGGAACTACTAGGCAAGGCCTGTTCTCTTGAGTGTTGGACTCAGAGACACCCCCCACCACCACCAACATACCTCCTCTGATTCCTCAAGCGCCCAACAAAAGCTGGGCAAAACCATTCCTTACCCAAGACCACTCCAGGCTTCCCTTTGCTCTTGAATGCAGTCTTTCCTTGACCCCCGCGCAGAGGCTCAGCCCTCAGCCCTCAGTCTCAGGGTGATAGAGCAGTTTACCTCCCGACAGAGTCAACTCTGAAGGTTTCCGGACCCTACTGCTTCAACTTCGATCTCTACCCTTATCACCCACAGCCCTGCCCATGCTAAGAGACTAGCATTTCACAAAGATTATCACCAAGCATGCCTAGGACAACTGGTCGTGGGTCTAGTTAGGGACCAGGGACCACTGCTAATCTCTTCCATGAGGAACATTTAGTAGAAGATGCAAAAACAAACAAGCACCACTCAGAACATGCAGAACCTTGAGTTCTGTCCTAAGGGGAGCAGCAGAACCATTCCTTACTCTGCCACTACCGACGAAGGGCAACTCTAAGAATGGAGACTCTTTAGTTAGCACTGAGGGAGATGGATCAGGATTTTAAAAATGCAGTCATGAATTATGGAATGATCAGGGAAGTTATCCTGATCCAGAAACCTGTTGTACTAGAAGCCACGGCAATTTTTCTTGAGAACACATCAAGGTGGCCCCCACCTGCTCCAACTCCAACCTCAACCTGTGCATCCAGCTACTCCCAGTCCCTGGACTTGGCAATTTTTCAGTGACCGAGCAACAGCTAAAAGAACTTAAGCGCTCTGGATTCACATCCTGGGTGGGTGATTCCAACCTCTCTGACTCCAGTCTCCTCTATCAAGTGGAATAATAACAACTTTCACATCAGTGATGTTTATGAGGACAATGCCTGCAAGTTCTCAGCACAGAGCTTACTTAGCACGGGAAAATGTTCTCTCAGCACTGGAACTCACTGCCTCCCCCCACAGGCTCAGACTGCTTCCCAGCATCTCCTTTGTGTTTGGGGAACCTGTTTCTCTTCGGAGTCAGCCTGTGAGAGCTGGTTTTGTCACCCGCATTCAGCTGGATTGGCCTCTAGTATCCGCCTCTCACCAGCCAGCACTTAACTCAGCACCAGTCCCTTCTCTCTATTTTACACCAGAAGGTATTGATTTCCCTGAGCCACTTCGGTGATGCATCCCCTGAGAACCACGTATCCAATCAGTTCTCCTCCATGACTATCATGTACCCAGTTAAGAGCCACTTTCCCGAGAGCCACTAGACCCTCAGCTGCCAAAGCTTAGATCTGTTTCGTTTTGCATTAGTTTAAAGGTCAAACATGAATTTCTCCCCATTATTGTACTGTGTCTTGTCACACAGACTCTCTGTTTCATGCATTAGTCACAGTCTTGCTCTCAAATTAAATATTCCTCGGTGGTTATTTTTAGAGAAGTCTTTTTCTAACTCGATGTGGTGCAATGATGTGTGTGCACCCACAGTTCTGGAATCCAGGCATTACCAGGTGGGTTCCAGATTGTGTGAGGGTTCAAAGTCCTCTAGAAAGCAGCAACCAGTGGAACAGTGGCGTCTGTAACCTGGCTCTACTCGTGGAATCCCCTGCCCAGCCGAAAATAATTAACCCCCAGGCTTTAGATGATCTGATCATTCATCAAGCAATCCAGTAAAGGCCCAGAAGAGGCTCTTAGCATAACTGTGGGTTCAGCAAACCATAACTGTGCCGTCCCAACTGCTTGTTTAAGTCTCTCCTCATTCCTCGTTACGGACACTGAGTCACTGTGCTCCCCACTCCACACCCTCATATAGACCTGATGAAGGAGAGCGGTTACGTCCCCGCCCACTCCTCGAGGGCCTCCACCTACTCGGGCCAGCATTGATGGAAAAATGAGGCCTTTGGAATAGAATTTCAGACTTAGAGGGGGGTTGCGTGGGGCAAGAGGGATTGGCTAAGAGCAAATCATCTTCAACCCCTCAAAGGCATTGTGAATACCTTAGTCTTAAGGAGGTTGCAGTGGAGTTAAAGCACTAACATACAGAGGAAGTGACTAGACAATTATTCAAGAGAGGATTCAGCATCTCTCTCTCAAGTAGAGGTAGAGGGTGAGCAGAGTTCTCACTCCTCAAGCTCCCTTCCAGGTCTGGTCTCCACTGGCTGTAGTATCCTAGGTCTCACTCATCCACAGCAAATGAGACTCTGCAGGGCTGGGAGGACATTGACCTAAATCTGGGCTCAGTTCACACGTGGGCTCCGGCCTCACGATAATCTGCTTCCCTCCCCCTCAGACTTCATCAGTGAAGAAGGTAACATGTTAGCCTTCCACCTGGTCTTTTATTTCTTAACTTGTTCCGAAGTTGACCGGGGGGAAGGAGACACTTATTGCGGGACCATACAGACCATAAATGCTATGGATGCCAGAAGTAGAAGTGGAGTCTCAGAGGATGTGTTAATGAATATAGCCTAGGAGTAAGAGGGGCATTCCTGGTGGAGTTTATATGAAGTAAGGTACAGAGGGGAAAAAGCAAAGCCGTATGGGAAGCAATGACAAAGCCAGTGTGACCAGAATCCAAGACTCTTTTGCGGAAGCAAGGCAGACATCACAGAATGTCTTGCAAGATGAGCAAGGGCAGACAACAGAGAATTCCTCCCAGTCAGCTGAGTCTAGGTTGGTCAGTCGGTCGAGGCCTGTTTCCCACTGGCTTTCCGAGGTCCAGGGAAGTACCAGAGTCAACGTCAGTGATGGCTTAGAGGAGAATCCACAGAGCAGGCTGAGAGCCGCTGAGATTCTTACATGGTTCCCTGGTGTCAGGATGTGGGTTTGCCCCTGGGAAGTGACACTGAACACTGGCAGCAGGTACCAGGTGAGGAGGAAGGATGTAACCATGAGAAAAACACATAGCGGGACATGAAGCTGGGCAGCATTGGTTTCCTTGCCCTCTGGAGTTCACTTTCCCACCCTCTATGTGTTAGCGCATGACCAAAGTGTACCCAGGACACCAAAATGTTAAGGGGTACATGCGCTAAAGAGATCTGTCCACCTGTACCCACAAAGATGAAAAAAGCATACTCAGTGTGAAATATGTTTAATATAATTAGTACACATAGAGAAGAAAGGATATTCCTCATAACAGTTTTCCAATAAAACCCCCCAAATTACCCATCCCTTTGTGGGCAACTGTCCCGTCAAAGAGCATCTGTCTGGATCTGCCCAAAGTGAGGCAGCTGAGGCCTGAAAACTTGACACAAGTCTAAGATACCTCCTGGCAGGGAACCACAAGAAAGGGGTTAGCCAGGTCTCAGAGAGCTGGGGCAGAAAGAGCTGCCACATCAAGATAGTGGCTGCCATTGTCAACCTCCCCACGTGTTTCTCACTCACGTGTCTAGTCCAAGTGTCTCTACATGTGTCTCTTCCACATACTTCCTTCTACGTGCTGGCCCCACCTACCTTCCATGCTATAGCCGCTCAGCTCTGCCCCAGCTCCCAGTTGCAACTCTGCTCAGGAAGTCTAGTTCATGGCGCCTGGGGACTTGCAATCCAAGGTGGCTGCATATAATTTGGGTGGGGGAAATGGAAACCCCCTTTATCTGTAACACTTGTTGCTCCTCCCTCCCGGATGAGCCTGGAGGATCTTTGAAAGTGGGATCTGCTGATAGAGCTAGGGAGAACAGAGCATGGATTCCTGCTTCCTCCTCTTCTCTTTCACCCCTTCTCTCACCTGCTCCCTCCGCCACCCCTGTCCAGCTTGTTTCCTCATCTACTCTGCCCGGCCCAGGCCCTGACTCCCACACCACAGCACCCATTTTCTCTTTTTCCCTGGGGCCAGTGAGGGCATTAGCTCCTCAGCCAATGCCTAGAGCACCTCCAGGCCCCTCACGGGGCTGCCACCATCACTGCACTCGGCGCTCCACTTCCAAACCTGCAGTTCCAGCCCTGTCAGTCCACTGACATGCCCACATTAAAGCCACCATAGAAAATCTGATAGTTGGGCCTCCCCTGGTGGCGCAGTGGGTTAAGCAGCGCACTATGAAGCAAACCGCAGCCACTGCAGCACGAGTTCAATCCCTGCTGCCGGACAGGGAGGGGGACCCACATGGTGCGGCAGACCTCTCCTGCTGTGCCCGCTGCTCCCCTCAGCAGTGTACTTCTGTTATCTGCCTGTTCTGCTCCCCGCT
>JAGFMF010011397.1:13395081-13408146 GCA_019455555.1 Galemys pyrenaicus
TGTGCCCCAGTGCTTGTATGCATAAATAAATAAATCTTTAAAAAAAAAAAAGAAAATCTGATAGTCATTTCTCTGTCCTTATCCTACTCTTCCTGCTCAGGAGCCTCTAACACAATGACTGTCCCTTTCTTGGAACACTTACTTGAAGAAACTCCCAAGAAATGATCTGCTCTTGCTTGTCCTCCCATCTCACTGTTCCCTCTCAGTCAGCTTTCCAGGCTTCTTCATGGCTCTCCGACCTCTGCCCCAGAACGGTCTCTTTTTTTTCCCTCTTCATATTCTCTCCCCTCTTTTTCTGGTCATGTGGCTTTGGATTCATGCTGAGCCTCAAGCTCCATCACTCTACCTACGCTCGTGACAACTTGGGTGTCTAACAGTATCTTAAAATGAAAGTGGCCAAAGCAGTACCTCCCACCCAGTCTTCTCATCTCAAGAGATAGCACCGACAGCTCCCCAGAAATTCAGGCAACACTGTAACAGTCATCCTTGGTGCCTCTCTCCTTCCCCCACACCCACTCCACAGTGAGCTCTGTGACTACAACGCCAAAGACCTCCCAAATCCCATCATTCCAAGCCAAACCACGTACCTGTCTCACTTGGAATTCTGCAGCTTTCTTATTGGTCTCTCTGCTTCTGCTTTTGTTCCTACAATTCTTCCCAAGCAGCCAGAGGAATTTTTTTTTTAAGTTTAAATCACAGCATGTTATTCCTCCAGTCAAAAGAATGACTTCCCAAGAAACACAGCATCAGCTGCTTATCCTGGCATACTCCAACCTGGCCACTGCTGTTCTACAATGTATTAGAAGTCCCAGCCGGTGCATGGGCAAGACAAATAAAGGCATAATGGTCAGAAGGGAAGAATTAAAGTGGTTATTCACAGATAACATTAATGTGATTGTAGAAAACTACTAAGCTAATAAGTAATTTTAGCAATGTCCTAGAATATAAGATTAATAGAAAAATTAATTATATTGTCTTAAACTAGTAATAAGCTAATGGGAAACTTAATAATTTTTAACTTCTATTTGCAATAATATCCAAGAACTAAAAATTAACTAAAACTAGGAATTAATGTAATGAAAGATATATAAGGTTATAAAGTATGCTAAGGAAAATTAAAGCAAACCTAAATAAGCCTACGTTCATGATCAAGACAGTATTGTACTGGCAAACATATAGACAATCAGGTGGCCAAGGGAAGTGATTAGAGTTCAGAAGCAGAACCACACATACAGAGGCAAGTGATTTTTAATGAGAGACACAGCAATTCAACAGGAAAGGAAACATCTAGATTATTCAAGAATGGTGCTGGAACTACCAGAAAACCATCAGGAAAGATCAAAATCTTGAGTTTATGCCATACCCCAAAATCAATTATAGATACATAATGACCCTAAAAGTAAAAACTAAAATGATACAGGCTGTACAAAAATGGAAGAAAAAAAAGGATAATTTTGTGACCTTGGGATAAGTAAAGATTTTTTTCAGAGGGTAAAGAAAGTGATAAATTGAACTTCAAAAAAGAAAAGAAAACAATGACTCATGAGAAGCACCATTAAGAAAATGAGTAGGTAAGTCAGAGTGTGAGAGGAAACATCCCCAACACTTGTCCATGACAATGGGTGTAGACCACAGTGAACACTGGTCTCTCCCAGCCTCCGCTGGTTGATGTGGTAACCAGCCCCGTCCCCCACGGATCCCGTCGTGAGCCTGGGAGGACTGTCTAGCTTCCATTGGACAGAACTTCCTCTGCCTCACCCATCCTCCCCAGTGGCCTTGGCCAGTGCACAGACAGCTTTCTAGGCTCTGGCCTGGCAGGGATTTTCAGAGAGGGGGGCTCCAAGGACAGGAGGGCAGCGCAATCAGAATCTATGACTGCTGTTTCCTCCCAGGAAAACAGCCTCCTTTTTTTTTTAAGATTTTATTTATTTATGCATAAAGGAGCTGGGGTATAGTCCAGATGCACAGGAGGTGAGAGGATTCACCAGAGACAGATTGGGTAGCAGCACAGGCAGATCTAATATACACTGCTGAAGGGAGCAGCGAGTGAGGCAGGAGAGGTCTGCTGCACCATGTGGGTCCCCTCCCTGGCTGCAGTGACTATAGAAGCCCCACACTGCCGTGCTCAACCCCTGCACCACCAGGGAGGCCTGAGACAGCCTCCTTTAGCTTACAACTCGGGATATGACTGCACGCCACCATACCCAGTCTCTTATGTAAGGAGACGTTTTTCAGGACCTGTGACATGCTGAGAGCTCTGTAGTGTGGCCTGCCTTACCTTTCATGGTCTCATAGTCCAGGGGTCAGTGGACAACAATCCACATGTCCTAGAGAGTCAGCAACATTAAGAGAGTTGTTCAAGGTCACAGAACAGAGCTGGGAGGGCACCCCAGGCTCAATGACCCAATCCAGCTTCCATTTCATCTACAGCAAAGTGCCCTTACCTTAAACCGTCTTGCAAAGTGCATGGCACTACCTACCAGAGAGCATGGAAGGTCACAGCCAAGGGTCCAGAAGATCAGGGGAAGGGAGGGACATGTTTGTGATACCTCCCGCTAGGCCAAGGCAGAAAAGGGGTCCGATAGGATTGGGCAGAGACAGTCTTCCTGTTAGGGAAGGGACTATAGAGGCTCATCTCCTGGGTTCAGACCCTGACACTGCCACTTGCCACAGATACTTGAGCACTGTACCCCATGCCACTTGGTTGCAACCCACTGGAAAGTAAGAAGTCTCTTGCTCGGCCTGTCCCTGGAGCATCTGGACACTCTGGGGCAGGGACAGTGGGAGAACAGACACTACTGACGTCATTTCTCCATGTCAGAGCCCAGTCATGGACTTGGCAAGCCACTTAGCCCTTCTGAGCCTTGGCTTCCCAGTACCTGCCCACAGAATTAGAGATCAATTGTGTTAAATGTCTAGTTTGGCGGCCCATAATCTTTTAAAAGCACAAAAACTCTTTGTTCAAATTAAATCTCAGGAGAAACTCTAATATTCAAAATAGCTCTGCCGGAAGCAGGACTGGGGGACCCTAGAACTGCCCTCTCGACCCTGGAGGCCCACGAAGTCCAACATGAAAGAAATGGACAACCAACTCCGGACTGCCACCATTTCAGGTGGTCCTGAAAATGCCACCACAGCAACAGGTGGTGGATGGATTGTCTGGCAAACCAGCATCAAATGTTGAATCTATCTTCGGGAGGCAGAGGTGATGGGGATGGGGGAGGGCGTGCATTCATCTTACATGAGATTGCCCTGGGGGCACTAGAGGAGAGCCACCTCCACCAGGTGCTCACCTTTTCAGTCCTGAGTCCCCACCCTGACTTCCTATAGGAGATGGATGAAGCTATAAGAGACCTCCTGGCCATGACTGCCTCTCACCCATTAAATAGACCTGTTCTCTGATTTCACACAGGCCTGACCCACTCCTGCCTCCTCACCTTGCCTCACCCAATACCTGCCAGCTGGAATGTCATTTTCCCACATCTGTGTCTATTCAAATCTGGCTTATTCTTCAAGCTCATGTCATCACCTCTGGGAAGCCTTCTATGATTGTCACTAGTCAGAAGTAGTCTTCCTTCCTCTGACATCCTCCAGCACAGAGGGCAGAGGCAAAGAGCTGGGGGCACAGTTTCTCCATGTGTAAGATGGGAATGTGAAGGCTGAGTGAGATGATCCATGTAAATCCCAGCACAGTCCTGGCATGAACGGGCCCTCAGTAAATGCCAGCTGCTCATTAGAATGTTCGGGTCTCTCCCTCTACCAAGGAGGACCCAAGGTACCCCAGACTGGCACACAGATGGCTTCGACTGAACGCTCATCTGGGTGACCAGCAGGTGGCTCCACAGCCAATTAACCTGCCCTGACCAGCTGCTTTGGTCCCTTGAGTCACTGCCTGCCTTCCCCTGGTCAGGGCAAACCAAGAGAGGGCAGAACAGGCAGAGTCTGGCAGCTCAGGTGTCACCTGCCAGATACAGGCTGCATTGGTGACCAAGGCCTTCAGGCATGGCTACCCCTCTCCCCCGCTCCACTGCAGTCCTCTCCCATCCTCGTGAGGGTTATTCCCATTTAAGAGACAAGAAAATTCAGGCCCAGCAAAGTGCATGATCCGCCTGAGACATAAAGCAATCTCGAAATGCATCAGCCAGAGCAGCGATTCTGCTAAGGGTGCCAGAAGGATGTGGCCCTGATTAGCTGAGGTCTCATTTTACTGATAGGGAACTACAAAGAGCCTTGCCCAAGGCCTCACATAAACCAGATCTCCTGGCACCGAACTAAATAATCCCACACACAGGATGTGGGGGGAGGATGAGGTTCCCAGACCCTTCTCTGCCTGCTGGCCTTGATTCCAACACACTGAACATGCTGATGGCCCAGCAGGACAAAGGGGAGTATTTAACCCTGTTGAGCATGAGGGGCAGCTGTGAAGACCCACTAGGGGTACAAAGACGCAGCCCAAGGCAGCTAGGTCTGGAGACAACCATTCAGGCCCTATGCCCCCACCACTCGCCTGTCAGAGTTTTAAGCAGACTTGGAAGCACTGGGACCCCTGCAGAGGTTGCAGCAGGCTGCATTTGGAGGTTCAATTCTGATGCTGCAGTGGAGGGGCTGAATCGAGGGCGGAGAGGGGCTGGTGTGGAATAGCAATGAGCCAGGCTGCTGGAAGCCTGCCAGCACCAGGTCTGCAAGACAGAGAACTCTGCTGTCGGCTGGGTCGGGGGAGCATCACTGGGAAGAAACGACCCACATACACATGCACGTGCACGTGCACATACACACACAGTACCACTGGGAAGAAATGTCCTATATACACACACGCACACTCACACAGCACTGGGAAAAAAGGTCCTATACACACATGCACACACCACGCACACTCACACATCCGCATGTGTGTACACACCTCTAATAGAGTCTTCAATGAAAGTTCCCAGGGAACCACCAAGGAATTCATGCCAATGCCTGTGTTTGAATAGGCTGCTGTCAATATATGGCTCACCAGATGCCAGTTAATGTCAGAGATTTGCTCCCATTTCACAGAGGGTCACACTGAGGCCAAGTATGACTTGGCCAGCATCCAGTCTCCCAGCTCTGACTTGTGAGAACTATACCTGATGCCAGGATCAAGGTGACAGGCCTTGGACTGGGTGTGCCTCTGGGCCAGACTCTGATGGGCTCTTAGAAGTGGCCAAGCAAATGTGGGAAATAAAGGGGCAATATTTCCATCTCCTCTCTGTTACCTGAGCCACCCAAAAATTGTCACAGCAGCCACAGGAGAAAATTGTTGTCACAGCAGCAACAGGATGGTTGTGGCAACCTCCCAAGACCCAGTCATAGTAGGGTCAGGCCCCTCCCTTATGACAGCTATAGGCCAAGTATAACCAATAAAAACCCTTCCATGGAACTGGTGTGCTAACGCCTGAGCAGGTGCCTCCCCACTGAAACTACAGAAGCCGATCAGGGCCAGCCCCAGGGAGAAGCAAGTAGGCAGAGCTGAGGGTCATAGAGTCCCTCTGTCCCTGCAGTTCTGCCTCCTGTCAGGCACCTTCCCCAGCCACTGGGGTTCCTAAATTCCCTCTTTGGTTAAACTTTCCTGTGGTACCTTGTATCAAGCCATGTGCTTCTTTCATGGACCATATCAAGCCTGCAACTCAGCTTATCTATCTGTGCTATTTCACTCTCATGAGTAGAATTCCCAGAGGTGGAACTCTTGTCCAAAACTTTCTCTGCTGCCTCCCTTGCACCCAACGAGGATTCTCAACTCAGTAGGTGCTCAGGAGCCAAGTGAAGGAGTCTGGTTTCTTCTCTGCAGCTTGTGACCAGATATCTGTCTTTATGTGTAGTCAGCATTTCCCTAGAGAGAGTGCACTGCATAGGCTGGTCTGAACCCCAGGCTCCATGATGCCCCTGGAATCTTTGGGGGTGTCCAAGGGCCCTTCAGAAGAGTGGGCCACTCTCCTTGAAGCCCAGGACTGGAACCAGGGTCCAGGAAGTCCCACATTGCCCTGGTCTGGAGAGCAGGTCCTGTAGAATGAGACCCCACTATGGAAAAGGTCTGATTTTTAGGTAGGAAGTCCTGAAGGGAGGTTTAGGGGTGAGTGGCTTTTCCCTTGAGCAATCTCAGGTACTTCTCTCCTTCCCGACAGCTAAAGATGCTGGGAAACAAGGGGGTGCTGGGCACAAAGCATGCACCAGGCACCCAGAGAATGACTTCCCAACACACACATCTTCCCAGACCCCCCACATGACTCCACAAGGCGTCACTCCCACCATGCACTCAGGGAACTTGAAGTGGGAAGCTGGGCCAGGCAGCAGCACACAGCTCAGGAGAGCTCCCTGGTCCCAGTCTCCAAACAGCTCTGCACCCTCCCCTATGCCCCAGGGGACGGGGTAAGGAGGCAGCTCTGAGGGTGCCAGAAGAGTTTTTGGAAAATGGAGGTTTTGAGATGGGAGCTAAGGGAATACGGCACAGTCAGGGGCCCCCTCAAGGCTGCCCGCAAGGGCTCCCGAGGGCTGAAGGTGCTCTGTTGCTGGAGTAGTCAAAAGACAGTCTTCCAGCGTCCCGCCCCCTCCCCTCCCCGGCATTCTTGCTGCCAAATGAAATCTGGCAGCTTCTGAAAATAGCTCAGCGCTGCAGCAGGCGCTCTGCCCGCCCTTCAGCAGGCTGGCAAGCAGCTGGGGGTGGCCACTGTGGGCAGACACTGGCGCACGCGGGGCGTGGGTGGGTGTCACACACACAGTGCGCTGCGGAGGCTGAGCTGGGGGCACGGGGCAGCTGCCACCCCTTGGTCCTCTGGCCTTTCCACACCTGGAGTCAGCCTGGCACATGTGTCGAGCCTGAAGCACACTCTCCAGCAGGGGTGAAGTCACTGGTGGTATGAGCAGCTGCCCTTGGACCACTTTTATCCACTCACGGAGACAGACAGAAATCCAGGAACCAGAGGAAAACGCCAAAGTGGTGTTTATTAATATCTGGAGGTAAAACCCAGCAATGCTGTCCTGTCTGCTGTGGTCTAGGGTTTCCCAGCCAGCGAGGTGTCAGGAACCAAGGACCAGGCTGGGTGTTAGGCACTTGTCCGGCCCATACCAGGCCCTCAGCACCCTAAAGCTACCCTGGGCAGTGTAGGGATACTTAAGCCCAGACCAGTGAGAAAGTGACCCTCTCTGCTCCGATTCAGGCTGAAGCCAGGACCAGACCGTCTAAGTACCACTCAGCAGCCCTCCACCACCTCGGGTCTGACCTGGAGTATAGAAAGAGACCCCTGATTAATGGGGACCCTCTTAGCCCTACCCCCAGCCATCTACTTTCACAAAAAATATACCAAGAGACATCTCCTGCCTCAACCAGGTTGGCAGAAGAACCGTTAGGGCTTTCCTGCCCGGAGTCCAGTAAGCAGGTAGGGTGTAAGAACTGTACTGGCTTTCGTCACAGTGACATTTCCAAAGTAGAAAAGAGTTAAAAGTACCTTCCACCCTCAGCTGAGATGAGAGACCACTCTGAATAAGGGGCAGTAACAAGATGACTGGGCCCAAGGCTGTGGAGAGAAAGCTCTAAGGGCCCTGTGGGATGGGGCTACAGCAGGACAGGACCACCCAGGGAGGCAGGCAGAATAGACCTGTGACCTCAGGAAGACCAAGGGCTTGAGAAGTGCAAGCCAAGTAAGGGAGACACGCCTCCCCAAGAAGACAGAGGCAACCCTCAATTGCCCTCCTCCCTCCGGAGCTCCAGCTCACTCACTCAGCATTCATAGACAGCAACGTCCCTGGTCACCATGGCAACCAAAGGCCAGAAACCTTTCTCAAGGCCAGACCCGTCTGCCCCTTGTTGCGGTGGGGGGGGGGGGGAGTCCTCCTAGTCGGAGGGAAGCCTAGACACAGTTCCCAGTGGCCTAGAAAGCTGAGGCCATGCCCCAGTGCAGACTCAGCTGTTACTCTGGCCAAAGGTGCTGCCAGTGCAACAGGTAGCTCCCTAGCCCCCAGGCTCTGGACTTATCAGCCAAGACTCTAGAAGCTTTGAACTCAGAGTCCTCCATCCTGTGTTCAAAGTGACAAATTAAGACACGATAAAATAATCATTTTGTTTAAAAAAAGGCTCTGTGCCCTCTGGCTCCGAGCCTCAGTGCGTTCTGGTCTCCCCCAGCCTGAGAAGACGGGCTCCTCCGAGGTCCCATGAGCTACTGGTTGTTGCAGCCCTGTGAGGCCGAGGAGCTGCCTGCCTGCTTCTTTCTCCGCTTGTTGAGGAGCCGGTTGTTGGAGGTCTTCAGGTCCTTGATCTTCACCTGGTCGTAATCTACCCGCATGGTGGCCAGGGCACTGGTCATCTCCTCCTGGGACAGATGGTGGGGGGTGAGCAGGTGCTACTGACCTCAAGTGCCGCCACCCTCCAGCCTGGGCAGCCCTTCATAATGTCTGAGATGGTTGGGACCTTTGCTGCCCAAGTACCTACTGTGTGTCCAGCACTGGGCCCCTCCCTGAGGTAACCCTCAATACAGAAAAAGGCGCAGAGAGGGGCTGCACCAAAAGTAATAGGACGGGGCTGCAGCAAGGCCACCTGCTCAGAACCAGGAGCTCTGCCGGGAACACCACCCTGCCGGAGGTGGTGGACAGCCAGGACGCTAGGGCCTGAAGATCGTGCCCCAGGCACCTCAGCAGCTGCCCGAATGCTCCAACCTGACCCCTCCTGAGTCTAAAACCAGGCTGATCACCCTTCTAAATGTTGTTACAGGAGGGGTTTATGACCACAGTCTTTCCACCAAGCCCCTAGCCCACGGCCTCCTTCACTGAGGGAGCATCACCTCGAATGGGGTGATGCAGCCCGATGCTCTGAGCGCCATGGCGGAACTGCTGGTGAGTCACCCACGCCCTGTGCTCCAGGTGTGGGGGAGGAGTCTGAGCAGCCATCCCCCTGGAGTTGCAGCCCAGTGAGGGAATGTCTTTTCCCAAAACCCTACAGGGAGACTGAGGCCAAATCCACCCACCTTGACGTCATCCCAATGGTCTTTGTCCTCCTGCAGCACTCGGGCCGTGTGGAGGGGGGTCTGTGGCACCACCATGGATTGCTGGAAAGAGCCCAAGCCCATAGATTAGAACCAGGCACAGACCAGCTGCCCCCACCAGAGCCCTTTCTTCTAGTTTCAGATGAAACCAAAGGAGTCTGTCTGGGTCAGCGGCATGTCGGGCTGAAGTTGCAGGTGGGGCACCACCACACGTCTGATGCCCACGCAGAACCTCCAGGGCAATCTCGCTCCTGCTGGCAGCCATGCCCGGCTCCCCACCCTGGCTGCTGTGGCACAAGGAGGCACTCACGTTGATCCAGGGATGGTTCATGAACTGCGTGATGTTCAGCCTCTCTGTGGGGTCTGTCTTCAGCAGGAGACGAATCAGCTGCTTTGCTGGGGAAGAGCGGGAGTGGTGAGGTGGCAGAGTTCCCCAGAGCAATGTCTCCCCCTCTCCCCATAGACCATAAGCTCAATGGGCGTAGATGCCACATGTGCTCCTGAATGCCTAACTCATAGAAACAGTGAGCTAACGACTTGTTTTCAGCCACCAAGCGGGAGAATTTGTTCAGCAGCAAGAGATTAACTAGTATAGGGCAGACTTATTTGTGTCCCAAAAAGGGAAAGCATGACTGAGGGCCAGGCATTAGCGGGAGCTTGGAGGAGGCAAGTTTTGTACCCATCTGCAGAGGCGAAGGTTGAGAAGATTAGATGCCTGGCCTGGGCTCACACAGTAAGGAGGCAGGATTTGAATACAGGCAGTTAGCACCACCACCGAGTGCCCAGAACGAAGGCTGAGGAGGCCAGGTGGGGCAAGCTAAGGCAGAAAGGTTCACTCACCATCTTCAGAGACCTCCGACCACTCAGGCGTGGGGAAGCCATACTGGCCCAGGCGGATCCTCCTCTTCATCCCTGGGGAGATGGCCTGGCCCGTGTTGGAGTAGAAGGGTGGAAAGCCGCAGAGGCTGGGGAGGGGGGGAGGTGATTTGGCACAGGTGCAGGGGCAGTGTTAGAGTGGGCCCCATCGCCAGCCCCAGTCCCCGACTGGGGAGACCAGTGGCCAGACCTCTGGACTCTGGGGCACGTGCCCTAGGCATGGGGAGGCCTTCAAGCAGCCTGAGGAGGGGGTCCCTTGACCAAAAGGGAAGGGCAGCCTGCAAGAGTAGTAACCCGCTGAAGCCCCTCACCAAGCAATGTAGGGGTACATAGTAGTGGCACTGGGGTACACAGAAGAGGGTGAGGGGTGCAGGAAGCAGGGGTGGTGGTACTCACAGGATGTACATGATGACGCCCAGGGACCACATGTCACATGACTTGTCATACTTCTCTGGACCTAGGACCTCAGGGGCTACCAGGGCAGAGGGCACAAGAAGATTCTCAGCCCCAAGAGTCTTGGAGCCCAGGTGGAAACCTGAAGCCTGGGCAAGATGGGGAGAGATGCCCAGGTTGTGGGGGTGAGGCAAGCAGACTGGTGTCTGGCACCTTCAGGGAAGGAGCATGTGTGTGAAGTTGAGGGAGGAAAAACAAGTCCCAGCAAGGAGGAAAAAAAAAAAACAAAACGAAACACCTGCTTTTAGTCTGGGCTATAAGATGGGCCTTGAGCCCTTCTGCTGGTCTCAGCCTTGGTGAGGGAGAATGGGTTCTGACAGGGTCTTGCCATAGGCCAGCGGGCCTCAGCTCACCTGCTGCCCCGGGTCCCTGGCCTGCCTGAACACACAGGTCGTGGGGAAAGAGGCTGCAGTAGGGCTCTGGGTTCCACCGTGGGCGTGGCTCCCATCCCAGGGGCCTTGGTCTTCCCGGCTGTGTAGTACGATGGGTAGGCCGGAAGAGTGCGCCCTTAAATTGCTGCAGAATACGTCCTGGTGAACAGTGTGCCAGTCCGGCTTTCTGAGGACGCTGCACCCCTTAAGTAGCTTTCTCGGAAGGCCTCTCCTAGCCTCCCTCCTCCCGAGGGAGAGAAGCCCTCAGTCAAGCGAGTCATCACCCTGCTCTCCAGGGACACTCTCAGCAAGGGTTTTTCTAGATCTGGGTGCTGCCCGTTCACAGGGAACTCACAGGGGAGTTTCTCCAGGAAGCTTGTGTGTATGCATACCCTGGGCCCCGCCCATGCCCTGGCCTAAGGGACCCTCTCCCACAGGAAGGAGGCTGGTGCTCTGTATCCCTCTAATGTAGGTGGAAGGACCTGCCCACTTTCAGAAAATGAATCCCAGGAAGATGAAAAACTAGAGGAAAACAACCACGGTTGGGCTCCATCCCAAGCTGATGGCAGCCTTTTATCACGAATATATTTAGAGCTGCTGTGATGTCATTCAGCTCACAGGCCACAGTCAGAATTTTCCTGGATCTATTTTCAAAAGCAGAAGCTCAAGTTTGGGAGAATATTTTTGCAGCCTCTGCGCACTCCCCCCCACACCCCCATACCCCCCCACGTCACTGCCTGCATTCAGAGAGAATTCTCCACCTCCTTCCTCACTGGGCTTTAACCCTTTGATTTCTGCAACTCACCAGCTGCCCCACACCACAGTGGGGTCCGATGTGGGTAGGGAGGTACAAACCATGTCCCAAGGACTCACCCACATAATAGGGAGTATAGCAGGGTGTCCGTAGAGCATTTTGGGTTGTCTCCTTGGCAAAACCAAAGTCAGTGAGCTTCAGCACTGCATCTCTCTCCTTTGATGTGTACAGCAGGTTTTCAGGCTGGGTCAGAAAGAGAGAGCATCAGTCTGGCTGGAGTTAAGCACCAGGTAGAGGCTGTACCTCAAGGTGATCTTCAGCCAGGCCTCCTCCCATCTTTAATCTAATGCAGAAGAAGCAGGAGCCATCTCATTAAAAAGACCTGAGCCTTGGCTAAATTGGAGAAGACCAAGGTGGCAGGGAGGTCACATCTCTATTTGCAGAGGAGAAAGTAAAGCAGGTGTTCAGCCGAGGCTGTGAATAACGAAGTGCCACAGAAAGCCAGGGGCAGGACCTTCTGAGCAGAGTTGGTGATGTCATGAAAAGCCAGAATGAGGGCTCTTGGGGAAGGCAGCTCACGAGTCAGTTGCCAAGTACATCCTATAGCCAGCTTAGCATGAGCCAGCAGAATAGCCCCACCTGAGGATGTCCAAGGAGAAGGCCCCTCTGCTTAGGCTCCAGAGCTGTACAGGGGTAGTCCTTCCTGGCAGAAGAGCACAGCGGATGGAGGGATGAAGGGAGAGGGGAGGTCTGCATGAGGAAGTGGTCCTGAAGCTGGTTTTTAATGAATGGGTAGAGTCTAGGCCCATGGAGAGCAGAAGGAGGGGGCCCCTAAGCACATCTGGGGCAGAAGGACAGGGTGCTGGATGAAGTTATGATTTGAAGTCCGTGAAACTTACTTCCCAGGTTCTATTTTGAGATGGTTTGACTTTGACTTGGAATGAAAACAGGGAAGCAGGGTTAGTTTATATGAGGGAATTGCCTTTGAAGAAAGCAATTTTCTCCCCTTAGGCAGAAAGGAAGCCAGGGCCAAAATAAAGCGAGGGTTCAGGTGAGTCTGCTGTAGTTGCATGTGTACCTGGAATCAAAGGATAACTGTATGACTGGTGGTGCTCATCCAGAAGGAGGACCTGCTGCAGCAGCTGGCCCTTCGGTGTTACCTTTGCTCAGAATGAGAAGGAAATCAGCAGCAAAGGGAAATAAAGTGGGGAGGGAGACCATGCTCCAGGCCTGGACAGAGGCCCAGGAGTTGCAGATTCTGCTGTGACGGTGACTGGCATGTAGGTACAAGCATGTGTGCACACATGTGCATGCATGAGAGTCATGTGGGCTGCCTCGGTTTGCATTTCATCCATCTGATGCTGATGACCTTTCTGGATAGGAATTTGGAAAGCTGAGTCTCCAAAACATCGCTCAAGTTTATCTACTAATGGGGTAAGCAAGACCAGCAACTGGGGCTATCTCTGCTTCTTCCTCCAATGCCCAGTAATTGGCTTCTCCCCTTTAAATGATGGTGTTATGGCAAGGATGTGGAGAAAAAGGAACTCTCTTACACTGCTGGTGGGAATGCAAGCTGGTCCAACCATTATGGAAAGCAGTATGGCGGTTCCTCAATCTA
>JAGFMF010011397.1:13408281-13531888 GCA_019455555.1 Galemys pyrenaicus
CCTGCACCCCTATGTTTATAGCAGCACTCTTTACAATAGGGAAGACCTGGAAACAACCTAAATGCCCAAAAACAGATGAGTGGATTGGGAAGCTGTGGTCCATAGACACGATGGAATACTATTCAGCAATCAGAAATGAAAAACTAGACTCATTCATAGGAACATGGATGGAGCTGGAAGGGATCATGCTCAGCGAAGTAAGTCAGAAGGCAAAAGAAAAATACCGGATGGTTTCCCCCCTAGGAGGAATAGAATAACAACAACAACAATAATAATAATAAAAACACAACAAAAACAAAAAGACAAGGACAAGGACAAATTGGGGACACTTTGTGGGGTGGAGGAGGGAGAGGGTTGAGGGCAGATAAGAGCACAAAGGACTGAGGTGATGGTGCACTGGTGATATGGTGATGGGGAATCCATGGGGATTACAATTGATGTCAAATATATATAAATAAAGAAGGAAAGAAAAAAGCAATGATGGTGTTAGAGGAGCTATTACTATAGTGACTGTGGCTGTTATTTCACAGCTGCTCCAACATGTCAGGGACCCCTACCTAAGGCCAGATATACTGCATGTGCACAAAAGTTCTTGAATAAACAAATGAATGAATTTGTTTAAATTTGAATGAAACAACTGCATGGCCTCACTTTTCCCATCTGTAAATGACACAAGGCTGGATGAGGATTAAATGAGATACTAGTCAGGGCCTATGGGCTTGACATAGGTACTCAGTTGTTCTTGTTGCTACTGGAATCACCCTATGTTTAAAGAAAATATGGCTACAGCAGGGTTAAGTATGCTTCTCCACGGAAGAGGCTAAGAAGTGGCTGGGCCAGAGCACAGAGGCCTTGAACGCCAATCAAGGAACTTGGTCTCCAACCAGTGAATGTGGTTATGGATGGTTCCCTTCCCTTCCCCTCAAACTGGATCCTGGATCCTCACCTTGACATCTCGGTGGGCAATGTTCTGGCTGTGCAAGAACTGGATGGCCGTGCCAATATCCCGCATGATCTCTGCAGCTTCTGCACAGACAGAGGAGGTCAAGGGTGCCAGTCAGAGGTCAGAGGGCCTGAAGGCTCTCAACCTCTCATCCCCCTCGGCCATTACAACATAGTGACAGCACTCCTCCCACCCAGGATCTGTATCCCACACCCACCCCAATCACCCTAGCTTCCTTTGGGGATGCCTCTACTTCACCTGAACCTCTTTCCTCTGGCCTGGGCTACCTCCCTCCAGCTCAGAGGCTGGCTGGCTCCAACAGACCTCTAACTCAGGGCCAAGGAAGTCCATCTCCAAGAAGCTGCCACAAACTCACAGAACCCCTTGGAGGACGGATATCCCACCCTCTCTCATCTTGGGGAGAGACTGAAGCACGGAGAGGAGCAGGGCCTCATTTAGCATCACACAACTCTGGACCATCCATACCAGCCCAAATCCCTGCAGTGGTCCAGCAGCAGGAACATACCTCTCTCAGTGAAAGCCTGGTCACCACGCTCTTGAATCCTGCTGAACAATTCGCCACCTTCCATGCTATAAGAGAAGGTGACTAAGTTGGGAGGGAAACAATCAGGTATCAACTCACCCCTGCCCCAAATCATGGACCCAGGTCTCAGGCCCAACTGCCCTTCCCCTGGGAACAGTCACTGTCAACCTCTCTACGCAGAACCTGTGGTGTGGAGGGCCGTTGGCCTGAATGTGTTGAACTGAACTCTTGGAACTAAGGAGGGTGGGGGGCTCAGATCCTTGCCAAGGAGCCCCTGTGTTCCCCACTGACACTATTTCCACCTGGCTGAGGCTTAGACAGCCACACCCCCATGCAAGTCTCAGTTTCCCAGATGGCCATATCACCAACATGACCAGTTTTCTGAGTATCTGCTGTGTGCTGTGGCCTGGACAAGCCCTTTGAGTACACTGCTATACGACCTTGGCCCCTTCACCTCTCTGGAGCTCAGTTTCCTATTTTATGAAACAGATTATAACACTAACCTCGCAGAACTGTAAAGAGCATGTAGAAAAGAGCCAAGCTCAGGGTGAAAGCCACATTAAGATCTGCGTTTTACATGTGGATTACAGAGGCTCAAAGAGGTTAGCAGCTGCCCAAGGTCACACAGCGCGTGAGCAGCTGAGCCAGGATCTGTCCCTGAAATCTGACTCAAGAGCTGGCTAACCTGAAAGACAGACATGGAGGAGCAAAAGGCCTGGACCCAGGGCCTGGAGTCTGAGGAATATTAGGGCTGAGCCACAGCGCTAGTGGAAGAAACACAGGTGGGGAGGCTGCCGGCCTCTGGTTCTAAGCCCTGGTCACTCCGCATCTAGGGGGGCCACGGGACACAGGTAGGAAGGAAAAAGCCGAGGGAACCATGTCTGTCTTACTTTCCCCTGAATTTCCTCTCTGCCGCATCCTCTGACAGCTCTTTCAACCCTCCTCACAGAGCAGACACACCCAGGGACGCCATATCAGAGCCCCCGAAGTTTGTCACCTTGTGGGAACACACTCCATGGGCAGGGCTGGCCGCTGCCCCTCCACTACCATTCAGGGGCTGGGGTGCCTCCTGGGCCACTAACTGAGGCGCAGAGGGGCCCTGAAAGAGTGGTGAGGAGCCTGGGGGGCCCAGGAGTCTTCCCGAGCGCCGAGGCAGGGCGGGCCTCCTACCATTCCATGACGATGAGGAGACAGCGCTTGCCGTGGTGCATGTTCTCATACACGTCCAGGATGCGCACGATGTGGGGGCCGCCCGAGGCCTGCCAGTGGTGGTCCACCTCCTGCCGGGCCTTGGGGCTGTCGTACAGGAGCTGAGGGCAGTGGGCACAGAAAGCGTCAGACTCACGGCCAACGTCCCCAGCGGCCACCCAGACGGCGCCGCCACGTAGAGAGGACCGTGACGCTCAGAGAGGTCTGTGCTGGGCCCAGGCCGCGCGGCTTACGGGGGCAGAATGGCTGAAGTCCAGGTTTCCCAGCCTTGTGGCCAGGGAGCCTCAGACCTGAAGGCATCAGCTTCAGGCGGTCTGGCTGGCAGGCCAGGGAGCCCCTGCGAGGACGGGCTCAGGCCAGGGAAGCCCCTTCCTGCCTTCCCGGGGCAGCAGAGGAGGTGGGAATTAAGTGGGCTCTGTAGTCAGATTCCACACGAGCTGTGGGACCCAGTTCAGGGGCCACACCGCCCTTGAGCCTCATTTTCACACTGGGGTGATTCCGGAAATTGGACATGCAAAGTGCAGGCCCCTCCCCGGTGGTCCTCGCCCTGCACCTCTATATGAAACAAAAGAGAGGGTGCCAGAGGAAGGGCTGGGGAGAGGGACGGTGCCCTGTGGTCCTTAGCGTGGCCAGGAGACTGCTGGAACATCAGGGAAGGCTTCCCGTGGGGGGCGCCGAGGGCTGGGTCTGCCAGTCCGTCCCCCTGCAAGGAAGCAGGCCCAGAGTGGAGGGCGTGAAGACCACACTGCACCGCGGAAGTGAGGGTAATTAAAACTTCAAGTCCTCTAGGAGCGGGTTCAGAAATAAAACTGTCACCACCAAGAAAACCGCTTCTGAAATGAGCTGCTTGGTCATGAGCACCCAGCCAGCCCAGCCTCGAGGTTTCTGCAGGGGAGCTGCTACGCAGGGCTGGGGTGGCAGTGCCACCTTCCCCGATGCAGGGCTGGGCTGCCTCAAGGTGACCGGGTTGCCCAGGCTACACCCTACAGACCACAGCATGACGGTGTAGACCCAGAGACAGTTGGGGTCAGGAAGGAGTGGGAGAGGTGACAGCCAGAGTGGTGCAATTTGGGTTTGAGACTAAATTCTTTCGATGACGTGGTATGACCTCAGGCAAATAGTCACAGCACCAAGCCACAACCCACAGCTCTGTAAAACGGAGTAATAACGGAGTCATCCCCACAGGATGCATCACGGCCAAGCAGGCATCAGGTAGGCGGGCGTCAGGCTCCTTGCTCAGGTTTAACTCAGCCCTGGGCTAAGATGCCAAATATAAGGCCAATCATAGGAAATGAGCAAGTGCTACAGTGGTCCAGCTGCCAGGCGGTGTAGGAGGAAGAGAAGCCCACACGGGGGGAGGGTGTGCTCAGATGGGGGAAGCAGACAAACCATCCCCTACAGAGCTGCTCACCCAAAGCCCAGCCACATCCATTTCCCAGTTGAGCAGAGCCAGGGAGCAGAGTTGATGCCCAGACTGGGCCTTAGATCTGCCCCTTCCTGCTCGGCAGCTGCAGGACCCTGGGTGAAGGCCTCACTTCCTCCTCTGACAGTGGGGAAAGCCAGGCACTCTACAGAGTGGCTCCAGGGCCGAGCTTTCTAGGCAAAGGTAATATGGGGCAGGAAAGCATCTCAGGGAGGGGAGAGGGAGGTGGTAGTTTCCTCATTCGCTGCCTTCTGCTGAGCCTCCACCTCTGGAGCGTTATCTGTGGCCACCCCAGCCCGGAGTGCAGAGAGCTGGGCAAGTCCTTTCACCAGCTCTGGGGTCCCTGCTCCATCAGCCAATCTGGGCTGCTGAGTGTGCATGGAGGCTGCTGAACACATGTACCCCAGCCTAGAAACCATGGATCCCTTGCTCCTGCTTCTTCTGCCTCCCCAAACACTCCTTAGTGCCCACATATTTTTGAGGACCAGCTTTTGCTCACAGTGCTGGAGCAGAGAGGCTCATTTCCCCTCGCTCACCGTGCCAGAAGGTGCCCATCGTGTCCTTAGGCGTCTCCAGCCAGGGGTAGCCCAGTCTTTACCCTCGCTCCCTCCCTGCTCTGTCTTCTCTGCACCCTTTTTCGGTTTTGCTTCTTAATCTGTCTCCCTCTCCTCAACCTCTGTTCTTCCCTCATCTGACCTGACCATGTCTTGTCTAAGCTGGCTCCTGAATGTCTTCCTCATTTTGTCCTTCTCAATTTTTTTTTAAAAGATTTATTTATTGGGCCTCCCTGGTGGCGCAGTGGGTTAAGCAACGCACTATGAAGCAAACCGCAGCCACTGCAGCACGAGTTCGATCCCTGCTGCCGGCTGGGGAAGGGACCCACATGGCGCAGCAGACCTCTCCTGCCTGGCCCGCTGCTCCCCTCAGCACTTTGTTTCAGTCCATCTGCCTGTTCTGCCCCCTGCTCTATCTGGTGGATTCTCTCACCTCCCCACACCTCTGGCTTGTACCCTAGTCCTTGTATGCATAAATAAATAAATCTTTAAAAATTTTTCATTTATTTATGCATACAAGAGCTGGGGTACAGGCTAAAAGACAGTGGGGGGTGAGAGATTCACCAGAGACAGAACGGGGAGCAGAACAGACAGATTGACTGAAGTGCACTGCCAAGGGGAGCAGCAGGCGAGGCAGGAAAGGTCTGCAGCACCATGTGGGTCCCCTCCCTGGTCAGGGACTGAACTCGCGCTGCTGTGCAGCAGATGCTTCATAATGTGGCATTCAACCCGCTGTGCCACAGGGAGGCCCCTGCTCCAGATTCTTAACATAGCATCCAAGTCCTCTCTCGTCTCATAAAATCCCAAGACCACACAGCTGGAAGGCTTTTGGTGGGGTCCCAGCCCCAACTCTCAGTCTCTCTGGTCCTTCTTCATCTGTGCCCTGCCACTCTAAATCCTACCTTACCCTTCTCCCCTGGCGTCCAGGGCTTGCCCTGCTCTCCCACCTCCTTTCCTGCTACCCTGGCCCCAAAACACTTTGTTCTGACCAGAATGATGTACTCTGGTCCCAAAAGGCTTCGCTCTCTCAAGTCTCTGTCCAAGCCACGTGCACTCTTGCCCTACGCCCTCCATTGGGTCACCTCCTTTTTGAGGTACATTCTGGACTCAAATCAGATGTCCCATTCTCCGGAAGACTTTCCTCCCAGCACCCACCCCCCCCCCAATTGCTTTTACCTATGCACCTTTCGTGAGACCGGAAGCAGCTTGAAGGCAGAAGTAGGTCAGTTTAACCTGGTGGTTCTCAGCTGGGGTTTAGCCATAAACATTGGGCCCCTGAACAAAAAGGATGGGAGGACGTGCGTGGGACTGGAGGAGACAGAAGGTATGGGAGGGAGAGGAGGAGGAGAATGGCCTCGTGGCTTGGGCCAGCACTCTGGATCTTGCTGAGGTGCAGGAGCAGGTGGAGCTGCCCTGAGACAGAGCCTCTTGATGCCTCTCACCATACACAGCTGTCCTCAGGGACCCACTGCCCACACTGATTAAAATAGCTCTTCTCTGAGGGCACAGCCCTGAGGACAGACACAGGTGCAGGCAGAGGGTTGTTCACAGACCATATAACATTTGCACCCACTGACCTCTCTGTAGGGCAGACACAGGGGCCAAAGTCCTGACCTCACCCCACTCAGACCCAGCTGCCAAGAAATCACTCTTCCCTCTCAAGCTGACCTTGAACGTGGCTGCAAATCTCTGAGAGCCTCAGCTTCCTCATCTTCTCCAAAGCTAGAGTCTGCCAGAGGTCCCCTCAAAAGCCCTCCCTGCCCACAGTCTCCAAAAAGGGCCTCAAGGGTCCCTCATTCTCCCTGTAGCCTGTGTTTTCCTTTCTTTCTCTCTGTGCCATGTTCACTTAGGAATACTTTCCAGACTGCCAAGTGCAGCGGCCTCAAGAGTCCAGTGCAAGGAGTTTTGACCACTATACACACCCCTGTGCCCCACACCCCCACCAACATAGAAAACACTTCAGCTCCCCAGAAAGCTCCCGCATCATCACCCCTTTTCCCTCCCCTACAGCACTTGCTCATAACCTACAATTAGCATGTTCCTTTGATAACTCTTTGAGCAAACACACACATACAGATATTGCACTTTCAATGTGCCTGGCTCTGTTCTGAGCATTTTATAAACATTAGGAAGAAAGGACTTCATTACCACCGTTCTCTAGCTAAGGCACAGAGGTGGGACGTGACTGATCCCAGATCAGGCAGCTGTTCCCCAAACCAGGCCATCACCATGCTACCTCCATCATCAGACTATGGGCTGGCCTGGGCCGGGCCAGCCTATCTGGTCACCTCTAGGTCCCAGCACTGGGGCATGGGGTCTGGCATACAGGCTCAGATGGTATTTATAGATTTCACCAACAACTCTATCAAGTGGGGAAGAAACCCTCACAAACCATCACAAATACAGAGTAAAATTAAACTGAGGAGGATCCAGGAAGACTCACCAAATGAGAGGCATGACAACCTAGCCAAACCTGCTGCCCCCTGTATAACTCACCCCTACCCTGGAAAACCAGACTGTAGCTCCTCTTCCAGGGAGCCCATCTTGACTGCTCCAGTCTACAAGGCCATTGCTACAAGTTGGCTTCACTCGAGCAGGTACAGGACACCGAACTTCCTTCATAGAAGACATCCCCGTCGTCCCAGCACGGAACTGAGGATGCGGCTGGGGACAGGAGGCCTAGGTTATACCCCTCTCTATGGCCTTGGGCCTGGCTTACCGCTCTGGACTTCTGCTTTCTCACTGTTAGGCTATAGGGTTTATGTTAGACTAAGAGGAGTGGGGAGGGAACCTCTGGAAAGGGGCTCCTTGCAAAGTACCTACTCTAGCCATATTCCCACATCATTCCCCATGTGAAGCAGCCCTGGGTCTCCAAGAACCCCCTATCCAAATGCCTGAACTTAATGGGGGTTCCCTGGTGTCCTGATCCCCAGGCACAGCTGGGAGAAGATGGGCTGACCTGAAAACCCCTACCCCTACCTCACTCCACCCTGTATCCCTGAACAGCCCCCCATCCCCAAGGGCCTACCAAAGCTGGAGAGTCTAGAGATGGTCCAAAGTTCGAGCTCCTGCCTGACGGGTGACCTCCCCCTCCTCATGTGTGAGCTGGAACCCCGGCTCTCCCCTAAGGAAGGGGGCCTCTGGCTGCATTGGTGGTGCAGGCCCTGCTAGAGTTAGACAGGCCTCAAATGGCGACATTTCACTGAGTCAAGGACATGCTCTGGCCTCAGGCTTTGATGAAGTGGTTTCCACTCCTCCTCTCACTCTCCTTACCCACCCCAGCCCCCCATGCCAGATGGCTGAGACCCTTGTCAATGCCACCAGACAACAGACACCAGCAAAGATGGAGGGGAAAAGGGTTCAAGTCCCAGAGAGCCACCTGCCTGGACCCCTCCCCACCCCCAGCATCACCAGGTGGAATGGGAGCCCCTGAACTGGCCTGATTGTCTCACTACCTCCACCCTGTGCCCTTCCACCCATGACAGGATTTACATGAAGGTGGACGAAATTTGAGTTCAGGAGCTGGGAAAACAGTTGCAGCATCTGCCTATTTGAAAAACAGTTTGCAGTTTACAAAACATTCTCCATTCCCTTATCTCATGGGAATACTGGTGCCACCCTGTGAGGCAAGCAGGGTGGGGACCATCAGACCCAATTTACAGATTGAGGCCAGAGAGGATCTGGGAAGATGAAGTCATTGCCCTGGGGCACCCGGCTAGGAGTCTGGCAAGGCAGAGAAGGCAAGAGAACAGGACTTGGCAGAGAACAGCCAGACAACCCCTCCCTGAGGGAAATGAGAGGAGGGGGTGGCCCCGAACTGGAGAGAGACAGGTCAAAACCACTGCTTGCACAAGACTCGGGAAACTTGTTCTGAAATGAATGCGTGCACAGGTGGACGGGTGTGTGCGAGAGCAGGGGTGAGTGTGGGGGGGACGGAGTATGTGTCCATGGGAGCTTGGTGCATACGTGTACAGGGCTGCGTGCATGGGTGTGTATGGGTATAGGGAATCTGGGGTGAGGGGCTTTAACCATGGGTATGCGTGTGTCCCCAGCCTCTGCAATGTTGCCTTTGAGCCCCGAGAGTGGGACCCATTCATCTGTTCATTTATTCAACCAGTATTTTCTATTTCTCTGAAGTGCCTCTCTGGAGGGCACAGAGAGGAACCCAAGAAAGACTAGGAGTCTTGCTGCCACGACTCAACAGGGACAGTCTAGCCCAGGCCAGTGACCAGGCCCAGACTCCTCGGCTCAGACCTCCTCCCCACTGAGGCGCCCTCACCTTTTGCCCAGAGCTGTAAAAAGACTGTCCTCTGCCTCCTTAGAACACCAGACTGAGCTGGGGTGTCAATGTTGATAAAGACACAGCCTTGCAACCTGCTCCCAACACCATTTTCCACTCACCTCCCCACCCAGGGAGGGTGATCTATCCAGAACCATAAGCCACCCCCCTCTGCCCTCCAACGTCCACATTCCCAGCCAGTTAGCCTGCAGCCCTGGCCAAGCGACTCTGTGGACTGTGCCGGAACACCCACTCCTTCCGGGGAAGAGAGCTGGTTTATAATCTTTCCCATCAGTGAGGCAGTAGCAAATTAAGGAACATAAACTGTGGATTTCATGAAACCCACAGACTGAGACACATCAGCCCTGAAATAAAGGGAAGCTCAAGGAGGCCAGTGGTCCTCCCAAAACCTTTTCTCCCCTGTGGGCCACTGCAAAACCCATTATTCCCATATGCCCTGATCACTAACAACAGAATTTCTAGAATTTTATAATTCTAAAGTATGATAGAGGCCAAATAAAATTTTAAAAAATGTCAGATTCTCTTTAGAATGAAGAAAAAGATAAAATGTACTGGGAAGCCAACTAAGTTTATAGCTATAACTGAATACAAATTTTAATTCTAAGCTTCTTAGAAGTCTTAGCAAAGGGCCTCCCTGGTGGCGCAGTGGGTTAAGCAATGCACTATGAAGCAAACTGCAGCCACTGCAGCATGAGTTCAATCCCTGCCGCCGGCCAGGGATGAGACCCACGTGGTGTAGCAGACCTCTCCTGCCTTGCCCACTGCTCCCCTCAACAGTGTGTTTCAGTCAGTCTGCTATTCTACTCCCCGCTGTCTCTGGTGAATCCTCTCACCACCCAAAACTCTGGCCTGTACCCCAGCTCTTGTATGTATAAATAAATAAATCTTTAAAAAAAAAAAAAAAAAGTCTTAGCAAAAAAGGAAACCAGGTAGGCTTTGCTGCTTTTTATCACCGTGAAGAGTAGCACAGACATTCAGTGAACTTTTTCCACGACCAAAGTCTAAAAGAGATTTAGCATCAGACCATATATGGGGGAAATCTAACAATCACAATTCCACAAAAGATACAGCAAGAGTCACATGAACTTATCTCATACGGGTTCCCCCACAAAGACTGAGGCTAAAATGTGGCACTGGACTTGGCACACCAAGATATTGTATTACTAGGTCTTTTCTTTTCTTGAGGTTCCAGCTTTTCTTTTCTTGAGGTTCTATGCCAGGGGATGGAGAGGAGAGAGGCAGGAAACACAGGTGTGTCCCCCAACACCTTTCCTGCCATCTTGGAGTCAGACTGGAATGCCCCAGAGCAGCATTTCTGGGCTGTGGATGAAACTGCAGTGCACGTGCTCAGGACTGAATGGGGTTAGAGAAAAACACAGGTCTACAACTCATTTTTCAATTGGTTTTGGGGAACCCTTATTCTCAACAGAGGGAGCTTAAAGGGAAGAAAGTACCTGGAACCTACCATACTCCCAACCCTTGACAAGAGTTTTCAACTCAGCTGTATCTAAGATCCCTCCTGGCTCCCAGCTATGTGGTTATTTGGGATTATTTTCCCTTGGGGGACATGCTTCGAATTTTATGAGACACCACTGGAAGAGCAGGATTCATTTTATAGCCAGTTGCTGAGCCCACCCCTGCCATGCACTTGGCACCAATGAGGGCTGTAAACAATCTTTACCCTGGCCCCAAGCCAGCCAGGGTGACTCTTGCTGGCTGCTGTGCCCACACAGGCAGAGAACAGAACCTCAGTCTGGGAGCAGATGTCAGGGAAGGGAAGTTGCAGACCAACCTCAAGTTCAGGAATTTCCTTCTCCGGGTCTCAGTATCTTCCCTTTAAAGCCAGAGTCATCTCCCCGCCTCCACCTCCCTCTCCCTGGGAGGGCACTGGTGCTATTTGAAGAGCTGCCGGTAGTGTCAGACGTAACTTTTTAGCCACAGTTTCAAATTAGAGCCTCAGACTTGTGCCATTATTCTCTCACACACTCATTTTCCCAGCTTTAGTAGCTCATTAAGGGAGCTAATGGAACCAATTTTACAGCTATGGATGAGTTGGCCTCATGCCAGAGAGCTCACTTCATTAAGTTCAGACCAGATCCTGCCCTCTGTCATCCTGCCCATTTCCCTCTCCTCCTAAGTCCCCGGGAGGTCAGCTCACATGATATCACCGACCCTAAGTGCTCAGCCCACAGCCAGATGCTCAGGACTGATGGAGCCAGGTCAGGGACGAGCCTTCTTCTCTCCCCCCAGTACTTGGCCAGTGCTGCACTGGCCAGCCACAGGGTTGGATCAGACACCGCCTCAAACGGTGCTCACCTGAGAGAAAAAGTCTCCTCTTTTAGGCTGTGAGGAAAATGATTCTGAGAATTTAAGTGACTCGCCAAAAGTCACACAGCCGGGCCGTGGGCTTCAAGCTCACACTCAGGCCTGTGGGCTTCTAGGCAGTGGGGACCATGTCCATAGCTCCTTAGTCTCTTGTATCTGCAGTCACAGGGCCTGGAATGGCTCTTATTCTGGCGACTTCAGCCTGGGGAGACCAAGTAGGGAGACCCAGCCGCTCCTCCGCAGAGCCTGACCCCACTTCCTGGGTCCAGACCAGGCTCTGCAGGTTGGTGGTCATTACAAACACGGTGGGTGGTCTTGGGGCCCCAGGCGAGCAGTAGGCACTGATACACACTAGCTCTGGCCATCATTAACCACCACTGCTAGCGAGGAGACCTAGGCGCAGGAGGTTTATGGCTTTTCTAGGTCACAGAGTTTATGTGTGGCCACCTCTGAGTCCGGAAGTCCTTTGGGCACCAGAATCCAAACTTCACCCAGGGGGGACTGCCCCATTTTACAGGTCCCATTCTGACTTCTACAAATCTTTACAGGATCTGTCCGGTGGGCCATGTCTAGAGCTGGGGCTGGCACTGCTGTCATAGCACTATCTTCAAGAATGTGGGGACCTGGTTCTCCCTGGTGGCACAAGGGGTTAAGGCGCAGCACTATGAAGCTATCCGTAGCCACTGCAGCACAAGTTCAATCCTCAGTGAGGGAGCTGACCCACATGGCGCAGCAGACCTCTCCTGTCTCGCCCCTGCTCCCCTCAGTGGTGTGTTTCAGTAGATCCGCCTGTTCTGCTCCCCACTCTGACTCTGGTGAATCCTCTCACCACCACCCCACACACACACACCTCTGGCCTGTACCCCAGTTCTTGTATATGCATAAATAAATAAATCTTTAAAAAAAAATTTGGGGATCTGCTTTTGAGTTGCTGCCAATTAGGGTGCTGGATTAGGGTATAGGCCTGCAGGAGGAGGTCCTGGCTCCTCTTTCCCTCTCCTTTCTTTGCAGAGCTAGAAACTTGCAAAGCAGACAGACTGGGAAAGGCCAGCTCCTCCAGATGGAACCTAGGAACAAGGAGGGCCCCAAACAGCTGCTCTCCTTCCAAGTCAAGGCTAAGGCACCTCATGGTGTTGGGGGTACAGGCCAGGGCCCCCTGACCACCTTATACCAGCGTGCCAGCAGGGAGGAGTAGCCCTGGCTCTGACCTGCTCTTCCAGGAAGCTCTGCAGACAGGAGAGCCAGCACGCAGTCTGAAATTGTGGAGGCTCAGGACCACAAGACACCATTCATCTTTTCATGGCCTCAGTCTGCTTCCCACCAGGTCTCGGGACAGGTGAAGAGGAGTGAGGGAAGGGAGGAATACTTCCAGAAAGAGAACTGAGCTCGAAAGCAGGGAGGGAGAGGAGACAGGGGGACATAAGTGCTAGCAGGAGCAGGCTTCAGTCACAGAGTCCCAGGACAGAGTCTACTCACTACAAAGACCCAGCTCTGGGCACCAGGCTTCAGATCAGACAGACCTCGATGCCAGGCCCAGACCTGGAGGCCAGTCCCATCCTCCACTGTCCTGAGGCGCAGTGGCCTACTCAGGAAAATGCAGACAATGCCAGGCCCCTGCTCCCGAGGGCTAGGAGGTGGGATGAGCACACAACGGAGCTCAGGTTAACCCAGCGCAAGTGCATCCTGCAGGTGTGAGGGGCAACTGCATCATTAGCTATATTACCGGTGAGACATTGCCCTGGTTCTACTTCTTCTACAACAGTATAAAAACAGGACTGGAAAAGTTTACAAACACAAGTGTTTGGTTCTAATCTCAAAAATAATGTCCCCTAGGTGATCTGTGCCCATGAAGAGACACACCTCAACCATGCAGTCTGTGTTCCCAATGGGCCAGTTATGCCACAGTGGTGCCTGCAGACCCAGCACAGGGCCACAAGGGCAGCGGCCACCCTCCCTAAGCATGGGTGACCAGGCCAAGGGAGCCACACCCAGGCGGCCCCTGTTGAGCTGTATCAGGCCATGCCTCTGGCCAGTGTGGAGAGAGAAGGCACAATGCCTTCCAGCTCTCAGAAGAATGACAGCTGGTTTGCTCCCAGGAAACCCCAAAGATGACAAAGACAGAAGAAGTGGGGGCTTGGGAGGATAGACCGTTCCAGTCCCAGAGGCAAGGGACGGAGACCCGAGGGAACCTTCTGACTCTGTCTCTCCCAGTCCCCAGATCTGCTCTTCCCAAAGTCAACATGCTGTTATCTGTACCGCATTCTCGCCTTCATCCATGTCCCTGCAGCTCCCCACACAGGCCTGAGTGAGCCCAGGCAGCCAGCCATCATCCTACCCAGGCTTCTCCTGGGGGATGCAGAAGCATTGGCCTTCTAGGCTCCCAGTCTCCCTTGCTCTTGGCCCCAGGCCCGCTCCTGTCCTGATCATGTTCGGTTAAAGGCCCCCCCCAGGTTTCTCCACCCAGCTACTCCTGGGAAGCTTTCCTGGTCTCTGATCATCATCCCAGCCCACTTGGACACCAGGGGCAGCCTGGCAGCACGAAGGCACATCCCTGCTGCAGAAATGGGCTGCGTGACTCATCACCGCTGTTGGACCTTCCTAGGGCAAAGACACGCCATGGCTTGGCTCGAGGATCTGGCTGGGCCACAGAGCACAGCACAGGGGGTCTGCAGACCTGAGTCATAACCCCAGAGCTCCTGCCTTGGGAGAACACAGACACAGGTGAGTGTTCCCCCGGCAACACCACCTACTGCCAGCTTAGGTGCGGCATCTTGGGGCACCCTCTAGCCAGCCTCCATGCCCCTTTGTATAACAGCAGCCTTAGCAGGAGGCAAGGTGGGGCCCACTTCCCTGTGCTTCCCTGGTTCTGCCTACAGCCACTGCCCATAAAAGCCACCAGAGGGGCTCTTGTCAAGCAGATGGCCCAGCTCTCACCTTCCAGGTGGTCAGGCTGTGGTCTGGGAGAGGGCCCAGGCCGAGGCTGGCACACAGGGAGCTGACTGCTGGATAATCTAGGGTTTCAGCCCAGCCTGGACAAGTTTCAGCTGCATGACCCTGGGAGTTACTCTGCTTCTCCGAACTGCAGTCTCTCCATCCATGACATGGACGATAAGTCCACTCGTACGCTGTATTGCGTTTGTGCTTGGCATGCAGGAAGCACCCAAGGAAAAGTAGGTACTCTGATCTTCATCCCCCAACCTCTATGCCCCCACCACGCCACTGCCTGCCAGAGAGCACAGGAGACACCCGCCAGCCCTCTGCCAGATCCTGAGAAGGAGGCTTGTTAATGTTGGGGGAACAGCTACAGAACAAGCTATGAGTCTCTCATAAAGACTGAACCCTTAAGAATGGGGTGATGATGGGCCTCCCTGGTGGCACAGCGGGTTAAGCAATGCACTATGAAGCAAACTGCCTGCCGCTGGCCAGAGAGGGGACTCACATGGTACAGCAGACCTCTCCTGCCTTGCCCACTGCTCCCCTCAGCAGTGTGTTTCGGTCAGTCTGCCTGTTCTGCTCCCCACTCTGTCTGGTGAATCCTCTCACCGCCTGCGACTCTGGCCTGTACCCCAGCTCTTGTATGCATAAATAAATAAATCTTTTAAAAAAAATGGGGTGATGGGTGTGGCCGACTAAGGCCCAGGGCCCTCACACCTCTGAAAATAGCCTCTGAGTTTCCCTGAGGTAAGAGGGTCAAGTGTAGAATACAGGACAGAGTCAGCTGCTCTGGGGTGCTCACCCAACTAGTGGGGGCCTTGCACATTCAGTTTTGCCCTTTGTAAAATGGAGGCCAGTTGTACCCACATCTTCAGCCCCCCCAGCTCCTGCACAGGCTGTTCCGGCTGGCTCTGAGTCGCAGCCCACGTCTTCCCAACCTCAGCCAGGGAACCCGTGGGGGTCAGAATGCTCCTGGCCCTGCACTGCGTCCCCGGCAACATTCTAGACCACTGAGCCCTAAAAGGACAGCAGACAGCAGGGGCCCAGCCATACCCCACAGGGGACTCCTCAGGTTATGGCTTGGCCCAAAAGCTCCTGACTCCACTGCTCTGGCTGCCAAGGCCCAGCACCTGGCCAAGGCTGCCAGCAAGACGAGACAATGAGTGGCATGGGTACAGTCAGGCGCTTCTCCTTCCTGTCCACCCCCAGTCTACCCAGGGTGGGGGGCTTGCAGGGTGACTAGGATGAACCCCCCACACCTGACCAGCTCCCATCTGTTCTCCACCTGCCCTCCGCCTGCCAGGCTGCAGAGCAGGGGCCCAGCAAGCCTGAAACCCATCACCCCATTTTTTTTTAAAGATTTATTTATTTATGCATACAAGAGCTGGGGTACAGGCCAGAGTCGCAGGCGGTGAGGGAGATACCGAGAGGCAAGACCCGAGAGAGGCAGGATGGCCTCCTGCTCCTGCTCTAAATAAAACCCCCAGGTTTGCACACAGCCAGACTTTAATGGAAACTGCGCGGGACCTGACCCACTCAGTCCCCAAAGGGCAGGAGGGTAGGGAGGAGCACAGACCCAGAGCTCCTCTGCCTCCCAGCCAAGTACTTGGCTTCCCCAAGTACGGGGAGTCTGAGCACTGGTCCTCAGAAAAGTCAATGCGCCACCCAAAAATAAAAAGGCGCCCAGACCACCCCAAATGAGAGTTCCACCCTCTGAGAGTACATGCTGGCCTGTGCAACCTCAGAGCAGGAACATGGGGATAATTATGGCCACCAAGGCCCCCCAGCGTATGCTCAAATCCAGGTTGCAAACCACATTACAAAGATAATGGTTTTGCAAAAAAATCTGAAGTTGTCTTTTGTCCTAGGTCACTTGCGGAGGAAGCAAGAGGATTTCATCTAATGAATGGAAGCCATAGCAGTAGAACAGTGTTCTCCTGGGAAAACACGGGCGCTGTGGCAGCCATGGGCTCATTGGCTTGAGAGCAGCAGGCCCACCTACCCAGAAAGGCCTTGCACATGCAGCATTCTTACCCATGGCCTGGGGATGACCGCCACCTCTGCCCTTGCCTGGCGGCCATCACCTCAGGCACGCCGCAGCCACGAGGCAGGCTGGGACCGAGGGGGGCCAGGAGTGCTCTAAGGGGTCTCCCATGATGGTGTCCCCAGGAGGCCCTGGAGAGGAAGACGAGGGATCCAAGTAGGAAAACAGCTTCTCCAGTGCAAACCTCAGCAGAGACAACAGAACTCTGTTGTCATGGAGACCAGACCCTTCCCCCACAGCCTGAACTGAATAATGACAACCCAGGGAACCTAGACTCACCGCAACACCCCCAATAATAGTGCTCCACAGGGCCCTGGTGATGCCTTGAAAGAAGCTCTGGGAGAAGGAGGAAGAATTCTTTGCCCACCTAGTGAGAAAGGGTATGGAAGACAGACAGAGGCTTCTGTTGGGGTGAGGTATAAGTCTTAGCAATGGGCAAACAGATGCAGAGTCACCACTGATTTTTTTTCTCTCCTTGCCCTTCAATGCCCTATACAAGTGTCTCTTCCTCCAGGACCCTCCCGCCCCTCCACGACCCCCCCGGCTTGTCCAGGTCTGGGCCCCACTGAGATCGGCCACACCTGCGAGTCAGCCAGTGGCGCAGGTCTGCGCTCTTCACACCAGCTGGCCACCCTGCCCTGTGCCTCCTTGGTCCTCCACGTCCTTCTCGGACTAGAGGATGGGATCAAAACTGCCAGTCTCTTTGAGGAAGGTTCCCCTGCCCCAACCTGGACAGTTTCCTCTCGCCCACTTGCCAACCTGCTTCCTGCCTGTGGCCTCTGGACTCCGCTGGGCTGGGCTTATCTGAGACTCACAGGCTTGGGCTAACCGCACAACAGTCACCACAGCCCTTATGCGCTGGCCTAGCGGGACCTCCTCCTGCCGGTTCACAGGAACAGGTTCCTGCACGGCGAGGCGAGCTGGGCAAACGTCAGCAGCGTCCCATGAGGCCCAGCTGGGGCTGCCAGGGCGGATGATGCCAGTGTCCTTCCAGAGACCAAGTCTAAAAGATCCTCCACGCCCCCAAAGGCTTGCATGAGGCATGGAATATCTCAAGTGCGAAGACTCAGGCATAAAGCACCTTGGTTCCTATCCTAGCCCCACCACTCAGTGCTTCTACACCTTGGGCCAGTCTCATTGTGAGACTTTCTGAACGTCAGTGCTTCACGGCAACAGCAGTTAGGTAAGACTGCGCATGCTGCACACTCGGGACAGACCTGCCAGACAGTTAGCAATTTATGAGCGTGTTAGAATCCTTCACACCAAGCCTTAAGCCTGGCGAGCTGGTATGTTTCTGGATGAGATGGGAAAAGAAACTGGAAGTCCCCGCAGAGGGGAACCTGACAGTGGGCCAGGAAGACAGCTTCTAAAGCTGTGAGCACGGCCAGCTGGGCAGAGTGTGAAGCCTCTCAAAATAATCTACTTCTCGAAAACTCCACTCTGCATTTTCTAAAGAATCCCTGGGATCCTCATTTAAAAAGCAAACTGCCCACCTTGACAATTCAGAAGGCTCCAGCAGTGTGGTACATGGGGGCTCCTCAGATTCTCCCTTTCCAGAAGAGGAGCAACCTGGGGAAAAGCTGAGGTGCAATCAAACCATTGCTGGGGCTTCTTTCGTGTAGGTCTCCCAGGCCTGCCACAAGCCTCCTGATTGTTGACTTAGTTCGAGTAGCCCTGTGGAGGCTGATCTGACGGGGCTGGAGATAAGTGAGGGGGTGGCAGCTGCCAAATGAGAAAGTACCTGGCCTAGATGTCAGCCCCACCCAACCTCAAATCCAGCTCACAGCACCAGCTCTGACAGGCCAGCCCTGCCCATGCAGCAATGCAGAGATCCCCACTGTTCACGCCCCTGACTAGGAGGGAAAAGGAGACACTGGGAGCCTGGTGGTCAGTGGGGAGGACGCTCAGTCTTCCCTGCTCTCTGGGCTTTATGTTTTTATTTATCTAAGTGCCTTGACCACTTCTGCCTGCCAGTGAGCCAAGGACCACATGTGTGCTGGGCAGGAAGACATGAAGGAAGGGGATGCTTGCCTTTGCTACACCACCTCCCCCCAATAAGAGTGGGGTGACTGGTAGGGGACAGGTCTACAGATGTCCAGTTTGAATGAAGCTGAGGGGTGTCAATCAGCCAGTTAGGCCAGAGAAAGGACGGTCCCTGCCCCCATACTTGGCAGACAGTCCGATTCCTGCCAGGGGGACAGCAGCCAGTGCTCAGGGTGGAATGCAAAGTGGAATGATCCACAGGTGGCAGAAGCCAGCCTTGGGAGGGAGCCGGTGAGTGTGAGCAAGGCCAAGATGGACCGAGTCGTGGTCAAGAGATTGAGGGAGAGGAAGAGGTCTGCTCCCTCAAAAGGAAAGGCCTGCTCCTTTAGGGTCCCCATATAAGAGCGATCACCACAGGGACAGTGACCACGGTTCTTCCTGGTTTATGAGTGTCTGCTGCATTCCTGGTTTCAGGCTAAGCAGTCTCTGCCATTGGGCACGAGAACTGAGAGGAAGGGCATGGAGTGAGGCCAGGTCACTCAGCCTGGACCACCAAGTAGGGCAGAGATGACGCGAGCAATTCCAAGGTGCCAGATGAAGTCAGACCAGCCTGGGAACCTAGGGTGTAGGTCGGGAAAGACAGAACTCAGGGTCTCAACCTAAGCTGACGTGGGACAACTGGGGAGAGAGCTGGGCAGAAAGGGGGCCGATACCAACTCACGGACCAGCTGAGCTACCTGGGCCTAGACCTATGTGCCGAGGTCGCTGGGTGTTGGCCTTTCTGGGCTGGGGAAAAGGGGGATGAGCAAAAACAGGAAAGTGTTTTTACTAATCCATGTTCCCTTTGAGGATCAACTTCAAACCAGGTCCTGAAAGTCCTAAGCCAGAGCCATAGCCATGTTCACCCTTAAGATCTAATGAGGTACAGTAGGGGAATCTGTTCTAGGACTAGTTCCCAGTCTAAAACAAAGAAAGCACTGAGGCCCTAGATTCAAGAGGAGGTGCTTTGGAAGTTGTTGCCATCTGAAGTCTCCCAAGTCATTTGTCAGATACTGCACCTGTGGGGAAGGGCCTAAGCCCAGCCCTACTTAAAGCTGCTGCTGCCCAGGCCCACACACTCTGGCCTCCCACTTCAGCATAGCCTTGCTCATGGCATCGGAGCACGAAGGGGCCGGTCAGAGCTCACAGAGCTGACTAAGAAGAGGGTCTCTGGCTTCAACTGCCCATCACCCACCCACACTGTCCCCTGGACCTAGCACAGGAGAAAGGGCTAACATGCTACTGAGGGCGAGGCATCACTTCTACTTCCTTTGTCCCACCCTCCTTCAAAAGACCCACCTTTTCCTACTATGACTCAGAGATTTCCCTGCCTGGGGCTCCAAAATCCACCCCCCACACCCCGCCAATTAGGGGTGTAGTAGGTAAGGAAGCTGTGCCTGAGACTGTGCCTTCTCAGGGTCATCGCTGAGACCACCACAGGTAAATCGTCTCCTCTGTCAGCCCTAATGCCCCTGGGAAAGACAAAGCCCGAGTTCCTGCTCGGACACTTTCTAACTCAGATGCCCTAACCATTCTGACTCCACCTCTTGCTCCCCAGGAAACAAGCTTAGCTTGGTTAAGCCTTGGTTTCCCCATCTATAAAGGAGGAAGGATGAGGAACCAGCCCTTAATAAGGGTACTCTGTGCCCTAAGTAAATCCTGCAGCCTCTCCAGGCCTGCGTCAGTCCTTGTACCAATTACTCTACAAGTATCTTTTTCTAAGTTCACACCAATTCCTTATCTATCCCCCTTAAGAGGAGCAGAAACCTGGCTTCATGAGTCTAGGACCTAGCCTAAGGTCAGGGAGTCGACAAAGGCAGGCCAGAGATTAGAACCACATCTATAGGACTTTGCACTCAGGGTCACAATTACAATCTCTATAAGATGAAGATTCTTTGCTATATTCTAACCTCCAAGAGTCACTCTTTGTGCCATGTTCTTCCCATTCAGGTAGCCACTGGTAAAAGCTGCAGTTGTGCAAATTTTCCAATGACAACAGCTTCAACGGATTCTGGGGATGGGGTGTCATCTTGGGCTTAGAACTATGTGATTTAAACCAGAACTGTGTGGCTAGATCAGTCACCCCCAGAACTCCCTGGATTCCACCTGTATTAAAGAGGTCTCAGTCAGGCCTCCAGGGAGCCTGTGATGTGACATGGGGGTATGACTAGTCTGCCCGGGGCCCAGGAACCAGAGAGGCCAGGTTGAGTGAGGGCCTCCCTTCTGGGGCACAATCAGCACTCCAGAGTCAGGAGCCACTCCTAGCCTCTTCCGGGTAGAGTAGGCGCTAACCATTCTGACTCCACCTCTCGCTCCCCGGGAAGCAAGCTTAACTAGGTTAAGCCTTGGTTTCCCCATCTATAGAGGAGGAAGGACTCGAGCCTGCCCTTATAAGGGAATATGAGGATGAAATGTGGAAACAGAACATAAAAAGCTTAGCAGGGGCGCAGGGCATATCCTGCACCCACAGACCTCTGCTGTTGGGTCCTCCTGGGCACTCACTGGTAAAGAGGGTCACTGACCTTCAGGGCACACTTCTGCCCGGTGCGCAGGTGGAAACACTCCAGCACCTTGCCGTTCACACCCAGACCCAGCACTTGCTTGGACAACTGGTAGTCATCGGTCACTGCGTACTTCTTGGGCTCCCACCGCCCCCCAAGAGCTGGAGCGCCGGGAAAGCCAGGTCCGCAGGGTGCATCTGGCGGGGGCGCAGGGACCCCCTGTTCCTCCGCTGTCTCTCCATCCATGGCCCTCACGGGGCGCTCAGAGGTGCCCCCAGCCTGGCGCGTCCAGGGCCACCTGGGTGAGAGGGGAAGAGTGAGTTCCACCCAGACTCCTCCAACACACCCAGCTCTGGCTCCGGGCCCCGCACCAGATTGGACCGCGGGGCCGCAGACAGGGCCGAGAGCAGAGAGGCAGTTGCCTCAGATACTGACGCGCCGCAGAGGGCGGTGGTCCGGCAGCCGGGGGCAAGCAAGTGCAGATCGGGCACATCTTAGGAGGGAAAGTGGCCCAGCTTGGAGTGGCCGTAAGGTCTCGGGAGCGGGAGGCGGGGAGGGCCCAGTGAGGGAGTACCTGGTGGCAGTACACCTGGCGGCGGCGCCGGCAAGGGGCAAGGGCGGCGGTCTCGGAAGCCCCGGGCCGCGGCCGCCCTGAGCCGAGTCGAGCCGCCGGTGGCCCACGTGACCGCTTCCCTCCCGGGAGCGTCCGGGACTTTGGGCAGGGCTCGTTCAGCCTTAAAGGGCCAGCGGGCCCCAGCAGGCCCCGCCCCAGAGCTGGCACAAAACTAGGGGGTGTGGCTCCCTGGGGAGGCCGTAACCTCCGGGGCTCCAGCGACCCGGCGGGGAGACGCTCTCGCCTGGCGCCCGCGCAAGCAGGGCTGAGATCACCGGATTTCCCCAGTGACCTAGGAAGTCAGAGCGCAGGAAGTCTTGTTTCCCTCCGAACCCCACACAGCTGCTTGAGTTCGAGTGTTTTCTGAGCCCTCCGGAGTGGCTTATAAGGCTTCCGACTTCCTTAGTGGTGGTCCACCGCCGGCGTACCTAAGTCTCAATTTTTGCCAACATAAGGCGTGAAGTGGCATCTCTTTGTCATTCGCATCTCTAGTCCCTGGAGGCTCCAGACTTCTCTCGCCTTCTGCGCTTATACTGGTCATATCCTTGACTAGCTTTTCTTCTTGGGATACAGCCTCTTTCACCAGATATGCTAATTTCCACTTGGTCAGATCCATCAAATTTTCATGTTACTTTTGGTGTCATGTTTTAAGTCTCCTCCCACACCCCCGTGACAGATACTCTCTGCTAGCTTTGTGGTTTTTCCCTTCTACATTAGGTCTCAATCTATCTTAGATTACCTTATGTATTCTGGGCTGGTTTTTTCATCACAGCTGTTAACATCTCTTACTTGATAGATGAGGAGCCTGAGGTTCCCTGCGAGGAAACAACATATCTAGAACCCAGGAGTTACAGCTATGTTCTTAGACAAATGCACATTATTCCTGCAAACCCTCCCTTGCAACCCCAGCACAAGACTGAGGGGCCAAACTGGCAGTTCCCTGGAGCTGGAAAACTGCCACTTGAGGCAGAATCTCTGCTCTGGCCTCTGCTGGCACCTACAGGTCACTGGCAGGACTGCAGGTTCTGTGCCTCAAAGCCTTTTTAACCCTAGCTTCCCGATAGGGGCCCTGCAAAGGACCGCCCCCCCCTCCCCCCGCACCATGTACCACCCCTTGTCCCAACGCCTGGGCTGCAGTCCAGACTCTTCAGTGCAGTAGTTTCTGCATCTTCCGAGTGCAGGCATTGATCTGGATGGAGGGTGAGGGACCACTGCCCTATCTCCTTGAGGGAACCTTCAAGCTAGAAGTCTTCAGCAAAGTAGGAGACTCTGATGATAACCTCAACTTGTTGTATAGAACCCTTATTTGGGGCTAGATGCTGGGTTGGTGCTCAATTTGGGCATTCCATAACCTGACTGGACTGGAGGAGAGAGGACCATAACCATCCTATGTTATTATACACAGACACCCAAGAGAAGAGAAATCCTGAGAGGTCAAGCAACTTATCCGATGTCAGTAGTTATCATGGCCCAGCCCCAACCCCTGAAGAAGAACTTCAGGATCCAGCTTTCACACTCAAACTAGGCTCTCCTCTCATGTGCCTCCCTGCCTCCGCCCATATCCACACATATGAACATACACACATTCACATGTGTACACATGCACACTCACACTTGATCTGAAAATCACATGGACCCAGGACCTTTCACCCTAGACCCCAACCTGAGAATCTGATCCAAGTTCTCAGGGCCTTGCAGGAAGATCTGGAGGTTTCTGCTGTTTGGAGGCTGGAGAAGGATCCTCCCTCCAGAGGTCACTGGTTTGGGCCAGGGGAGCCTGAAGCTGCGCAAAGTCTCATTCTGGACAAGCAGGGTCCCACCCATAAACAGAGAGCTAGACAACTGCATGTGGAGGCTGGTTTCTTGTCCCAGCCAAGGGCATCTCATTGTGGTGCCTGAAGACATTTTCTAAAAATCAAGCCAGATTACAATTGTTCCCAAAAAGTTTTAATTGTATTTTTAAAATTGTTTTTTATTAAAATTTTAACTGCATAGGTATAATAAATTCAAACCATACAGAAATATAAAGTGTAAAAAGTAGTGGTCAGGGCCTCCCAGGTGGCGCAGTGGGTTAAGCACCGCACCGTGAAGCTAAACCGCAGTCACTGCAGCACGAGTTCGATCCCTGCTGCCGGCCAGGGAGGGGACCCACATGGCGCAGCAGACCTCTCCTGCTGTGCCCGCTGCTCCCCTCAGCAGTGTACTTCTGTTGATCTGCCTGTTCTGTTCCCCACTCTCTGTGGTGAATCCTATCACCTCCCCCCCACATCTCTGGCCTGTACCCCAGTGCTTGTATGCATAAATAAATAAATCCTTTTAAAAAAAAAAAAGTAGTGGTCATGCTTCTCCCTGACAGTCTCCATAAGCAATGCCCGTGCTTCTACAAGCACGCACATTCCCAATATGGGTACATCAAATATTTTGTAACTCAGGAGAGTGAGCGTGCACGTTCCCCTCAGTGTTCATGTTCCAGCAACCATTCACTGCATTAACCTGCATACTGATGGGAAGATTCAGTATTTCAGATGGTTGAGCTAGAACAAGGGTGGGTTCATGGTGGCAAACTTTTCCATATGTTGCTCCATGATAGCTGTTTGTCCAGGAGGATGGGGTTCAAGGCCTTTAGAAGGAGTCCAATGAGTGACCAGGGGTGTGTTTATATGTGTGTGCAGAATTCTTTCAACCCCAACACAGACACACTCATGAACTGCCCTTCAAGGAGCAGTGAGGCTGCACATGGTGAGAATATAGATACCAGATGAGTTAGACTTTGAGGAGGGCTCTGATTTCTGTTCTTGTGACCCATCCTGTAATTGTTCTGGGTGAGCCTGGGTTTCGGGGGAGGGGTTATTCCTGGATGGGCGATTTTATGAACTGGCAAGTGAAAAAATGAGAGGACTTGCCACTGGGCGGCAGTGTGGACCAGCAGTCAGAGCAGTGGTGGGTAGGGGAGCAACCAGGACAGGAGAGGTGATGGTAAGATCTGAGGGACCCACAACACCAGTTGCTGGCAGGCACCTCGGCAAAACAGGAGTACACTGCTTGCCAGCATGCACGTGAGACGCATGGCTTCACAAAGGGTGACGGGACGGTAAAACCCTTGAGGCCCTTTAGTTTACACACAGAACCACACAACTTGACTGGTCTGGGAATGGAATCTTCAATGAGGAAGCTGGATCCTGAGGGATGCTTAGGAGCTGGCACATGTCAGGTCCTAGCAAGGAAGTGGAGGAGGGAGTAGAGATCTAGGCTCCCAGCCTCAGTTAACCCCCTGCCAGCTGTGAGATCTAGTAGGGTACATTGTAACCTCTCTGTGCCTTTGTTGTAAGACAAGGAAGTGAGACTGTAAGTTGCTGAGAGTGCCTGGCACATAGTAAGCATCCTTAGAGAGAAAGGGTAGAACCTTAAGGTAGAAAGCTTGGGACTTTTTCTTTTTAATATATTTTTTACATCACTGTTCATTCTCCTCTCAGGTGTAGTTGTCCTAAAATTACCACTACCAGGACACCCATGAACCATCATCGTAGTCTCTTGTGCTCTTCCCTCCCGTTATATCCCTCTCCCCTCCCCCATCCCCCCTCCCCAGCTGAAAATTAGTTTGCCTGCTAATTTTGTCTTTTTTTCCTCCTGATGCCTTGTTTGGTTTCCCTGTGTTCCTCCTATAAGTGAAACCAACTGATATTTTTCTCTTTCCTTCTGACTGACTTCACTGGGCAAAATCCCCACTAGCTCCATCCATGTTGCTACAAATGGCCTGAGTTTCTCTCTATTGACTGGAGAGCTTGGGATTTGAATCCACAGGCACCCAGGCTCAAATCCTAGCTCTGTTGCTGGGTAGCAACAAAGCCCCTTTGTCTTCATAGAAATAGGCCAGTAGACAACTCTTGTTAGAAAGACAGTGTCCTATACAAGCTGAATTCTTTGGGTACCCTAATAATCAAAGTGGGTATTGAGGTCACAGCCACCTCCACCTCAAGAAACCAGCTTCTGATCTACTCAGGAGGGGCTGACAGGGCTACACTGAAGCTCAACTTTCCTTTAGGAAATTTACAGATAAATGGATCCCCTGAAGTCATTTCTCATCTTAGCCAACTTTTTTTAAGGTTTTTTGCTTTTGGTTTTTGCCTTAACCTTGGTTAAAGTTTTGTCTACACACTCCTGGGTAGGACAAATTCAGCTCTGTCTGCCCTGGACAAAGCCTGGATATTATCATTTGGGTCTCTGAACGCTGCCAGGTGTCTGTCAACTCTGCCCATGGATCTGAAGCTCACCTTTCTGGGAAAACTAGAGCTAAACACTGGGCAGTGGGAGAGTGGATCCTCTCCAAGCCCCTCCCTTCACACACATACACCTCATTCTGACCCAAAGGCTTGGATTGGAGGAGGTGTGTCTTTCAAGATACTCCCTGGTGTGTCCACTGAACTGGGAAAAGGTAGAAAGAGAGCTGAAGTATAATCTGATCTCACTCCGTTGAGATCAAATTCTGGCCCTGCTATTCCATAGCAAGGAATTTTGTTCCGTGGAGCTCAGTTTTCTTGACTGCATAATGGGAACAATATCTAGTAAACGATCCATGTAGTTGAGAAAGGATAGCATTGCTCTGTCCCCCTATTTTTATTATCCTACCTTCAGTTTATCTCTGGGAGTTTGGGGCTCCAGGTCTCCCTCCTTCCTGCATTTTTGGGACGCTCACCAAACCCAGACACCCGTAGACTGTCCTGTGGGGCTAGTTGGGGGTTTCAACCCTCTCTGCCTCCTTATGTTGGTAATCACTTCTTCCTTGATACGTAAGCCGGCCAGAGGCCAGCTTGGGATGATCCTGGCTGGTGCTAAAGTTTGAGATGTGCTTTCACCTCCAACTCTCAGAGAAAACGTCCCCACCTGGACCATTTTGGCTATGGCGGCTAATCCTCGGGGACTTGTTGGAATCTGGGGCCTCCCGCTACACCCCTTCCCTCCCCTTAAAAAAACTCTCCAAACCCAACCCCACGCCACCTCCACTCTCACACGAGTCCGGAGGGACCAAGTACAGCCCACAGGGGGTCGCTGGCACACCAGACAGACCGCCTCGGAGCAAAGGCTAGCGAGAGGAACAAACGCGTATCCCCGCCCTCGCGCTACCACCCGTTCTATGGAGAAATTGGGGGCTGGTCCCCAACGAAGAGGCGTGCCGGAAGGAAGTCTGGAACCCGGTGGGTAGAGTACCAGCCCCTCCCTGGACTTCTCCGACCGGGTCTTTCCCTACTGGTCTCTTGGACAAGCACCACCCCTTGGTTACGTCAGCTCTGTGTCCTTGTGTTGCAATTGGCCCGCCCAGGAAATTGGGCTCCGCCTCCTTCTCTGCGATTGGTCGATGAGCTGGGGCCCGCCCTATTTTCCTGGAAAGTTCTTGGAAATCTATCAAAGGCATTTCCTTAAGTGGCCCACAGCCCCAGACTTTGGTGTCGTAGCCCCCGCCCGCGCCCCTCCCGGGCCCTGCCGCACAGCCTGCGGTTCTAGGAAGACGTTGCTTCCTGGAAGGGCTGGGACACAGAGGACAAAAGATTAGGAGGCTTGGCCCGCCCTCCCGGCCCGCCCCCTGCGCCCTCCCAGTCAGCCCGCGCTGCGGCTTCTCAGTCCCTGCCCGCCGACCGTGCGCCCCGGGAGTCTGCCCTCGAGCGCGATCCGCGCCGACTGGCTCCCTGTAGCCTCCGCCGTCCGGTCGAGCCCCAACTCCAGAGCTGCCGCTGCTGCTGCTGGGACATGGTCCTCTGCGTTCAGGGGTAAGCACGATTCTCGGTCCCCACCCAGCCTCTCGCCCAGTACGCGGGAGAGTAGCCGCCTGGTGCTAGCTGCCTGTTATTGAGAGGACTTAACGGACCAGGGGTGACCGAGCGCGGAAGGACTTTGGGTAGGAAAACTGGGAGTAGGCTGGCGACATAAAGGGACACTGGTTATGCTAAATCTTGGTTCTGATTGGGGCAGACACACACTCACAGCACCAAGTCTTGGGGAGTGGGCCCTCCAAATCATGGCTCACCTGCCCAGACGCCGCTCTGGCCCATAGTGCTCTAACCTAGGCTGCCGGCAACATGATCTACTGATGACCTTGGGCTAGACCCTGCCCCTGCCTGTCCTGTCATCCACACCAGCTACCAACACTGGGGCTTCTTGGGAAGACAGTCTGAGTTTCTCTACCTCTCTTACCTCCTGGGAGAGCCTGGGTTTGATCTGGCCCTGCCTGGAGCACCTCCACAATCTCTTTACCCCTCCTCTCAGCATAGCCTGGGTTGCAATGGGGGAGGATCTTGGCTCCTGCCTCCCTTTTCCAAGTTTCCTAAACACTAGCCATGGTGGGTGGGGGCGAATAAGACAGTCTCGACCTCAACTGAGCACTCTTGGCACGATCCTTTGACTGATAGCCTCAGCATCCCCTTCAACCAAGTCTAGTGCTTTCCAGAAAGAGCTGAAGGAGCTCAGAAAACTCTAGGGAGAGCAAAAGGAGCTGAAGTGGGTTCTCCACACCCAGGCAGAGCTGGGTGGCCCAGAGACGGCTCTTATCAAAACTGGCATGGTACCAAGTGAGGAAGGGTGGAAGGTGGGGCAAGCCTCACAGTGTCCCTTGCTCTGAGCAAGGAAGTGACCTAGAAGTGCTAGAATGTTTATAGTCCTGTATGTCTCTGATTGTCTCTAACATCTCCCTTCTTCCTCTGAATTTTCATACTCCTAAACAACCCCCTTCGCTGCGATCCACCTAGAACCCCTCCCCCCCAGAATTCTGGAATCCCACATTCTCTTTCCCTGTGAAGGCCCCCTGGGAACCTCAGGCCTAGTGTTGGGTGTTAAGGAGCAAGATTTTTAAGACTTTCATACATACAGAGCCACCGAGCAGTCAGTGCCCTCCTGGGGTAGAGAGCAGGGATTCTCAGTGGCAAGTTTAGGCTATGAGCTTGGCTGAGGGGTCCCTTCTTCCCTCCCCTGGGCTGAATTTTCCCCAAATGGCGTGTGTCCCAGGTGGGACTCACACTCTGCTGGGTTCCACAGCAGGCACACACATGTACAGGGCTACCCACACCTGAAACACCAGCCACCACCCCCTCCATGGTGATGACATAGCCGTGGGCACACCCCTTTCCATATACAGTCTCTCAGCTGGAGCTTGTGGGGACCCGTATAGCCATTTAGACACCATGTCAACCACAGGGGTGCCATGCCCACATGTGTCCTGCTAAGTTGTTTGAACATGGCCACCCTCAGGAGCTTTGGTCTAACCTAAGCCAGCCACCTCCCATGCTGCTGGGAGTTTTCTGGGACTGAATTGGGCTCTGGGCCCCTGCAGGCAGTTCACCAGCCAGTTCCTTGGAACTTGGCCTCTAACTCCCTGAGTAAGATTCCAGAGTTCCCAGAGTGCTTGAGCAAAAGCGGGTGTGAGAAAATAATGAGCAGGCTCTAGTATGCCAGAGGCTTGTGGTCTCTTCTCCTGAGTGGGCCCTGATTTGTCAAAATCTTCTAAAGGTCACCCATAACCTGTACTGTCAGATCTGCCTCCCACCTACCTCTCTGCCTCATAAACAATACCTGGTACTGTCTGCCCAGGCTGTCATCTCTGTCTGGAATGCCTCCCCTGTTCCTTTCTTTGACCTGATAGCTTCTGAGCATGACCATAGCTGCTGACTCCCCCATGATACCCTCTGCTTTTATGGATTTGGGTTATAAGTTCTCTTTGTGGACAAGGCCCATGGTTTCATCTTGGTTTCCTGAGGCCCAACAAGGGACTGGAGTCAGAACTGAGGCCTGAAAATGTATTTTATGAGGACTGAGAGACACTTACCTCTGTGGTCTCTTGCTTGGGAACCAGGTCACACACTGCCCCTCCTTCCTAGGAAGCACCAGGATTACCATGCTTAGTGGGCTTCCCCTAGAGGGAAACTACGGCTGAGATTGGGGCTGATTTCGCAACTGCCCTGGCCAGCTAAGAATATGGCTGAACCCCTCAGTATCTAGGCTGGCAGCACCACTCCATTGAAGGCAGGGAGACTGAGGCCTTGTGAAGAGCAAGATTTGTATCTTATCACTGGGCACAGTGGGGCTGGCTTGCTAGGGTGGGATTTGGAATGCTGGATGAGGACCCTGCACTTCTGAGGCAGCTTTTATTTTTGGGAGGCCACTGTCCACACCTCAGCTAGGAGGGCAGGGGACAGGATGGGAGACTGACCTGTTTGGGAAGATTGTTCTAGTCCATAAGCCCTGGTCAGGGTGGACCCAGGTTTCTCCAACAGACGCTTCTATCCGGGTGGGGGGGGGTGTCACATGACCTCCAGCCTCCTGCCATAATCTTGGCGCCTCTCTGGAGGACCACACACAGGCAGACCATGCCATTTCATCAGCCCACCTCAGCCAGGAGGGCACCATGCAAGGCTTTTGTAGTGGATCCTATCAGTGTGGTAGGTGTACCAGATGACTACTATGTACCAGATGACTACTATGAAGTAGAAATGCCAATAGGGAATGAGCTGTGTTGTTGTATAAAATAGAGAAAGAGATTAATTCCTGATTAATAAATACAGGAGGATAAAGAAGTCTCTTTCAAAAGAGGATCCACATGTGGGGGAAGTAATCAAGGGACCTTTTGTGATGCCAGGTGGAGGCCGCGGTGGTGGTCTTGTTGTCCGTGGGATGGCAGAGGGGAAACTGAGGTTCATCATGAGAGAGACTAGCCAGTCTAGCATATAGGGAATATGGAAATGGGGGGAACACAGGGTCTCTACTCACGTTCCATCCATTTCCCTCTAGACCTTGTCCTTTGCTGGCTGTGGAGCACATTGGGCAGCGGCCCCTGTGGGCCCAGTCCCTGGAACTGCCTGAGCCAGCTATGCAGCCTTTGCCTGCCGGGGCCTTGCTGGAAGAAGTAGCCGAGGAGACTCTAGCCAGGCCAGAGAGCGAGCCCAAGGAACTGGACCCCGAAGAGGATCTGCTGTGCATAGCCAAGACCTTTTCCTACCTTCGGGAATCTGGTGAGTCTGAGGGGGGAGGTAGGCCTTGCCCTGGGGAGTTTAATGGGGAAGCACAACCTGCCTGTTGCTTCTAATTAGAGGCACGGTCCTGCATAGGATCTGCATAGAATCTGAGGGGGACGATACAGGCTCCCCAAGGGAGGTGTGAAAGAGAATGCAGAGCCCTGCCCTGCCCTGGCTTGGTGCCCTCAGTTAATTTCCATTGTGACCAGTCTCTTGGCCTCCTCTCCACTTACCTAGGCTGGTATTGGGGTTCCATTACGGCCAGCGAGGCCCGGCAACACCTGCAGAAGATGCCAGAAGGCACATTCCTAGTCCGTGACAGCACTCACCCCAGCTATCTGTTCACGCTGTCAGTCAAAACCACCCGTGGTCCCACCAATGTGCGCATTGAGTATGCTGACTCCAGCTTCCGCCTGGACTCCAACTGCCTGTCCAGGCCACGCATCCTGGCCTTCCCAGATGTGGTCAGCCTTGTACAGCACTACGTAGCCTCCTGTGCTGCTGACACCCGAAGCGACAGCCCTGCCCCTGCTCCCACCCCTGCCCTGCCTACCACTAAAGAAGAGGCTCCCAGTGGTGACCCAGCGCTGCCTGCCCCTATGTCCACTGCTGTGCACCTGAAACTGGTGCAGCCCTTTGTGCGCAGAAGCAGTGCCCGAAGCTTGCAGCACCTGTGCCGCCTTGTCATCAACCGTCTGGTGACCGACGTGGACTGCCTGCCGCTGCCCCGGCGCATGGCTGACTACCTCCGACAGTACCCTTTCCAGCTCTGACCCAGCTGAGCATCCACCTTGCCACACCCAGCCATACCACAGAGGGCACACGGGCCCCGCCCGGCTGTCCTTGGGCTCCCACTATCTCTCCGGTCGTCCTGGTGCCTGCATGCATCTGGCAGCTGGATCAGGAAGAGCCAGAGGAACAAGGCTGGGGCGCGGGGTAGTGGGAAGTGTCATAACTTGGAGTCGTGCCCCCGGCTCCCGTACCGCTCTGTGCGGTGAGCCATGTATTGGAAGAACAGGCAGGACCTTGTCTCACCCTGTGGGCTGGGCCTGCCCCGGCCTTCTGAACTGTACTTTCCCAGCCTGGTTTTGCAGTCCACAGGGCGGGGCAGGCCCCTTCCTTCCAGCCGGCCTCTTTCTCAGGATGGATGGTGGCCAGAGAACTGAGGTCGACAATGGCAGTCCCCGGTCAGGGAGCAGGCCAGGCTGGGGAGCCGCACAGTTATACAGTATTTATTTATTTATTCCTCTTGGGATTGGTCTCGGGATCAGCCAACCCCACCTCTCTGCCCTCACCGCTGAGCGTTAGGAGCCCCCGGCGTCTCTGGTTCCGCCCTCCGGAGAGCCCATCCTGAGATGTGTGGCTGAGGCCAAAGCAGCCCTGGATGTCTTGGCGCTTACCCAGCTACCGTGAACGCCCTCCTCTGTCCCAGCCCGGTTTTAGGAGGCTGAGCCAATGGACAAGAATATGGAGCAAAAGTACGTGCCTCCAGCAGAGCCTGCTGCCTACCCCCTTTGCAGGGCAGAGCCCTGTCTGCAGAGAGCTGGTCTCGCCGTGGCTCAGCGCCTGAGGGAGTGTGTGTGTGTGTGTGTGTGTCAGGAAGGGGGTGCTGGTTCCAGGGCTGCCGCTCCAGCCCTCCTGGGTCTCCTTCCTGCTGGGAAGGCACCTGCATATGAGAGAGGGAAGGAAGTACAGATATGGTGGTACTTTATCATATAATTATTATAGCAGAAAAACAGTTCGGTCATTTTTTTCTTCTACTGACTTTTCTGTAATGCCAATAAAATTGTACCTTTTGTTTATGGAGCTGTCAGTGGGGCCTCTTTTGAGTTCTGTCCACCACTTGTCCTCTTTGATATTATTATCATTATCCCCCGCCTTCCGTCTGGGTCAGCCGAGGCCTTACGTGGCTGAGCAGGCTGTGTTTGGGGAAGAGGGGTGAACTCACTGAAGACTGGAGGGGCAGGAAGCAGTCTTTCTCCTCTCAGTTTTTCTGGGCCATGGCAGGCAGGAAGGTAGAATTCAGCTGAACTGCCTGAGGGCCACCACCCGGGGTCCTTCCAGGTGAGGCAGGGACAGAGGGGCCATACCTGAGAGCTGTGCACACAGGAGAGACCAATTAAAGACTGGGAGTGGAGAATTCTAGGGGAGGGGTGCTGCGGCCATTCCTCAGTGTCTTTCGAGGTGAGGAGGCCCAGCGTCAGAGAAGTCCAGACCGGTCTCAGGGAAAACGTACAGGAAGTGTGAAGGTACCAGGGCACGTTTGGGAAGCTCATTCCTGACCACAGGGAGGTCTGGGGAGGACTCACTCTATGCAGAGGGGCAAAACAGTTGAGTAGGGGACAGTGGCCAGTAAGCTGGCAGGCAGGCCTAAGGTGGGGCTGTTGAGGTTCTGGCCTAGACTGGCAGGGCTTGGGGGGACCTCTCCTCTCACTCAGAGTCTTGTGCACCAGAAGTGGGGGCAAGACCTCTCTTTACTCTCTGAAATGGAAATGCTTCATTATCTTACCATTATGGTCTGATTTTAGAACACTTCAGCTCCTGGAATGCCACTGTGTCCTGAAGTTTTTGGCACCTTGGCCTGAATACCACACAGGAAAGCTCCCCTGAACCTCATTCATAGCCTCTGACCTTTATTTTGGAGATGGTCCTAACCTTCCTCTCAGTCCTCAGACAAATGAGAAGAGGCAAATGCTGGCAGATTGAGAGCAGGAAGGGGAGAGGGGTGACGTGTTGATGACAAGAGGGAGGCAGACAAGGATAAGAGGAGTTGTGAGGCCCAGGACATGGGGACACGGAGATAGTTGTGGCAAAAATGGAGCTGATATTGGGTGAGATTGAGCAAGAGATGGGTGAGGGAGTGAGGGCTTTCTTCACTGGGAGGAGTGCCCAGGCAGAGGTGTCTGGCTTGGCACCTTCCCTGTTGCTGGCTGGAGGGCCCAACAGCATGTCCTCTAGGTCACCGTGGCCCTGCCAGGGGTGTCGTGCTTCTCTGGTTCCTCATTCCCTTGGCATGAATCTCATCCCTCTGTCCCGTCCCCACGTCTGAGTCATCTCCTATATGGGAGGCAGACCCAGAAGGGCATCAGAGGCGGCTGTCCCCTACCTGGAGCCATGACCTAGACAAAGAGTTGCTGTGGGCAGAGGAAGTGCAGAGAACTCTTGTTACAGAAAGGCAGATGTCCCAAGGTGCCTGCTGGGTGCTGGCATTATTAGACAACGACTTTGTCCCTCCTGAGGTTCTCACCACCTGGGAGTAGGTCTGAGTATCACCCATATTCCATATTTGGATGAAGAAACTGAGGCCCAGAGAGGCCAAAGGACTAGATGAAGAAATGTTACCCAGAAAAAAGAAGTGAGTTACAGAGCTAACCCGGAGGTGTCCTGACTGCCCAGCCACCCTTGCACTGCCACATGATGGTGACAGCCGCCAGGCAGGCCGTCGCGAACGCTGTGCTATGCCCCTGCCTGTTTGCCTGCCTGAGGCTCTGGGCTCACGGGCCCGCCCATCAGGATCCTGTCCACCCTCACCCTTGGCCGAGCTCAAGCCAGTATCAGGTCTGGCGTGGAAAAGGGGCTGCCAGCCACTTCTGACCCAGACAGCTTTTCTGCTTCAATCTTTTCCTGTTTCCCCATCAGGGCAGTGAGTGGTGCAGCCTAGAACAGGAGCCGTGTTGAGTGTGTCGTGGAGCCCGAGACCCGGGCAGAGACAGGGTCTAACAGCTCTGGCCACTGCCATCAGCTCTGGCATGCCCTGCCAGACCTGGCCCCAGGGAAATAGGGGAGCTGTCTCGTGGGTGCAGGGGACCCTCCACAACCGACAGGCAGGAACAGATGGTAACCGTGTACCCATCAAGTCCTTTACCGGCCCACATGCTCCTGGGCACCAAATGGACGAGAATCCATCTGGGAACCCAGCAAAGAACAAAGCCGTTGTGGTCCCCGTCCTTGGGGGGCTCCTGGGCTTGGGGGTAAAAGACAGACGAGTGAACAGGACAGATTTTGAGAGTATAGAGAGAGCAAAATAAGGGCAGGGCGCGTGCGGCTTTGGGTTTGGAGACTTGCAGCAACGGGGCAGGGAAGGCTCTGGAGCATGGTGGCATCAAGCATGCACAGCTGAGTAAAGAGCAGGAGCCGGCTGTGCAGACAACCTCAGGAAGGCCCTGCAGCAGGCACACACCTGGCATGAGCGGAGTCAGGAAGGATCGGGCATGGCTGCCTGGGAGTTTTGAGGAACAGACAAAGGGTGGCGAGGGCAGAGGGCCTTGGATTCCATTCCGGTGTGGTGGAGGCACTCAGAGTTCAATGGGGAAATTCGATGACTCATTTCTTAGGGGTAAACCTATAAGCTGGGTGGGGATGGCCCCGGGAGGCCTTGAGGACAGGAAGTCAGAAAGGAATTTTGAGAGGTCTAGGCTATGGCAGGGCAGGGTGTGGTGGGGAGCAGGAGGAGGCGAGGGTTATGACTTCATGATCCTGGGCACTGGGCGGGGTTTGTGCCCCTCGAGTTCTCCCTGAAGCCTCACCAGCCAGAGGAGGCTGTCCCCATTTACAGCTGGAGAGGTAAGACAGAGAGAGGTAAGCTTTTGCAAGCTTGCGCGTGGTGCGAAGACCAGTCAGGGCTCCAGCCCTCACTTGGGCCCTTGTGCGTGAACCACTGCCCTGCTCCGCCTGGCACACAAAGCCACGGCTCCACAGGGGACTGGGGGTGTGCAGAGGGGTGTGAGGGGCAGTAGGGCTTTTTGGAGGAGGGGGAGGGCTGGCGCTGGGCCCTGGAGGACTCTGCCAGGCGAGGGGAGGTGGGTTTGGAGGGTGATCTGCATAACGTCTCCCGCACTCACAGTGCCCCTGTGGAAGGACTTGGGGCCAGAGTGCCACTAGGTCACCCAGGTTCCCGTGCCCATGAAGTTCTTGCAGGGATGCTTTGCCCATCACCACTGAGTGTCCCGACCTCCCCTGGGTCACTGGGGGACTAGTTTTTAATCTGCCAGCTGAAGAAATCTTGAAATGCTGAGGCGCTGTGGAGCCAGGGCATGGCTGGGCAGGCTCTTCTCGCCGACGAGGACCCTCTCAACCTGTTTGGCTGCCGGCCACAGTGAAGTAGAGGGGCAAGGGTCCTGAAATAAGGCTGAGCAGGGGCGTCAGAGGACTCTGGGTACCTCACACAGGTCCTCTTCCTTCAGGAGAAGTGGAGCCAGTGCAGGCCTGGGCAGCTCTTTCTCGCACCAACCTGCTACACCAGTTCTCATGTGAAGCAGGTTTAAACTTTGCCAGAAATCCCACAACCTCCCATGGTGAATGCTCCCTCCCCAACCCTAACTCAGGGTCTGGAGCACCTATCCCAGCTTAGACGACACAGCTAACTGCCCAGAAGGCCGTTGCATGGTCACTCCCGGGAGCGGGCTGGGGCTCCCATAGCTGAGATTCTTGATATAAGGGGTCCCTGGTGATGTAATCCTGGTCAGCAGCCACCTTTCTCCCCGTCTTCCCCCACTCTTCCCCTCCAGTCTAGACTGTGTGACATGGCCTTGGTTCTGGGGAATGGCCTTCAACCTCATTGAACCTTAGGAGATTCCTTCGGCTATGAAAGGAGAGAGAAACAGGATCTCTCAAAGAGGCAGAGGAGGTGGGGTAGTGGAGGTGAGGCAGAGGAGGTGAGGCAGAGGAGGTGAGTAGAGGAGGTGGGGTAGAGGAGGTGAGGCAGAGGAGGTGAGGCAGAGGAGGTGAGTAGAGGAGGTGAGGCAGAGGAGGTGAGGCAGAGGAGGTGAGGCAGAGGAGGTGGGGTAGAGGAGGTGAGGCAGAGGAGGTGAGGCAGAGGAGGTGGGGTAGAGGAGGTGAGGCAGAGGAGGTGAGGCAGAGGAGGTGAGGCAGAGGAGCATATGATAGAGTTCAGCCCAGCAGCTGCTGCACCTCTCATTGTCCATTCCTTGCCCATTGTTTTCATCCCACTTGAAATAAAATGGACCAGTCAGGTGTTAATGTCCTTCCCACCTCTACACCCACCCCTGTCCCCACGGAAGATGCAGGGGGGCTGGGCTGAAACTCTCAGCAGCTTCTCACCCCATCAGTTCTGAAACTGTCCTCCAAGCTCAGTTATGCCCTAAGCGTCATTTGTTACTGGATGCCTTGGGTTCTAATCCTGATGAACAAATACTTTGGTCTGGTCTGTACATTGGGAGAGTGGGGGCAAGGCCAGTTGAATCTTCTAGCGACTTCTTTCCCAACTTCAGTAAAGACCAAGTCATCCGCTATCTGTGAAGCTGGTTTCCCTCACACCCATTACTCTTAGCCTCAGGGGTCTGTGCCCTCAGGGGTGAGCTACAGGTGAGGAGGGGAGCTGGCCAGGTACCTCTGGGTCAACCCCATTCAAAAGATACTCACCTGAGATGCAGAGGCAAAAAGCAGCTTGTTGTCAATCGCCAGGAAGGGAGGGGCGTGTGGAATTGGAGTCTAAGGGTTTGAATCCCAGATCAGGGCATCTCTCCTTCAACTTGGAACTCTCGAACTAGAGTCTGCTGCTTGCTGACTGGCAGCGTCACCTGGTTTATGGCCCCTCAGGCACCTAGTGCCCAGCCTGGACCCTTTATTACTCCCTGGACTCACCTCCACTCTCCCACCTTGGACACAGCCCCCACACTGGCTCCCAGCCTGCCAGTCTCCATGTCTGTCCACTGTGCCCGGTCCCTCCCAAGCAGCCCTCCTGCTGTTCCCCATGGCTGCCTCGTTCAGGTCCAGCCTGACCGTTCCTCACTCAGCTAGACCACCCTGATGCCCCTTCCTGCGCCCTCCATCTCCAGAGTGAGGCCCTTACATGCTCCGCTTTGCCCCTGTGTTCCTCTAGTTAATGATATTCACAGGTCCCCCCCATATCTTGTCAGTGCCTTACCCTAGGCTCCCGGGTACGGCTGCCCAAACTGCCAAGCCATTCTACTCCAATGACCCACCACACTGAGTCATTCTCCTGGAATGTTCTTCTTCTACCTTACTTCTGCCAGGGCATACTCTTACTCATCCTTCAAAGCCCAGCTCACACACTCCTTTCCAAGAAGCCTTCCCTAACTTCCCCAGCATTCACTTGCAGGCATTTACTGCATCCTGAGAAATCTCCCCAGAGCCCAAGTTTTCCCTGGTCGCTTCACCTTGGGGAGAAGAAAGCACTTTCCACAACAGATTCAAAATAGTCACTTCAGTTTCCTGTGAGATCTCTGTGTCTCTGTGTCTCTGTCTCTATCGCACACACCATGCTTACCATGAAAGTCCCATGAAAGATAGCAAATGACCTCATCTTAACTGGAGTTGGGAAAGAAGTTGCTAAAAGGTTGAATTGGCCTTGCTCCCTGCTCTGGCCCACGTAGAAACCAGACTGAAGGATTTGTTCACCAAGACTAGAACCCAAGGCATCGGGTGACAGGTCATCCTTAGGGCAAAGAATTGAGCTTGGAGGACAGCTTCAGAACTGATGGGTGAGGGGCTGCTGAGAGTTCCAGCCCAGCCCCCTGCTCTTCCATGGGGACAGGGGTGGGTGTAGAGGGTGAGGGGACATTAACACCTCACTGGTCTGGTGTTACAGACCAGTTGCCTGGATGGGTTTGAAGTGGCAAGTCAACCTCGTAGGAAGAACAGAGATTTCGAATCTTAGTGCTCCAGCCCCAAGTCTGCTGGGACTGCAGAACCTCGGTTTTCCCCATCTGGCTAGCAGAAAGAGCAGAGCGCCCACGACTTGAGGTGGTTGGAAAGTGGCCGAGTCTAATTGTGAGAAATCAGAGTGAGTGGAAGCTAATACTCATCTACGAAGAGGAGAAACAGCACGTGGGAGCCTTATTGGTGAGGCCAAAGCTTTATGTGCAAAAGAAAGACACTCGCTTCTGTAACCTGGACGTAGTTGAAGCAGGCAGGGTAGGGGGTGTTGGGCCTGGAGACTGCTGTGATTCCTTCCCAGGAAGTCCCCTAGGCTTGCCCGACCACTGATCCCACTAGTGAGACCTAGACCCCGATGGTGTGACGAGAGAGGAAGTGGTACCCAGCAATGCTCCCCAGGCAGCATCCTGCTGCGGGGACTTTCCCCACACCCAGTCGAACCAGACTGAGTCCTTCCTGTTCCCAGAGCTGGGCACATCCTCCAGCAGAGCTGCAGCTTTCACCCAGTCTGGGCTGGACCAAAGCTTTGTTCTTAAAAGTGCTTCTCAGCCCCCAGCTTCCTCCCAAGAAGCAACTTCATGGCTCCCCTCCCCCAGCCCTGCATCTAAATACCATCACTGTGTGTGTCTGTGTGTGTGGGGAGAGAGAGAAAGAGGAGAGTTGACCTTTCACTTGGCCAACATTTCTCTGTTTCTCTAGCTCCTCTGGGTGCATGGCCACGGAAGGAGTTGCAGCTTGGAGAACAGGTTCCCAGGGAATTTTTCTCTAAAGCCCCAGAGAAGTGGAGCCCAAGGAGACACAGAGGCTTATCCAAAGAGAGCTGGGTTCCCAGGGCAGCTAGTGCAAGTAAGAGACAAGGTGCTCCTGCGAGCAGAGAGCTGGTAACCCCTACCTGAGTGCCGTGGGGCTTGCCCCTGGCATCCTGGACAGCTCTGCATTGTCAGCCTGGCATCCCGCCGGCTGAGCTCAGGCAGGAAGCTGGGTTATCCTGGGGGGGCTGGGGCGGGGCGGGTTTCTTTATCCCTCTGAGCCAGGTGCGGCTGGAAGCCACCCCAGAGTCTCGGCTTTGTGCTCATGCAGTCAGCCTGCTGCTTCCTGCCCCCAGTTGTGCCCAGAAGAGGCCTCTACAGCCCTTATCTCGGCCCCAGAGTCAGCGGGTGCCCTCTGGGGCTTCAGGCTTAGCACTACTCCCTCTCAGCATCTTGACAATCACCCCCTTTCTCCTGTAGGTCCCGGTGGGTGGGCTGGGAGGCTGCTAGGGTCCCCGAGGATCTCTGGGCTTGCAGAGGGCAGGGGAGGTCTGGTGCAGCACCCGGCCTCCACCCTGAGTGAGGTGTTTTCTCTAGAACTGCAGCAGCTGGAGGCCTCTTCCCAGGAAGAGCAGAGTGCCTCTTCCAAGAACTCAGAGGAGGCCTGCAGGCAGGGAAGGGGGGAGCGGGGGAGTTAATTTTAAACCAAACAGCCTTCAACGCTTCTCAGGAACTGGTTGCTCAACTTGATCTGGCAGGTCCCAGGCGGGCAGGCAGGCCTGGTGCCAGCTCAGAGGTGGTGGGGGGGGAGAAGACACACCCCAGAGAGGGAGCCCAGTGACCTTGAGGGAAGTCGGGCCCTGTCCTTGCCCAGGAACCAAGACCTGTCACCCCAGCCTCCATCTACCAGACCCACCGTGCTGGGTGTGTGTGGGAGGGAGGCAGGGTGACTTCCTCTGTCCTAACCAGACAAGGTGAGTTAGCACAAAGTTAATAATATAAGTGCTCCTTCCTTCCCCGGGGCCCCAAGACTGACTATCCCATTGCCCTCCCTCCTCCTGCTCAGAACCTACCGCTCCTGTTCCCTAGTCTGTCCTTCTGGACATCAGCACACTTGGGTGATGAGGCCAGAGTAATCCTGGGCTGTTTGCCTACGGGGAGGACCCTGGGGTGCCAAACTACAGTGGAGGGGGAGAGGTGAAAGGTGGAGTCCAGCAAGCTGGTGAAAATTCTGGGCCCCCAAAATGAGTCTCCTGTGTGTACAAGCAGGCTCTGAACGGAACCCACCAGGCTGCCCCTCACGGCTGGCCGGGCGTCAAGGCTTCTATACGCACTGGCCTCCTGACCCTCGCCCAGTGTGGCCAACCCTCTCAGCTACCAACCTGGGCCCACCTCCGAGAGGTCCTTGCATAGACCCATTGGGGCACCCCCCCCCCCCCCCCCCCCCCCCCCCCCCCCCCCCCCCCCCNCAGTGTGGCCAACCCTCTCAGCTACCAACCTGGGCCCACCTCCGAGAGGTCCTTGCATAGACCCATTGGGGCACCCCCCCCCCGCCCCACCTTCACCACACCCACTAGCGGCCCAGTGAGGACTCAGCAGCCCAGTTGGGTCAGGGTCTACGTTCTAAGAAAGGGTCCTGGAGGAGTGCTGCCAGGAGAGCCAGTTCTTGGAAGCAGCCCCCGGGCAGCAGACACTTCCGGAACCTGTGGACACACCTGGGAGAGGGACTCAGGAGGTGGGCAGTGACCTGGGGAGCGCAGGTGGGGTGCTGAGTCCCCAGTTTGGGCCCTTGCCTCCGGAAGCTCTTCCTGACTGCAGGTGCTCTCTTAGACTCTCCACCTGTGCGCTGAGGCTGGCTCTGCTGGGACAGGGCCTCTGTAGGCGACAGAGGAACCCGCGGTCTAGCCCAGCTATGGGCACTAGAAACAGCAGCACAAGAGAAGACCTAGTGCCTGGGAGAGGGGCAGTGTGCGGGCGTGAGTGGGGACACAGGTGAAAGGGGGTGTTGGGTCTGAGTGTACGGCACACGCTGGTCAGCAGCCAGTGGTGGGAAGGGCTGAGGGAGAGTAAGGGTGAGGGTTAGCAAGACCAGGCCTCACTCATCGAGCCTCCCTCACGAGGGCCGGGCAGCCTCTGGCCAGGTACCTTCCCTCCTTCAGGCCCATCTTTTCCCTATCAACGGCCCTCTCAGATCCCTGTCCCACAGCTGGGGTGCAGGCAGCATGTCACCCAGACTCGCTGCAGCAATGCTTCCCAGCTGCACAGCTTCAAGCATGTATCTGGGCCGCTGGGCCTCCAGTTTCCCCTCTGGAGAACAGAAGAGATGCTGCAAATGAGTGGGCACCGAGTCCGGTGTGGCTCCTGGGGGCCTCAGAGGTCCCGAGTCTGCTCTGAGTTGTTGCCCACTTGCACTATGACCCTGGCACAGGGTTCCGGGGCCAGCGCCAGCACAGCAGGGGCCTCGAAGTCTGACTTGGGGGAGAAAGTGCGGACAGGTCAGGCAGAGAGGGGAAGTAAGGGCTGGGTGGCCTTGGGGCAGCCTTTAAACCACTTGGGACCAGTTTGCTTTCAGAAGAACGGAGAGCCACCCCTGGCCAAGGTCGCAGAGAGGTGTGGGCAGGGCCTTGCCTTGCCCTCCACACCCCGGGCTGATCCCACGGCTCCCACTGAGTTTAGCTCCAAGGCTACCACCTGCTCCCCTTCAACATGTGATAGAGAAGGGGGCTGCTGGTGCTGGGATTGCGAAGGGCTGAGACTCAGTATCAGGGGGAGGCTGTGGGTGGGCCATGACAGACAGAGCCTCTGACCCCAGCAGGAGCACAGATGGGGCAGCCTGGGACAGCTTAACGCTGAGCAGCGCTTTGGAGAGCGGATCCCCTGGGGCGACCTGAGGTCGCTGGCAGTGGGGGGGATGCTGCACACTCTGTCGGGCTGACCTTAACTGAAAATTACCTGGGGGTGGGATTGGACCTGGGGCCCACCCGCCCTGAGTGGGAAGAGCCACCAGGTGACGTCTGTGGGGAGTGCAGCTGACGCCACAGGTGGCTCCAGAGCCAGACAACCCAAGCGACTTGAGCGAACCACGAGCCTCTGAGCCCCACTCTGGGAGACAGGATGCTGCTACCACTGTCGTCCTTGGGGGCTCCTCCTTAGGTCCCATCCCACCCCTCTAGCTTTCCCTGAGTGTGCACCCATGTAAATGCCAGCCCCGAGGCACACTTTCTCTGGTCCTTCCTGTTGCACGAAGTACCGGTGGCCTCATCTGCTTTTTCCCTGGAACGCAGGCCCTGATGTTTCCCTGGAACGCAGTGCTCTGGCAAGGGATAAATGGGGCCCACGTGACAAAATCACAGTATTTTTTTTTTTATTTTATTTTTTTATTTATATATATATTTGATATCAATTGTGGTCCCCATTTCCCACCACCATTTCACCAGAGTATCATCACCTCAGTCCCTTGTGCTCTTTCTGCCCTCACAAAATCAATGTATTTTAAACTCATGTTTAAACTCAAGCTACAGACTGCTAATAAGATGGATTTGATGGTCCAACTCAACAAATAAACTTTCATAGAACTAAAAGGTGTATAAATCTATGGGTTTTGTATGTCAGAGTGATTTCACATTATCAGAAAGCCCAGTGTCAAAAATGCATGAATGTAATGCTGATTGCTCCGGTCCACTAGCCAGCAGTGGGTCTGAGATGTACGTGAGTGATAAAATTGCTTATCTCAAAATGTAGCATGTATTTATTCTGCAACATTTACTAGTCTTGCTTTTATTCCAGGAAAACCATTGGTGATGTTGTTAAAATCAAGATTTTCACATAATTATTATCCTATTGGCAGTAATCACTTAGAAGATTAAGACATTGTGTTCAAAGAGCACACAAATATAAATTAAGTTAAATGAAAAATATGTTTAATTGAAGTATCATTGGTTTACTACTAAACAGAAAATATCCAAGATATTCCAAAAGTTATTTTAGAAATAATTGAAATTTGTAAAATTATAAGGCAAAATACAAACGATAAGCCATAATGAGCTGTTAAATTTTAAGTCACAGAGATTTATTTATTTTTAAAGATTTTATTTACTTATGCACACAAGAGCTGGATTACAGTCTAGTGGCATGGGGGATGAGAGGATTCACCAGAGACAGAGTGGGGAGCAGAACAGGCAGATCTATGGAAACACACTGCTGAGGGGAGCAGCGGGCGAGGCAGGAGAGGTCTGCTGCACCATGTGGGTCCCCTCCCTGGCGGGGGATCGAACTCGTGCTGCTGTGACCGTGGAAGCCCCACAGTGGGGCACTAAGTCCCGTGCGCCACCAGGGAGGCCCAGTCACAGAGATTTAAAGCTAAAATTTTATTTAACTTTTTGAAATGCTTACTGTTAAATACTTTTGTAGAAACAGACCTTCCCAACTCACAGTCATATCCTCTGTGAACTCTGAGGCAGGTGCACAATACCCTGCATTTCCCTGGGGGCTGAAGGGTGTCGTCCCAAGTAGGTATTTGGGCCTCACACCGTGCAAGGCTGTGTCAAGTCCCCAGCAGTGGCGACTCCCGTGTGTTCTTTAGTGCATTCATGATGAATGGTATGTTTGCGACACATTCTCAACAACACACCCCAACAGGTTAGAGGACTGTGGTAACAGGCCAGGCACGATCTCCCAACAAATGGTATGGGAATGATTTGGAGGAAAATATTAAGTCCAATATCTATCTCACACAGGTAATTTGATGGACTAAATGCTTAAGCACAGAAAGAATACCCCAAGAGGCCTTTCACATTCTCCCCTCACAGTCACAACAGCATTGATTCTGGCTGAGGAAACTTCTTTTATGTGGCTTCCTCCATTCCTTGCAGGACAGGATTGGAGAAAGGAGGGTCACGTAGAAATCCAACAGTGCACATCTAGTGGCATTGTTAGGGAGAAAGGTAGACCTGAAGGGATTACACAAAAAAGTTTATGGACTCCAACCCCACTCCAGACCCACAATATCCCCAAACCACAAATCTAAATTATCGAAAAGTGGATCACTGGGACCTAAGAGTAAAGGTTAGCAGCCAGGCTGGGTATAAAACAGACATGTGGGCCTTGGGGACTCCCTTTGTTTCAAGCCAGCTCTCAGCGTGCCTTTAGGTTCCAGCTCAGAGGAACTGGTAGGACATTTACAGATTTGTGTCCCTCTCTTCTCCTTGTGTTATTCATTATTTTATTTCCCCTTCTTTTGTAAATAAAATCCTTTACTGGCGTGTGTGCCTGCAGTTAGTGCTTATCATAAGTGCCTTTCAAGCGCGTGGGTGAGAACCCAGTCAGGCCAACCCATTTTACTTCAAGGTTGACCCCCTGTAACAGCATCTCCCCATCTTGGGGGCTTCCCCAGAGGTGGGCTCCGGGACAAGAATCCAAATAGAAGGAGCTTGGCAGGTCTAAGAAGCACCAGTGGAGGGCGGGGAGACAGTTCTCCACAGCTCCCTCCTGTTTCTACACACTTGCTGGTGGAGACACCAACTGCTCTCGTGTCACACAACCTTTCACCGGGCGGGTATTCCAGTGAACAGCCTTTGATGACAGGCAGTGCCTTCCTCCAGGGAAAATGGGAGGTTGGCTGATCACCCAGTATAATAAAGATAATAGCTCCTTCTGGGGCGAAGTTTGGGCAGGTTTGCTTGCAGTCTATTATAAAAGATGTGGGTCCTGCACCTCACAGCTCCTCTTCTGTGGTGCAACCCACGGCATACGCAGGCGCCACCTCACCATTCTTTGGTCACCTTATGGGAACTGGGGCTCAGGGAAGTGGTTCAAGAAAATGCTGATCTACTGCTATTACTGTAAGCACTAAATTGATCTTTTTTTTTTTTTTCTGAACCAGAAGTCCTGTGTTCTCTGCCAACAGCCTCGAGAATATGTTAGGTTAACTTCTTAGCTTGCAAGTTGTATAAAAGCTCAGAGCTGTCCCTGTCCCTGACACAGAGGAGAGAGGAAGTAGGTAAAGGAAAGGAAGTCAAAGCAGGTATGGCAATGAGCGGCTTCCTTCTAAGAGGAACTGAACTTGTCCTCAGGCAGAAAACACCTCAGGGCTGTCCCACCCCGGGGGCCTGTTCACCAGCTCCCACCCCTTGTGGCCTTGGGGCTGCTTTAGACAGTGAGCTCACTGGCACTTTTGGTCATTGCCAAGCTGCCCTCTGCCTCTGAGTCCACATCAGGTTGACCGCTGCAAGTGCCATCCAGGGACTTGAGGGTGAGCGGATGTGAGGTGAGTTTCTTGGACCCACCAGGCATGAGCAGGGCTCATACAACACCACCCAGCGCCCAGGGCAGTGCTGGGATGTGATCAAATGCATGCCACCCGGCCAGGGATGAGGGCCTGTTTTCTTGTTTTGTTTTGTGTTTTTTTCCCTCTGTTCCCCAGTTAATATCTTATTGTCCCATCACATTTGTTCTATCTTTGTAGATAGATAGATACATTGCACATTTGCCAGTACTATCTGGTTTTGTGGGTTTTTTTTAACTGATTAATACACAAGGCTGCAGTCTAGTACAGCAAAAAGCAGGAACAAATTCCTGCCTTTAAAAAAAATTTCATTATTGGGCCCCCCTGGTGGCGCAGTGGGTTAAGCAATGCACTATGAAGCAAACTGCAGCCACTGCAGCACGAGTTCGATCCCTGCCTCCGGCCAGGGAGGGGACCTACATGGCACAGCAGACCTCTCCTGCCTCACCCACTGCTCCCCTCAGCAGTGTGTTTCAGTCAGTCAGCCTGTTCTGCTCCCCACTCTGTCTCTGGTGAGTCCTCTCACCGCCCTGGACTCTGGCCTGTACCCCAGCTCTTGTATGTATGAATAAATAAGTCTTTTTTAAAAATTTAATTATTTATTTTCTCGTACAATGCTTGCTTGCTTTTCTTGGTGTAGTCCCCATAGAATTTCCACCGCCATTCACCTGTGCACCGTCTCCACAGTCCCCGGTGCTCTTCCCGTCCCTGTGAGGGCGTGTTTTCTACTCTTCCTCCACTAGACCTGGAGCTCCTATGGACAGCAATGATATCAGTGTTTCCTTCATTATCAAGGGCACCGGGGGAGGCCTGGCAATTAGCAAATATTCACCGAAAGTTCACTGCATGATTGCTGCAAATAACTACGCTTCTAAAATAAACAAAAATCTGAGTCAGCCAGGACAATGAGCCGCGTGTAACGAGAAGGGCTGTCTATCCAAAATCAATAGCAAGCGCCCTTGCCTAGGAGGCACTAGAGACATCTGAGGCACACGAGAAACAGATAAAATGCTCTAGTTATCGCCATTTTTTGTATATTCTATTAAAGGCCTTCGCCCAAACATAAAACAATGAAAACAAATAAAAGCTAAAAACATTTAGTTTGGAAAGTCAAAGACAAATGTGTCATTGTTTTTAGGAGAGCCAATCCAAGAGAAGCAATAAACAAGGCTAAGAGACATCCAGAAAGTGACCAGTTATAAAATAAACCACATATATTAATCCGTCTCCCACACATCAGCAAGAACCAGTTAGGTTGTGTCTCTGTACCAGACCCAAGCACCATATTACATCTGAGAACACATGAGCAGCAAAGCTCACGTTTCACCAGCAGACCAGGCCTGGTGTCACTCCCTGGGGGGAGGGGACAGAGGAAGGACAGTGAAGCCATGCTCCTCCCGCTGTGAGTTTTACCCTCCTGCCCCCCATAACCCACCAAACCTTGAGGCCCCAGCCAAGTGCCCAGGCAAGGCCCTTCTGCGCACCCTGCCCTGGGGCCAGGACACACGCTGGCTGGTCCAGACTGTGCCTTGGCTGTGTGCTCCCTGTGACACAAAGCTGGCACTGTGACCCACGATAGGAATCCCAGGCTTTCAGGGGGGAGAAGAAGGAGGAGGAGCCAGATGGCAATGGGGCTCAGAGCCTCATGGGGGAAAGGCAGCCTCTTGGCCCCCATCCAGACACCAGGTGGAGGGAAGAGCTCTGCAGAGGGACAGAGAATTCTGTCTGGGGCCTGTGGTAAAAAAGCAGTAACCCAACAAACCTGAGGGGAGGCTCTATTTGTCAGACACCCGCCTTACACCCCGTCAGACACAGCCTCAGTTGAGGGGTGCCCAGAGCATGGACGACAAACCAAAGCTCAGCGGTGAACTCAGCAGGTCAGACTCACCTAGAGGGCAGCGCTCCTGGCCTTCCCTGCGCACAGGGCCTTGCAGGGCCCAGGGAAGAAGCAGTTCTGGGGACGGGGTGACTCTGTGCTTCCAGCAGAGACACAATTTCTTCTTCTAGCTCCAGGGCCTACCCCAGGGACTAGCAGAGGTTAAAAGGCTGGGCTGGGGCTGGCTCCTACTGTCCTAGTTCAAAGAACTCTGCCCTAAACCTAGAGTATAGTTTAGGCATAGTGGGTGGGTGAACAGTGGTGGGGCAGGTGCAGGGGGGAGGGGACAGAGAGAGAGAGAGAGAGAATTCCAGGCAGGCTAGCACAGCCCAAGCAAAGATCTGATGTTCCGATGGGTGGCAGAATCCCTGGGAACAGTCAGTAAAACTTGGGAGGACCCTGGCTGGGCCGTAGGTAGGTTGCTGGGAGGATCTCCAGCCTCACCTCCCAGAGGTGGGTACAGTGCTGTCGCGACGGGATGCCAAGCCCAAGTGGCAGGTCAGAAAGGTCAGGGGTATGGACAAGGTGCCCAGATCTGACTCATTCTCCTCCCAGATCTGCCCCAACTTGCTGTGTGACCCTGAGCAAGTATGGGCCTTCTTTGGACTTCAGCTTCCTTTTCCATGAGGTGGGGCCACGGTACCAAGTTCCCAAGGACCATGACTAGAACCATGACTCAGGTGCAGTGGTTGAGCCTCGAAGACAGAGGACCCTCCCCCACCACCATACGTGGTTCCCAGAGCCTGGAGCTCTCTCAGCCAAGGGAGGTCCCGTGTGGACACCTGTGAGGACACCTGTGATCATGGACATGGACTCAAGCGCTCACACATCCCATGTCTGTGCACATGCTTGTGCTTGTAGGTACCTGTGTAGAGGTGTGCAACTCTCTGTGATGTACAAGTGTGATGTGGCCTGTCTTCCTATGGCTTGCCATTGCCGACCAGAGCGAGCCAAAGGCCCAGTCGTTCATAGGGGGCTGTCAGGAAGATTCTCTGTTCAGTCCCAGAATTCATCAAGGATGGTGCCCACCTGAACCATCCCACCTCCCAGACCTGGCTTACAAGGGGAGACAGGCAGGTAAAGACCTCAGTCATACCTTTCCCAAGCTTGGGGAAGTAGCCTCAGCAACTCAGGGTCCCTCACAGAGGATGCTATCGGGAAAAAAAAGATGTCCCAGATACCGTGTCCTCATATGGCCCCGAATTCCACCCCACCCCAGTGGCCCCGAGGGAGGTTGAGATGCTGGGCTTTTGGCTGTGACTCAGCGGAAGGAAGACAGGAAGGGGGGTGGCTGTGCTGGGGCTCTAGGGTTTTGCTTCTCATTTCTCTCTTTCCAAAGCATAGCAAGTTCTCAGAAATGACGGTACCCAGAACTACAGAAACCCCAGGCTTTCAGGGGCACCGGGTTCCCCAATACTCCTAGAGATATCAACGTAAGGCCCAGGGAAGCCCCCACTCTGTCTCCTGCTTGGGGTTGTCTTCCTACTCCTACAACCAGGGACAGAGCACCCGGAAGGTCCACGCCAGAGCCAGCAGAGGGTCTGAGGCTCCTGAGACTGACACTCTTCTGGAGCACGTGGCTGGGACAGATGCCGGTGAGAGGAGGGGTGGGGGCCTCCAGACCGGGTAGGGGTGCAGCAGTCAGGGCGGGCTTCCTGGGAGAGACAGAGCCTGCCTACACGAAGACCCGGTGGGAGGGCTCCCCAGAAGCCCCCGCTCTCCTCTCTTCTTTCTCTTCCCTTTCCTTTCCTCTCCTGTCCGTCTGTTTTCCTCCCTTTCATAGTTCAACTATTGAACGAAGCCCAATTTAAAAAAAACACACTCAGACTCAAATAAGCACAACAGATTGTGGCACATTAGAAGCCCCTCAGTATGTGGCGAGTGTGGTTTATACCGAGCCTGAAATAAGGCTTCTGGGGCTGTCCATGTGAATACGAGACAGCAAGTCCTTCCAAAACACGGTCATCATTTGGGACCACTTATCTGTGACAGTCAGGGGTCACCTGGTCCTGTGCCACCGAAATCAAACCCCGAAAGAAACCGGCCGCTGAGGCTCACCTAAGACCATAGCGTCCATCTTAGGCCCCGTTCAGACATCTGACCCACGGCTGCCCCCCACGGCCGTGCAACCCCGCGACGAGTCGAGAGCCTGAACTTGTAAAATACACTTCTATTTAGATGCTGCTTTCATCTTTAAAAAGAGATAAATGCATATTTGAGTTTCGCATGAAGCCTGGTTTGAAAGGACAGAGCCCACAGCTTTAGGGAGGCTGAGAGGGCAGGTGCAGCGGGTGAGGAAGACTGGACTACGGGCAGGCAGGGCACGGGGGAGCTACGGTCACTCCTGGAGCTGCGGAGCGCCTTCAAGAAGGGTTTGAGAGACAGCCACGCAAGCCTCCTCCCAGAACCTCCCAGGCCTGGGGACCTGAAATGCCCCCTGACGTGACACGCTTCATTCCGCTGATGCGGGACTCACTTTCCCTACCTACTTGTCAGCTGAAAACCAGACTTTGGGTGTCTGTGGGCCCTAGCTCACACCTGGAGAAGGGTGGAGCCTCCTTTTAGCAGCAGGCACTTTCACTATCCCCCACACCCCCCACCTGGCCCCACACACAGCTCCTTATCTGGCTCATCTGCTGCGGGGTATGAAAGTTTGACATCCAGGCGCTGCTGAGAGGAGGAAGCCCACTCCATAGCTGGGTTTGTTTGTTTCAGTCACCACTTTCCCCTTTGCTTTGGAAGCCCCATTCAGTCCTGGGGGAACCCTATGTGGATATGGGGCTCCTCTGGGAATTGGGGTGCAGGACTACAGTCAGCCTTGTGGCCTAGTCACTGCCCTTCTAGTTGGGACATCATCAGTTTCATAAACCATGGGGGCCACTTCCTTGGTTTCCGCTGTTGGTCAGTTAAGAAACAGTCTCCATCTTTCCAGTAAGCCAAGAAGGTGGCCCCGAGATGCAGACAGATGGATCTGTGGTGACGTGAGCGTGGCATCTGGCACTCGCCCCCACAGCGTGCCCAGCACCGCTGCGGACAGCTCTGGGCCTGAGCGTGATCCCAACCTCACCGTACCCTCTGCCTTCGGCTATGTCCCCACATCTGGCTGGATCTCAAGATACCTTTATCCATTACCCTAACACTGCCTCTGGAGTGTCCTCAGGGTATCCCACACTCTCAAGCTTACTAACTGACCCTAACACCCCAGTCCTTAGTTTAGGGCAGACTCAAACCCCTAAACCCCAGATCCTTGGGCCAGATGTGATCCTGGCCTCCCCTCCCTATATCCAACCCTTCAGCCGTGCCCCTAGTCAGTTCTGTTTCAGGATACCCAGTGCCATGGCGATAGCCCCTAGCTGCCTCCAGACCCTGGACATTTCTGGTTCCTGCTCCAGCTCCCTCTTCCTGGCAGCCAAAGGGAACATCCACAATGCCTACTTGACCCAGTGCTCACCTCAAAGCTCACCTTGCATTAGGCCTGGGGCAGCCCACCTGGTGCCAGGCCCCTCTGGGAATTGAGGGCCTGGGCTGCAGTTGGTCTCCTGTAACCACTTCACATTAGGCCCCTGGGATCCAGCGTGCACTTTGGAGCCCATCTCAGGGCACTACCACCTCCCCCCTACACATCATGTGTCTTCAGATCTCCAGGCTTTTGCCCAGAATGTCCACTGTTTGCTGCGCCTCTTCAAGCCTCAGGCCCTGGGCCACTCAGCCCAGTCCAGTGAATAGATGAGCAAGTTCCTTTGTTGTGTGTTTTAGTTCCTATAAGTTTCAGACTCACCTTAGGGGATGCATGAGGGTTGAGTAAGGGAGTCCCAGATGTACTTGGTTCAAGGCGCACCATTACAGGCCTCTGAGCCAGTAGCGTCTGCCCAGAGCCTGCACACAGTAGGGCTTGGCTCGGGACATTGAGATCCTGGGCCCATGTTGCACATGTCTCAGAAGGGGCCATCAGGCAGTCACTGGGCCTCTAGAAAGCCCCCTGGGGACAGCCCTGCTTCCGCTCCAGGGATCCAGAGGTCCAGGCGGACCGTGCACTGGGCTCTGCAGGGGGCAGCCCAGGACTTGGCTATGCTGACCTCAGTGTCTTTGACAGTTGAACAGGCACTGCTGGCAGCCTCGCCCTCACAGCCAGGCCAGCTATGCACACTGGCCATGACTGCAGTCTGCAGGGTTACACGAGGACTTCAACTAGTAAGTGCAAAGCAGTTCTTTGGGGCCAGTGCCCAGCAGGGGCAAGGAGGTAGAGAAGGAGGCGGGTAGGGAGCAGAGGGGCTGCCCAGATACCTCAGTCAGCCGCAGCGTCCTAGGGCAGGCAAGGCTCAGGCAGTCTCCACTCTGGGTTTGCCTCAATGACTTCCAGGAACCGCAGAGGGAGCTGGCTGGCTCTCCCAGCAGGCAGGACCCTTCCTGAAACAAGGCAGGGAGGTCTGCAGCTGCTGCGGGCTAGCGGCTGGGAATCAGAGCGCCCACACAAAGGTCTGTGTGGCACCTGCCACGGCAGATGGGTCAGGAAGCCCAAGCTGCGCCTTCCTCGCTGGCCCCTTCTGTCTGCTCCCGAACACTCTTGCAACCTTGTCGGACACGCGAGACAGGTCAGCGGGGTGGGGGGCACAAGCAGCTCAGGTCTCCAAGGTGAAAAGGGTTCCCCATCCTTCACCTCTAGGCCCCTCACCACTCAGAAGAGAGGTGTTTGAGGCCATTATGCACCTCAAAATTCTCCCAGCCTGCCCATTTCCAAATTCCAAGTCTAAAGTCACTTCCATTTCTGGATGTTTGTTATAGTCGCACTTCACTTCAGGCACCAAAATCTGTATGAGTTTGCTATTGGAATAAGTCAGCACAAATTGAGTGGCTTAAAACAATATAAATTTACCATTTATAGTTCTGGATGTCAGACATGCAAAATCAGTTTCACTGGGCTAAGACCAAGGTGCTGGCAGAATGGGCTCTCTCTGGAGTCTCTGGGGAGAGTCCACTTTCTCGCTTTATCCAGCTTCTCGAGGCTGGCTGCCTTCCTTGGCGCACGCACGGCCCTGCCTCCAGCAAACTGTGGCAGCTGATGGCGGCTGACCTTGGCTCCCATCATCACATCCCTCACATGGCCTGTCTGCCTCCCTTTTTTAAGGACTCTTGTGCTTGCCGTGAGCACACCTGACTAAGCCGGGATCCTCTTTCCAGCTCAAGAGCCTCGACTTAATCATATCTGCAAGTTCCCTCCTACCATGTCAGGTAACATATTCACAGGCTTGGGGGTCAGGACCTGGGCATCGTTCAGCCCTTTATTCTGCCAACCACAGGAGCGGCAGGGCTGACTTGTACCAAGCCCAGTCCAGAAGACTTATCCAGGTCTCAAGGGTCACCAGGGGGGATCAGGCCACTTTCAACCCACACTCTGGCTGGGGGCTGGCTGGGGTTCAGAGCTCCAGGAAACCTGGCGCCTGCTGCCACCACTGCCAAGGACAGCCTGTTCTCCTGGCGAAGCCGCCATGCCAGGGGCAGGTGCATTCGCGCCTCCCAGCACTGAGGCTCAACTCCAACAACTGCCTGGCTCGGGGGGGACGCCGGGCCTTCATGCTTTCCTCTCCCTGCTGACCAGAATATTTGAGAGCTGCTGTCAGGTCACACATGAGCCACATGGGAATACCCAGGTTAATTGTAGAACACACACACATACACACACACACACGGAGTTGGCTGATTGGTAGACATTTACTGAGCACTATGCCAGGTCCACATGGGGCCCTGGAGAGATGAAGGAGACAGGGAGGTTTCCACAGGCAGCGGGCAGAATGCCACTGGTGCTGGCAGAAGTGTGGGCAAGGGGCAGGTGGCGAGAACAGAGGTCAGGGCGGGTGTTTTAGAGGAGCAGCCTTTGGAGCTTGAAGGGGAAGGTGATCTGGATTGGCAGTGGTGGGCAGAGGCATCCCCACTTCTGGGGCAAAGGGGAGGAGGGATGTTTAGGCAATGGAGAGTTCTGCAGGGAGGCTGGAGTACAGCGCAGTGGAGGAAGGAATCCAAAGGTGGATGGAAAAGGACATGCTGGCCTGCAGAGCTTAACTGGGTTTCCCACCACAGGTCAGCAGTTCTCATAGCTTGTCAGCAGTGGAAACTTCTGCACTGATGACAGCTTACTCAGAGCACAGATGGGGCCCTGGGAGAGTCTCCAGGCCCTTTTCCGTTGCCATCCTCCCCTAGCTATTCAGACCTGGACTGTAGGACGCAGAGGCCACACTCAGGTCACAGGGAGCCAGCCAAGGATTGAGAGCAGGGACTGGGAGCAGTTACTGGCCCAGAGTGCAGGTGGGAATAGAGGAGTATAAAAAGCCTATTCCTTCAGGTTAGGGTTTTGGGGGAGGAGGGCACATTTCATTAAAGCAGCTCAATGGGACTCTTGGAAGCCCACGGGTAGCAGGGTTAAGTATCCAAATGTGAGGCAGCCTCAGTTTCCTCAAGTGTCAAAAAAGGCATGGACTCATTCTTCGAAAGGACGTGGATCAGGGACTCGATACCTGCTGCCCATCTGAGCTGGGCTGAAGGAGGCTGGTGGGCAGTGGGCACATCCCTCCAGGCCTCAGGGGCTGCAGAGGCTGGACCCACCATCAGCTCCGTGCGTTCCTGAACTTCTGCCTGCACGGCTCCACACCTGCCACAGGAGAAAGCTTGTCTCTGTCCGGGCCCCAGGAAGCGTGGAGATAGGGCGGCTGAGCCTGGCTTTCCCTAAGCAGAAACACCTGCTGCTATGGCCTGGCTTGTAGGGTGCTCAGACTCTGTTGAGGAGAGGGTGAGGGGAGACCAGGAGCTGTGGGCTACCAGCCTCTTGGAGGCGCCATCTCCAGAGGGCAGAGAGAAGTTGGGAGCCCAAGACGGAACCCCTGCCTTCCCTCCTTCCCAGACTGCGGTGCTTCTGCCTGCCTTGTGATCGTGCCAAGCGCCACACAGGCCCCGAAGGTACAGGGCCCTCCCTACGTCTATCCTCTGAGGTAGGCAACGAGAATACTCTGCCCCATGGAAGGTGCATCCCATTAAGCTCAAACACTTGTCTCCATTTCTCGGGCTTGGAGTCGAGGCTGTGCAAGGGAGGCGTGCAGAGGAAGAAATAAAGCGCTGCTCCTGTCCTAGCGCCACGGGCCTGGCTCTCCCGCACGCTTCCCAGGCTGGGCCAAAGCTCTGAGCTGCATCTGAGTTTCAGCTCAGGATGACTCTCTACTTTTGGGAGGGGGTGCACAATTCTGGGGTCACAAGACACATTCATTTAACTGAAGATTTAAGCCAGTGAAAGGAGAGCAGGGCTTTTGTTTACCTTTTAGCCAAGTTGACCTTGGGTTTCGGATAACCCATCTGTCCCTGGGGAGAGTGAGAAGCTGGGACAGAGCAGCCACCAGCTTGTGACCTCCACCCCAGCTCTGAGCTATGCAGACTTTGGCCGCCTGGAGGCCCAGTCCTTCTGTCCAGAGTAACAGGAAACATCAAGGTTGGCAGGTGCTGGGGTGAGGCTGTTATCAGGGTGGGTCCTGAGGAACACGCCAGCCGAGGCTGGCTCTTTTCATCACTCTTCCCCTCCCCCATCCTGGCACTTTCACGACTCTGGCCTGGTAGTGTGGTGGCCAGACAGTGTGGTCCCCTAACCTGCTCCAACTGCATGAACCCCAAGTTACCCCACATCTCCTCTAAGGCCAAACATTCTATCTCATGGCTGTTCCAGAAGGAATCTAGAAGGCAGAGTGGGGTATCAAAGCTCCCAGCTTTCTGAGCTTGGACTTTCGTCTCCTCCTCCCCTCCCACCTGTGTTCCTGCAGTCTTCAGTGACATCTCAAAGCAACTGCCCCAACCAATGAGGGGCCTGCTGCCCCCTTGTCCCAGAGTCTGTCATACCTCAATCAGTACCAGTTTCCCTGACAGACTCACCCTTCTGGCCTCCAGCCTGTTACTGAGGAAAGACCTTGGCAAGCATGTGGGCATGGCACCCCAAGAGAGCATAATGATGGAAAGCAACAATGTCAGGGCAGCTGGGGTCACTGGAGCAGGTCTTGGGGACAGCTTCATTCCCAGAAAAATGTGAGACTTATCTGGGGAAAGAAGTCCAGGCCAAGCAGACTAGCTGGGCAGGGCCTCGTCTGCAGCCACTGGCCTGGCTGGGCCCTGAAGTTGAGCTACAATGCTGGAGCCACACCAGCCTGTGTCAGACCGCAGCCTCTGGCCCTCACCAGGATGTGACCTTGGGCCTGATGGCCAGCTGGGACAAAAGGAAGCTCTTAACCACAGCACAGCCTTGTTGTGAGAAGACAGAGGACACACAAATCATACTAACAGGTCACTACTTGTAGGTCTCTCGATGCTTTATTAACTATAACTCCCAGCGTCGCCAGAGTAATTCTACCCACGGAGGCTGAGCCACCAGCCTAGGCCACACCAACATGACGGAGCTAGACTGGGAAGCTGGGTCTACTTAGCTCCTGAGCTGGACTGTGGATGTCCTTGCTCTCTGCTGCCTTAGGAAGGACACCCTCCCTTGCTTCTGCCCCCAAGTATGCTTGTAACGCAGAGCACGGCGAGTCACAGAGCCATAGGAAATACTGCAAGCGTCTGGGCTCTGCAAGGCACTGTCCACCTCCCTCCAAGTAGCATTCCAGGAAGGTCAGCCAGGCACTCCGGCAGGCTGGGGCCCTGGCCAGACGTCCACAGGGAAGTCACGCTAAGGCTCAGACCTCCGGATGTGCAGGAACCGAGGCCTAAGGAGACAGGGACAAGGGGTCAGTTGCTGCCTGGGTCCGGGGGAATGAGCAGGGAATGGGAACAGCCTACTCACCCACAGCCGGAGTTGTGCAAACCCTCAGTAGAAGGATGAGCGAGGCTGTGGAAGGTCAGGGGGAAGCAGACTCTCACCTCCCACAGAAGTCCTTGCGCACAGCCACGAGACTGAGGGACAGGTCAGTCCGGCTCTGGAGCCAGTTGCCAACAAGCTCTGGGTGTCTTGGGTCCACTTCTAAGAAGAGGCTTCTATTTAGGGGAGAAATGGGTCTGCTCAACCAGCAGGACTGGACCTACACTCTTGGGCTGCCTGGGCTGGGAGGGGCGGGAGCAGAATGACGGCCAGGCGGGCCCAGCACATACCAGTAGAGGAGGAGGCTGCTGGGGACAGACCCAGGAGACCCGCCCCGTCCGTACCCAGAGTCCTTCAGGAGCCGAGGTGCCAAGCTCAGGAGGTGCGTGATGACGTCCATGCCCTCCTTGCCACCATCCAAGGCTACTGGATCTTCATAGCTGACAGATAAACAGTGGGGAGGGAGAGCCTGAGATGGGGACGTGCGCAGGCGTGGAAGAGCAGAGCAGGGTCTCCGTGAGGGGGCCTCGTGGAACCTAAGCTCTGGGATGGGTCAAAAATCTAAGCACCCAGAGGGCCCTTAGACCCTACTACCTCCTACGGGCAGTGCCACACGAGCCAATTCCTATCGACCGACAGCTCCCAGAACAGTCCCCTTGTGAAAAGGCTGTTCTGCTCTTGGTCTGGGAGGCCAGAGTGGGCCCTGACCACTCCTGAAGGCCCAGAAAGGAGGAACCAAAACTCTCCCCCATACTCCCTTTGTCTCACCCAGGGGTTCACCCCTGATTCTCAGCCTGTTTGAGAGCAGGACGTCTCAGTGTGGAGCCTGAGGAGGGTATCAGCCCCAGCTTTCCTAAGTACCGGTATGACCTTGAACAGGCACCTTCCCTCTCTGGTCTTCTGTGGAATGAGGCACTATCTGAGTTCCTTCGACAGACTCCACAGCACAGCTGATACTGTGGAGTTGTGACTGAGGCCACCCATGGCCCTGCAAGGCTTTACCACTCCCTTTTCAGCGGCAGGAAACAGACTCACAGAGGCTCAGGGGTCACCTAGTGGTCTTAAGTGGGAAGGCAGAAGCCGAACCAAGGAGGCCCAGGAGCCCTACAGTGAGCCTCTGTCAACACCACCACCGTTCAGCACCCCGCCGCCACCACTACCGTGCTGCGTACCTCCGGATCTCAGGGGCCAGCTGCTCCATGTCCCGGTGGAAGACGTAGGGAGGGTTGCTGACCACCAGGTCCACGGGGCCCCAAGGCAGAAGGTGTGTCCAGCTCCCCTCTGGGTTCAAAGGGAAGACACAGCAGAGCTGGGAGGTTAAAAAGTGGTGGTTCTACCTGCCACCAAGTCCTCTGAGCAGCCCCTTCTCTGAGCTATGGCGTGAATGCCCCTGGGTCTGATAAGCCAGCCTTGCCTGGCTGGGAGTATGTATGCTTGCGCATCCTTATTCTTTCTTCTACCTGACAGAAACCTCCTCAATAAACAAGAGTCAACTCAAGTGCCACCTTCAAGAAGTCCTCCCTAATTACCTGAGAAAAGCAAGAACAATCACACTGGCCCTGTCATACTCTGCCTCACAGCTAACACGGATATGAACTTTGTGCTGAGCACGCTGAGGGCACACCTGACCTCAGGCAGTCAACTCCTTGTGGCTATTTGCAGGGCTCACCCTAGGGCTGCTGCAGGCGTACCACATCCCCAGGGGGAGGTAAACGAGGCCCAAGGATCCCAGAGGCATGCGAGGGAGCCAGAACCCTGAGACCACCCTGTAAAGGCTATGGTTGAATTGTGCTGCCTGGGCCGGGAGGCACGAGGGGGTCACTCAAGTATTTGGGTCCTAGAGTTTCTCTCCTGAACTTCTTTTACCTCTAGCCAGCTGCAAGCCCATTACACGTATCAGTTATGGGGGAATAAGAAGGTAAGAAAGACCTTGTGGTTGGCCCCTAGGTTGGGTCAGCCTAGAGGCAAGAGACTTGCCAGCTTCAGCAAGGATCGGCCTGAGATACCCCTGCGTGTCTGTGCATGTGTGGATGAACTTCGGGGATGCCCTCTCCCCAACTCTGCAGACTGCCTCATCCACCCAGCAGCACACGTGCAGGATTCCCACCGCAGGGAAGAAAGGTGGGAAGGTACCTAAGGTCACATCCAGGGGGACGATCCGAATCCTGTCCTGCAACCACAGCCTAGAGAGATGGGAAGTCGGGTGAGCACTGGGGGCAGACCCCTACTCTCCACCACAAGGACTGGGAGAAAAACCCTTTTCGAGCTGGCAAGTCCTGGTACCCGCCACGCACTCATAACCCTGTGGGTACCAGGCTGCCCCCCACTGGTTTCCCCTCTTGGAAGAATAAATCAGATGTCAGTGAGTTTATACCTGTACAGGGGTTGGGGTCAGGCCCTAAAACTCCCTCCACCCTGACCCGCTGGTCCCCGCCAACCCGTCTACCTCTGAGCATTCTCACGGGTCAGGCAGATGGCAGCCTCTTCTTTATCCACAGCAATGACCCGGCTCTGTCCACGAACAAATGAAGGATATTTGGGAGACGAGTCCGGCAGAGACCAGAATAGGAATCAGAACCCTCCTCCAACCCCCCACCAGAGAGGAGGGGCGATCTGACAGCCTTCCTTCTCTGACCAAGGTCTGGCCAACAGAAGGGGATGAAAGTTAGAGGCTACGATCACGGTGGGCTGTGGACAGCCCCACCGCCTGCTCACTTCCCTCAAGTGCTTCTAGCAGAGACGGGTGGAGAAGGGATAACTCAGAGGGACAGTGAGTGTCAGCCATTCTACCCAGAGGGGGGTGGAGGGATGCTGAGGGGCTCACCTGGGGGAGCTGGCTCAGCAGGCTGAGGGAGATGGCCCCGGACCCACAGCCTACATCCAGGATAAGGGGACCACCGTGGGCTCCCACCTCACAGGACCTCTGTGTCACCTCCTCCAGCACCCATTCAACCAGCTCCTGCAAGGCAGAGGAGTCTGGATCAGAGCTGGCACTCACCTGGGCCCTGGGCGTCCTGGCACAGAAGCCCAGTCACAATTACCCTCGTGTGACAAGCAGGCAGGGGGGTTGCTAAAGCCAGAGTGAACCTCATGTCAGCTGGGGCCACTGGCAGGTCACTTTGCCTCTCTGTGCTTCAGCTTCCCCATCTGTTGAGAATAACCTATCTCACCAGGGTGTAATGGGGTTTAAATAGAACCACATTCGCAAAGCACTGACCCCCTACACACAGGGTAAGTGTTCAGTAAGCCAGCTAAGCCCTTTACAGATATCTTCTTGTCTTGTGCCCACTGCAGTGCTAAGAACCGTACCTGGTCATTCCCTCTGTGCTTATCCCTCCTTCCAGAGCTTTCCCTGTATTAATTTACTGGATCCTCACAAATGGCCTAGAAGGAAACTGAGGTCCATGGGTCAAGGCCCTATTTGAACTGGCCTGCAATTCCCGATGGCCAAGAATCAAGGGCCAGTGTGTCCTCAGCTGCCTCAGAGAGTTGAAATTAGGAGGCCCCCAAGGAGACTCCTAGGCTGAGGAATTTCCTTCTTGGGACGGGGGAAGGAAAACAGTCCTGCCTGAACCCCCATCTAAAGGGCACTGGGTGTCCACAGGGCATAGGGTACGTGAGCAGGGTGGGTCTGGTTACGCTGGTCACACCCGGTGGCAGGGGAACACTTTCACACTGTCACTCTGGAAACAACAGGGATGAGTCTCAAGTGCCCACCTGTCACTGCAGGGACTACGCATGGATGCCACGGCGGGGGAAGGTGAGGTGTAGGGCCGCTGCTTCCAAGGCCGAAGTGCTTCCAACCAGTGGTGGGTGAGGGCCTGTGTGGCCAGGCATGGAGCAGGGAAAAAGCAGTGTGGTTCCTTCTCGGACGAGGGCTGGTGACTCCCTTCCCCTCCCCACCCAGGCTTGAGACTTAAGGGACTCTTGGCTCAGAATGCAGGGGAGAGGTCAGCATGTGGGCTTTCCTCATCTGAAGAAAGGCCTATCTCCTCCCCGGAGACTTCCTCAAGCCCCTGCCAGGCTCTCTGCCATGACTGTCCTGACCACGGGTTGAAGGTCTTCTCCCACAAGACTGACGGCTCCAGGATGGCAAGCCCAGGACCTAAGTGAACACGGTATGTCCCAACTGGTAAGGCTTGCCCCACACAAGGGGCCTCGTAGCTGTTTATTTATTTTTTTTAAAGATTTATTTATTTATGCATACAAGAGCTGGGGTACAGGAGGGAGGTGCAAAAGGTGAGAGGAGTCACCAGAGACAGAGTGGGGAGCAGAACAGGCAGATGGACTGAAACACGCTGCTGAGGGGAGCAGCAGGCGAGGCAGGAGAGGTCTGCTGCGCCATGTGGGTCCCCTCCCTGGCCGGGGATCAAACTCGCACTATAGTGGCTGCCGAGGCACCACAGCACAGCGCTCAACCCCTTGCGCCACCAGGGCAGCCCCTCGTAGCTATTTCTTGAGTGCTGAGCAAGTTCCCAGCTGCCAGGTTCCTCCAAACCCTGTCCGCCAGGCTGCTGTGGGGCAGAGGGGTCCAGATCACTCAGATCCACTTTCCACACAGGCTCCTCAGTGCTGAGTCCGGAAAAGCATTTCATCCTCCGGGGCCCCCAACCCCTGAGCAAAGCTCACCTTCTCCCAGGGTAACGAGTCCACGGCAGGCAGAACTTGGCCAGCAGATCTAACCCTTCCTGTTCAAGCCCCTTCAGCACCAAACAAGCTATGCCAACAGGTGAGGGGGTTTGGCTCCAGCCAGAGAGGACTTCCCTTTGCCGGCTGACTGGTTCCCACCAGCCCTGTACCAGCTACTACTGGAGACTACTGGGGTGACAGCAGCAAGTGGGGCCACAGTTAGGGCTGGCACAGTAGGCTGCAGCCGACACCCTGTGGTCTTGGTGGTGAGGCCACATGCTGAGCGACTGGCGGGACAGCCAAGACTTGTCAGGTGTGAGAACTTCTCTTGGTTTCCTCACCGCAGACAGACCTACCCTGGTTGGAGAATGACCCTCAGCCAGCCACACTGGCCAGTCACCTCACAGAGACATCCCCAACCTCAGAGAGACACAACGCATATGTGAATGGCAACCCTAGGCAGGTCACGGAGGTGAAAGACTAGGCCCAGCTTTCCCCAGTGCCCCCTAGCCTCCTCCTTGCATCGCTAGAAGATCACCCTGGTTGTGGAATGACCTGGGGGTAGGGGTAGAGGCCACCCCTAAAAAGTCTAGAAACTCTCTTCTTTGCCCACTGCAGAGCATCTCTAAACAGAAGCTGTGGTTCTGCGGGGAGGCTGGAAGCAAGCCGGCCACAGTTCCAAGCAGCTCCTCCAGATGAGCAGGGAAAAAGAATCTAAGTACACCATGAGGTGGGGGCAGAGAGGCATGCGGGCAGAGTCAGAGCAGGAAGCTCTTAGTTCTGCCCCGTCACTGCCTCAGCAGGGCTCCAAACCCCCTCAAGAGGTTGGCCCAAGGCCTTGGCAGGACCTGAGCTCCACAAGCACCTTCCACTAGGGCAGCTCGGGAATGCATTTTCTCCTTCAAGCCTCGCACAGCCCAGAGCCTCACCTCACCAGACTGGGTGGGAGCGGCTCAACTCTCAGCTTCAGGTTTCCCACTGCACACACTGCCAGACAGGGGACTGAGCCACCTTCCCACACCCAGGGAAAACCCAACTCATCAGGCCGCACGCCACCTACAGCATGCAGATTTCTGTCACCATTATCAGAAAGCATCCTTTAATGACAGAGAGAACACAAGCACACAACTCCTCCCTTACACCCGTCCTCCCCACACTCTGCCACAGGCCACGTCCTCTCAAGTTCTTGGTAAGGCTCCCCCTGATGTGGCTTTACATTGGGGTGAACCTGGAAAGTTCTCAGAAATGTCTGTACAATGAGGCAAGAACACAGCCTCCTGACCACAGCCTCCTCCCTCCCTCTACCCAGTGCAGTGCTGCTCTCCTGGCTCAGACCCATCCAGGAGATGGGGACCGGAAGATCACACCCAACACTCAGAACCCCAGAACACAAGGCTGGTGCCAAATCAGCTCTCATGGGGACGCACAGGTCATCATGGCAGCTTTCTCCCCACGTCCCAACCCTTGCCAACCACCGGGGGTAGTGAGTGACTTTGTGGCCAGAGGTCACACGCTTAGGGGAGCCAGAGGGTTGCTCCAAAATCATGTAGATGGCAGGCCACATCCTGTTCTGGGTCTGTGCACCCATTTTAGCTCATCCAGTCCCAGAAGGGATAGTCCCATGTGAGGTGTGGGGCCGTGACCCAGAGTCAGGAAACCCAGTGCTGTCCCTCTGCTTCCTACCTGGGCAGCACTGTGACTTAAACAAAATCTCAGATTCCTACTGTTCCTGTCCTAACACTGAATAATCTGGTGAGGACCTGGTCTCCCAACTGGATGATGTGGGGGTGAGTGGGATCGGAGGGTTTCTTGGTTGAGGGACAAAGGCTTGGAAAATGAGGGGCAGTTCTGGTCCCTGACTGGGGCCTAATTTTTCCCAGGCAAGTTGTACCAGGGCATCATTCTAGAAACACCTTTTCTCAGAACCTGGAACCCTCTGGCTTGGCCTGTGACCCACACTCGGCCCCATCTGCTTCCTCTATTCTATCTCCTAGCTCTGCTATCTGCAAGGTCAGCGGGAAGTCCAAGAAGGGTCACAGAAAGCACCTCTCCTAGGATCAGGTGCTGTCAACCAGTCCCCAGTCCCAGGAATCTGAGGAACACAGGCAATTACCTGACCAGATACTGGATCTAAGAGAACCATCAACTCACAGATTCTCTGGTCTGGAGGCCCAACCCTTCTCTCATCTAGGCCCAGAGGGAACAGTGACAGAGGTCACAGAGGTGTACTAGGCTTCTGGGTGTTCTCTCCACTTTTGCCCGTGCATCAAGGAGAAGGGCATGCTTCCCATGGGCTGCTTAGGTCATAAGCCTACAGGATAGCTCCTAGGGAAATAGTAGGAACAGGATGAGCAGTTGGTGGGCAGCACCGCTTGGCACACCCTGAGCCACCATCAACCCTCAGGGTTGGGAGAGTAGCTTGGAATGTGAGAATAGTCAAAGACAGCAGGAGGCCTCTGCCCACCTACTCCGCCAGCCAGAAGACAAGAGAATGGAAGGGCACTGTCTCTGAGAGCAGTCATGGAGCGGTAGCGGCCCCTGGAGGAAGTCTAGAGTAAGACATGTGCTCTGAACCCCACCCTCACCCCCTCTAGCTGGCCTCATGCTGGTGGCATACACCTACCTCTGTTTCTGGGCGAGGGATGAACACGGGGGGTACCATCTTCAGACTGAGCCCCTGAAAGTCCCACTCCCCAAGGATGTACTGCACAGGCATCCTGCAGAGGGAAGAGCTAGGTGATCACGAGCCGGCAACTGCCAGGACCATGGCTGGGTTGAAAGATACCACTTACAGGCACAAGTGTCACGTATGGTCATGTCCCCTGCGTCCCTGGAGCCTAGGCCTGCCTTCCTTCCCTTCTTCCTATCCTGACCCCATGCCTCCCATCACTCCCTCATGCCAACACCTCCCTATTTCACGAACAATGAACCATGAACCTCCCTAACCATGAACTTGGTGGGAAGCTGGGTCCTCGTTCCCCACACAGAGCTTTCAGGTTTAGTCCTGGGTGCTCACCTTTGCAATCGGCGGTGACTCAGCTCTTGGACGTGCTGAAGCTGCCAAGGGGTCAAGGGCTGGGTCCGAAGTACTGGCTTTAGGCTCTGAAACTGCCCCATAAAGAATGTCAGTGGTTCTCCTTACCCAGATTACTCTTGTGGGCAATGCCTACGGATACAACTTTGGACACTTTGGTTATCCCTCCTGTCTGGTATACACTGTAACAGTTTGTTGGAAGAGTTAAGTATCAGCCCAAGACATTCCTTTAGAAAAATGCCATCACTCTTAGCTCAGTATTCTCAATGGGGCAGAAGTCTAGATGTCTCTCTGCCAGGGTCTTCCCTCCCCTCATCTCCCAGCCCTCTTGACAGTAATGAACTTAACTGTTTTAGCTCCAAGGACATGAGCCACGATGTACTCACTGGATTCCTGGGCCTCAGGGATGCCCTGCTTCTTAAAGACTGCTGTCCAGTGGCTGACCAGCTCTGTGGCATTCGACAACCCAGCCAGAGGCAGATGGGGTAGCCATGAGCTGAAAGCCCAGCACCGGGAGCGTCCCCTTCTCCCTGGGCCAGATAGGAGGATCCGTAACATTTGGCCCCAAAGCTCCATGTTTTAAGAGGTGGTTCCCCTACATGCTCCCAGGTCTCCGAGTCCTCCTTGTATTAGCTGCTGCGGACGGTCACTGACCCCAGCCAGGTGGAGACTGAGAGTTCATAAGTTCTGCTCTGGTCCTCAGAGGTAACTGGCACCCTGAAAGAGGAAGAGAAGGCCAGCTGAATCTTGTCTGGCCTGCCTAACACCCTCCACTCAGTTACTATGAGAGGCATGCTCTTGCTTTGCCACCTCCTTTATTCACCTTCTTGAGTTTAGGCCCTCATTCACCTATTTGAGTTTTCTTATCTTAGACAGTTATGTTTTTGTCATGTTTTTAGCTGAAGCAGACTATATCCATAGTTCAGTAACTGATGGTAGACCAGGGTCCAGGCTTAGAGATTGTACAGATCTGATTGACCCAGTATGTGAACTTGAGAAAATCATATTTCTGAGTACCTGTTTCCTTGTCCATAAAATGGAGAAGGAAACGCCACCTCTATGGTAAGTGGTATATTTGTCAATGAATCTCAAAGGCCTGGGAGGCAGTTCAACAAACAGGAGGGCTCTAATGTTGCATGTTCTTAACTAGCAATACATGGAAAGGAATCTATCTTTGCTCTGGACATTTGCTTTTTGATATTCTGCGTGCACTGTTGGTGATTTGTATGCTGAAACTCCACACCCCTCAACTTAACTCATTATGAATATATGCATGTTACTGCCAGCTAAAAAAACTAACAATTTTTTGTTAATTATTTAAGTTATTACAAACAAGTTTAGCTAAACTTTTAAAATCAGTGGTCCCCTTTCTTTTTCACACAGATCAACGTCCAAACTAGTATTTATTAAGCAACTGTTGGTGCCACGTTTCAGAGACAAACAGAGTTCTGAGGACAGGGAGCTCTGAGAGGTGGAGGAACTTGCTCGAAGTTACCAGCGAGGAACTGTCCCAGGAAGGACATAAACCCAGGCCCTTCGGATTCCAAAGGACACTCTGTTCACCTGGGCGCTACCCCAGGAGCCCGAGCCTGAAGTCAGGAGTGCAGCTGCCTCTTAGTTTCTCATAGCTCCCCAAGTCTGTTTTGCCAGCTACAAAACAGATAGGGGGATCTCGAGGGTATTGCAGTGCAGGTGCCCCATTCCCGATCCCCATCTCTAACGCATACCTGTCTAAGAAGTTGCCCTATAAAGCCGATGGCCAAGAGAAAATACCAATTCTAGGCTCCCGGACGTGCGTGAACCACCTCCAAGCCCTGCTTCCGGGGTGGGCGCAAATTAAAAAGAGCCCGGGCGGATCCCGTGGTCCAGCTCCAGAGTTCCTAGGAAGGCTCCAGGGGTCTACGGGGTAAACTTAACGCCGTGCCCACTCCGACTGTGGCAGTAAAGCGCGTGGATATATGTGTGGTTGCTCCCTGGAGGTCCGAACTGGCCAGTTTTCCAGAAGATCTAGCAGGGACATGGCGCCAATCATATCCCTACCGGGCTGCTCCAACATGGCGCTTAAGTACCCGCCAGTCGGTGTGTTTAAGTACCCGCCCAACCCGGAACGTGTCAGCAGTCGGCGCCGGCTTAGAGGTGGGGCGCGACGTCCCAGAGCGTGATCTAGTTTAGCCCGTGCGCAGGTACAACTGCGTGGGGCGGTCCAAGTATTGAAGGTGGTACCAAACGTGGGGAGCAAAACCCATCGTCTGGTACCTAGCGAGGGAATAGTCGGAACCGCACTTGCGGCTTGAGAGCGGGAGCAGAAGGAGGCGGAAAACTAGCGGACCCTAAGGTGGCTCTTGAATGTCTCCCTAGCGTTTCAGGGTTTGGAGCAGGGAGCGTAAAACCAGACGCCGAAGACCCGAATGCTGCCTCTCTCGCCAACTCCGCGAGGCTTTGTTTACTTACTCGGTCCTCGGTGGGTCTCAGTTGCCCCTTCTCCAAAATTCATGACTCTGACCACACCGCTACCAGAATCGATTGTTAACTAGGTCGTTGTTAAATACACTACTATTTGAACACGCAGTTTCCCGGCTCGGTCCCAGAACTGGAGGCACTAGGATCTGTATTTGTAACAAGCCACTCCGGGGATCCCCATAAACTCCTTTGAAACCTTGAGGATTAAAAGGTATCTGCGGGCCCCTCCCCTGAGATGATCGCGCCCTGCACGAAGTTATATATAGTCTCCGGGTGCCCAGTAGTGTAACAGGGTGATCCCCAATAAAGAAGAACGTTCCAAGATCCCGGTCCCGCCCTAAGTAAAGCTAAACAAAAATTTAAAAATGCTAGAGAGAGAGAAGACAGAAGGAAGGGGGAAAAAAAAAAACAGGATGGAGAACAGCAAAGAGACGTGGAAAAACACGTGGAGCAGAGGGACATATAAAAAAATTGCGTTTGCTTCTTAGTCTTAAACTAGTTAAAACAAATGTAAATAAAAAACCTGTGGGGAGGTTAACAATGGCAGCTTTCATCTTAATTTTAATTTTGCTTTTTTCCTCCCGAATTTGTCTAACTCTAACCCTTTTCTATAAATTTCCACTAAAAAAGTCCTTTAGACTTGCGGCAGGCTTTTAAGCCTTGCTTTAAGTCTATTTAACTAGACTTTTACCCTAAAAAAAATTTACTTTAAATACTTAATAACTATATTCTTTGTCTTTCTTATATTATTCCCTAATTATATTAAAGTCCCTTTCCATTAAAAGTCTTATATATTTGTCTCAATGCAGCAAATCGCAAAACCCAGTTAGAGAGAGCAAGTTTAAAAATTCTAAAGTGCTCCTCTCCCTGTCCTGCAACAATAGCACTGCCATAATATCATCCCACTCCCGACTTCTCAGGACTGAAGATGCTGGGTTCGGTGTAGTTTGTCGATAGCCCTCACACCACAGCCTCTGTCAGGAAGCCGACACTCAAGGAGGGGAAGCATCTTTCCCTAGGCCACTAAGCCAGTAGAGAGTCGAGCCAGCGTTCAAGCAGACCCGAGGACTCCTAGTCCAGTGCTCTCACCAAGTCTCTGTCCTGCGTTTTGGGAGCGCGAGCCGGACAGGGGTAGGTGGAGCTAGGGCTGAGCAGGCACCTGAGCTCTTCTCTGGAAAGGGTCTGACCACGCACAGCCTCCGCGACCCCCCCTCCCCCCCTCCCCCTCCACACACACACTTTGGTTTGGGTCATCGTGGGGAGAGGAAGGGGTGGTCTCGGAGAGCTTGAACCCAGTTCTCGGCCCTTGACGGGGGCGGAGCCAGATCCGAGCGACAGGCAAGCAGGCCAATGGTGGGTGGGCTCCGGGCTTGCCAGCCAATCCGAGATCGGGGGCGCGGAGCCCGCAGGGAGGCGAAGAGCTGAAGCGTCAGGGACCTGCGAGGTTGCACGCCTCGGCCCCACCCCCGCGGTGGGTCCTGGCCCTTCTGGTCCTGGCTCAAACTGGAGAAGCCAGCGCTCGCTGCTGCGGTCGGTGAACGCTAGCCGGCCCTGGCCACGCTCGGAGCGTTTACAAGGAGGGCGGCCCTCGGGTCTGACCCGCCGCCCACTGCTCCCGGCTTGGGGGTTTCCCCTTTCCCTGACCTCCTGCTGGTCGTCATCACCCCTAGGCTCTCCGACTGAGCTCGGCGCCCCAGAGAGGATTAAGTAAGTGCTGAGGTCGCCGCGTCTGTGCAAGAAAGGAGCATTCCCTGAGTCTTGGAGGCCGGGATGGGGATTGGGGCCGGGAGGACTGAGGAACCCGGGGGAGTGGAGAACGGTACGCGGAATCTCAGAAGTCGTGCTGCTGACCCCTCTCACCCTGGTTTCTTTCTCTTGCCCTTTGGATCCTGAAGCAGCCCCAGAAAATGCCGAGCAGGGCCTTTTCTCTCCTTTGGACGTAAACAGAGCCCGAGAGTTAAGGGTCTGGCCCAAGGTCACACCTGGGATCAGTGGCAGAGCCAAGAAAGAACCTGGAACTCCCAGATTAGCTGGAGGGAGAGGGAAAGGAGGGACAGCCTCTCTCACCCCAGCATCTCTGCCAGCCTCACCCCTTCCTAAGGGACAGATATGCATGTGAGCACACCTCACCCACACCCATGCACCTGCACAGGGAGAACCCCACACACATCCATGAGCTAGGGCAGAGAGGCACGTGTGGAGCCACAAACCGTGTATTTCTCCTCTCCTTTGGGCTGCCCTTCTGCAGCTTGGCTGGGGCCCCTTCCCATCTTGATTTACCCAGGGTCCTGCAGCTTGGGAAGACCTAAGCCACCCACTGGGCTGGACCTTCTCCCACCATCTGCTCCCAAGGAAGGAGGAAAAAGGATGAGAACCATCTCTCCAGCCTCCTCCTCAGAATCGGAGCACAATTCCTGCCTCTGAAGATAAACCCCCTGACCTTTCTCCTTGTCCCTGGCAGTCCTGAATCCCTTATGGGGGGGCTCAGTGACCCCAAGAGCCTGCAGAGAAGCTGTGCTAGAGGACCTCTCTTTTTCCTATCTTCTAGTTTCTCCATACCTGTCCCCACCCCTACTCCAAGCACAGCCTCAATCACACGACTGGCTGAATCTGGACACGTCTGTGACTTGCCCTTCCCCAATTGGGTTAGCCAAGGGGAAAAGAGCTGACATTTGTGGGGGCACTGTGCGTGGGAGGTCTAGGAACCTGCAATTTCTGACATCCCATTGACTCTGTGTCCTGTGATGTTCATGATGTGCCCACCTAGACGCAGGAAATGAGAGACCCGGGGGTGTGGAGTGACTCGCCTGCGTTGTCCAGTTAAATGGCTGAGTTGGAATTCAAAGACAGACGTGTTTGACTTTCGAGCAAGTGTTTCCCTCCAGGAAAGGAAAGAGCTGCAGTATTTTTCCTCTGAGCAGAAGGTAAGGGATACATGGGGCAGGGAGTGAGGAGGCGGGGAATGTGGGACATGTGGGTAGGGACGGGGTATTATGCAGAGGAGAGACTATTTCTTTCAAACCTTCCATTATTACATTCACATCTTCCAAGCTTGGTTGCAACTATCACCTTACCCACCAAGAAGTGGCAGTTCCTAGACCCACAGGGGAGCCACAGACACATAAAATATATGTCATCATGTCCCCTGAACTTGCCCTTACCCTCCAACTTTCATTTTATTTTATTTATTGCCCAATGCCTCAGAACTTAGAGGAAACACATCTTGCCAGTAAGCCCTGTCCTCAGCCTCGTGTTTTTTATTCTTTCCTTTCCAGCACCCCCATCCAAGGAGGCAGCCACCTGCACGGGCAGGGTCCACAGCCTGGGATGCTCCTGATGCCAGAAGTGAGTGGCAGGTTCACAGGCCACGGGCAGTCTCTCAGCCAGGGTCCTCTCAACGTCAGCATGAACCCCAAGATCCGATCTGCTAGGGACTGGTTCAGCAGCCAACCCCCTACCCCCCCACCTGACCTGGAGCCCACCGCAGATGGGCCAGCCTCCGACACCACCACCACCCTCAGCCCAGAGACTGCCAGCTTTAATGACACCAGGATCCCTGATGTGGCCGGGGGCACCGCCGGAGTGGGCACAGTGCTTCTGTCCTTTGGGATCGTCACAGTGATTGGCCTGGCTGTGGCCACGGTGAGAGCTGGGGCAGGTCAGCTGGGGCTGACCCTGACAGCCCTTCCTTGGGGGAGGGTGGTCCGTGTTTGAATTCTGGAGAATCTACTAGAAGACTATTGTCTGTTCATAGTGAAGCCTTCCCCAGGGTCTGTTCACTGTGGTCCAGAGAAGCTGCCACTGATGGAAGGAACCAGAGAAGATGCTGAGGAATGCATGGCATTTTGAACTGGGTCGTGAGGCCACATAGGAATTGGGGTAGCAGGTGTTCCTGGGGGGGTCGTATCGAGCAAAGTTTGGAGGTAGGAGGTTCTGTGAGCAGCAAGCGGGAGTGTACAAGTAAGTTTGGGGGTGGGGGCAAGAGGAGTAGAGGGCAGAAGGGGGACAGATCCTGGGCTACAGAGTCTGGGTGAGGGGCTCTGAGCATGGCAGGCTTCTGGCACTGTTCATTCATTCACTTACTTGGCAGTTATTTCTTGGGCACCCATCCTGCACCAAGCCTCTGGGACCCCAGCGACATAAGGTCCCATCTGAGGTTCTTATAGGAAATGGAGAAAGATAAAACCAAGGCTACCAGAGAAATGCCATGGAGATTGGGCTGGGAAATTAGGCCTTTGAGGGCTTGGGGAACTTTCTAGGCTGTGTGGCCAGGGACAACTGACAAGGCAGTAGGGGAGCGGAGACCGCAAGGTGGAGGCCTGGCCCCAGTGGCGCCAGAGGGTGGCGCTGGGCATCGGGATGCTAGGGTGCAGCCGGCCCCTCGCAGGCTCTGGTGCCTGACCTGAGACTCGGGAGCAAGTTGCGCCAACAAACAGGGCTGTGGGTGGGCCAGCCAAGGCCTGGCTGGAGCTGCTGTTAAATCAGGGTTGCCATATGGGCCCTGCAGGCTCAGGATCGTGGCCAGGGAACAACTGCTGCCCCACAGCAGGGCCAGGATGCAGCACACAGGGCGGGGTTGGGCCTGCGTGGTTTCCTGGGGCAGGGACAGGACAGAATGCCATTTTCCCTTGGCACCATGCAGCATTAAGCAGACTGAGACCCCCTGACCTTAGGGGCGAAGCAGGGGCTAGAACCTGCCTTGTAATCTCAGTGAAAGATTTTGTCCCAGGATCTTGTCCTCATTCTCGAGGACCGTTTGGCGGCTGGGTTTTCACAGTTTTTCTCACCAAGAGCAGAGAGGTAGAGAGCTTATGGGGCAAAGGCAAGCGCAGAGCATTAAACAGCTCCTGGGCCCCGGGGGACAGGTCCGGGCGCAGCTCTATTCTGAGTGCTGCGTCCTCTCCCCTTGTGCCAACCCTGAGCCAGCCGTGCTGAGCTCAAGGAAGAACAAATCTATGCAGCTGTGTGTCTCTCCCAGGAGAAGCAGTGGGGGAGGGCTTCCTGGAGGAGGTGGGGCTGCAGCTGCACAGGGAGGGATGGGAAAGGTTGGAAAGGAAGGTATGTTTGGGTGGGGGTGTCAGTGGTTGAGGCAGAGAGAGCAGAAGGGGCAAGGCACGGAGACTGGATAAAGGTTCTGGGCTCACTGGAAGATTCTGCATCACAGGATCCCAGGGCAGGGAGGAAGGTTTGGGGTGAGACTGAGAGGCAAGGATGTAAAAGGCGCTGGGGCTGTAGCCAGTGGTTCAGGATGAAAGGGGCTGAGCTGGAATACCCTGGCGCTCCCAGAAGAACAATCAGCAATACCTGCCTGTGACTCCCTGAGGGGTGGGGGGACAAGCACCTCAGTTTCTCTCCAGGCCTTTGGGGTGAGCAGCTTCTGGGTCAAGTAGTTTCAAGCTGTGAATGGACCACAAAGGGTGTGACAGCCCAGGGGTTTGGGACAGAATCTAGCGTTGTGCCTCTCCAGGCAGCAGTTTTCGTGCTCTTCAGGGGAGAGTGAGATGGTAACAGAGGTCCCTTGAGTCCCTTCTGGGTGATAACCCCAGCCTTGCCCCCTTCCTGCCTTGACTCAGAGACTTGTATCCGGATTTGCTGTTCTAGCATAAGACACTTGGCTCATGGGTATTTTCTCAGGCTGCCTAGAAGCTTACCTTCAAGTCTGTACAGTGGGGGTTAGGGTGCTTCCTAGGTTCTGTCAGCATCCGGGTTCTGGAGTTGGTCTGGGCTGATACCCAGGGGCTTGGGCTCTCCCCGCAGCTCCTGTCCACTCAGGGTCATCAGTCTCCCATGACTCAGTCAGTGCCTTGCCTAGGGCCACTGCCCTGCAGTCTGGCCCCTGTTCTCCTGCCCATACGTGGTGTTGGGCCTTCGGAGAGTGGGGGTGGGGAGCTGCTGAGTCTCCCCTGCTCCTGTAGCAGTGAGGAATCCCAGTGGTCAGTGGCTGGAGCCACAGTCGGTATTGGCAGACGTCGGTCCCACCAGCCCCCAGGCCAGGTCTGATTAGGTGGCCTTCCCAGGCCAAGCTCCTGGAGGACAGGCATCTCCCCGCTCTGAGTCTGGACACTGCCAGCAGGGAGGTCCGCAGTGGGATGGACCCCTGGGATGTGGCCCACACGGACACGAAGCCCCACAGTCTTCCCGTTTGTCAGCCCAGCATAGCCTGCACCCTGAAGAACTGCTGGCTTAATCAGGGCCTCTTTTCCTGGCCATCTGATGCCACTTTTTCTCTTGCAGGCTTTTTACATCAGGAAGAAGAAGAGGTAACTCCCAGCTGCCACCTGACCCCCCCACCTCCAGCCCGAGCAGTGCCGGGGTGGACGCCAGAGGATGTGGGTGGGAAAGGAGATGCCCCAAACATGAGAGTCCACCGCTCCGCTCTGGCCAGGGGATCAGGGCCTCCTCGGCCTACTTGGGGTCAGGAGTGACCATTTCTGTTAGGTAGTGTTGAGCCACTTGCCCTGCTACCCCAAGTTACCTGCCTCTGGCTCTCCCTCTGCCCAGTGCCTACAGAGGCTGCGGGTCGTACAAGGCCCTGATCTAGGCAGGCCCCACAGAGCCCACGGCCAGCAATTATGTGGCCTGTGGCCCTAACTTGTCCTAGAAGTGGGTAGTTACCCCTTCCAGGCCACCCTTCCGCAGGCTAGAGCTGCACTGTAGGCGCGAAAATGCCATTCATTTCATCCCAGCGGGAATCTTAGGACCTTAAACATGGTTGTCTCGGGGCTTAACCGGTCAGCAGGCAGAGCCTGGAGGGCTGGTGGGTGGGGAAGGACTCACCCTGCCCGCAGAAGCCTCTGCTCCCACCCCCAGGCTGGAGAAACTCCGCCACCAGCTCATGCCCATGTACAACTTCGACCCCACGGAGGAACAAGATGAACTGGAGCAGGAGCTGCTGGAGCACGGGCGGGACGCTGCCTCCGTGAAGGCTGCCGCCTCTGTGCAGGTCACCCCCGGCAAGGTAAGTGCGGGCCAGGCCCCCGCCCCAAGCCAGCAGTCTGTTCTCGACTCCTCCACCTCCACCCTCCCTCCTGTCTCAGGCAGTTTTCCAGACCTGCCGTGTGGTCTGGCGGCGCTACTGGGTACACGGGTCTGCTCTGTGGCCAACACAGACTCACTGCAAGGCCGCAGCACAGCCCTGGCGCTGAGAGCCCGGAAGACCCACTGACTTCTCAGATTTCCAGTCTGCAAGTGAAAGTCCTAGTTTTTGCCCTGTGTGTCCCCATCCCCCACCCTCTTAACTGGCTGGAAAAGCAGGAGAGGACTGATGGGAAAGACTGCTGGGGACTGAGACTCTGGGTCCTCCGCTCCCTGGTCCTGAGTGGATTGAGGCTGGGGTCAAGCTCGGGGCAGAGGTACCTCTGAGTAGACTGGTGGCTCCTGGTTATGACAGGCCCCAGGCACTTGGAGACCCCGGCCATTCTCGCCTCCTGTGTCCAGAGGGCCAGGCCCCTGTGTGATTACCCGCCAGAGTCAGCAGGCCACCTGGACACTTGCTGCCAGGCCCAGCAACCTCCAAGGGCTGGAGTACCATGAAGAGGTCTGGTCTCCCCTGCCCCACGAAAGCCCTCTGCATCCCTCCTTGCCGTGACCACACAGTTGTCTGGAGGGCCTGTCCTACCAGAGGAAGCATGGGGCAACCGAGCCCAGGACGAGCCCGGCAGGGGTCTGGAGACCCCTTGGTCTTGCTGCCAGTTGTGGCCACCTGGTTCTGGACGCATCCCGCCTCAGGATATTCAGAAACCAGGCTGAGAACCACCCAGCCTTTGGGACTGTAGACATTTGGCAGTTGTTTTCTTGAACCTCCCTTGTGCCAGCCACTGTGCTGGGACTCTAGGGTGCAGAGGGGATCCCCACTCTGCTGGGAGAGGGTGGTGTCTAGTTAATCCAACCCCTGAGCCCACAGGATAAGCACCTGGCAAGCCGGGGATGGTTGTGGGGGGAGTTACTTGCGCCTATTTCTAGGCTGAGTGTGCGGGGCTGGCCTTCCAGTTCAGGCAAGAGGCATAGCTGGTGCCAAGTGCAGGCCGGAAGGGAGGCAGAGGTGAAGCCAGAGGGCGCATGGCCTTGGGGAAGGTCCCTAACGCCCTGCCTGTCTCTCTGCAGTCCACTCTCCAAGCTCAGGGGCCATTACAGAGACCCAGCCGGCTGGAGTTCACGGATGTAGCCAACGCCATCCACGCATGAGTGGCCTGGGGACAGTCCCAGCCCGCTGAGAAGACACCCCAGAGTGCCCAGAGCTACCTACTCCATGCCGTTAAGATCTGCTCTCAGGACCTGCCCCGCTGAAGACCCGGCTGCTCTGCCGACTCAACCACTCACTCCCAGGCCAGGCCGGGCATCTGGCCGTGGCTGTCCCTGGCCTGTGGCCTAGCACGGAAGACCTTTCCGCACCGTGAAGGTTGGCACACGTCCCTTCCTTTCTCCTACCAGGATCCCTCGCATCAGGGTCTGTCTCTCTGAAGTGGAAGAAACGGGAGGAGACGTGCGCCGGGAGGGGAGGGGTTCTCCTCCGTCAGCGAGAGACCTGTCTTTGGAATTGTGAGCCTCCTCTGGGATGAGGAGAAGAAACCACCCAGATCTCTGGGATGGAATGGGGTAGGGTGGCTCCCCAAGAGAGGCCAGGGATAGTGCTGAAGCTCCCCCGGGGAAGTACAGCAGGAGGAAGGTCGCCCATACCCAAGGTCAGTCCATGTCACGGGGGTTCCGTGGGGTCTCCCCTGGCGTCTGTTGGCTGGGCCCAAGCCGGGATGGGAGCTGCCAGGGAAGGCAGTGTGAGAACAGGCCACAGAGGGCCCGGCCTGCTAACAGGCCATGTGGGCGCCACCCTCCAGGCCACCCACCTCATCATGTGTAGAGAAGCAGCGCCTGGGCCACCTCCTCTGCCTTGTAACTTAGGTCGAAGAGCGAGGGACGTGCCCGCTGCAGCTCTACTCTGGGCCTGAAAGGCCAGTAACCCACTTCCAAATACGGCCCCCTGTCTTGCCGTATATTGGCATCTGCGGAGACATTGGGAGAGGGGCCGTTTATCTGAGGCCGCGGCTGCAGGCTGCTGGCGAGCGGAGGGAGTACTGACGACCTGGGGCGAGGGGCTAGCCCCTCAGGAACAGACCTAAGAAAACCAGTGTTTCCTTATGGCACGGCCTGCCCACCCTGTCTTCTCACCCATGGTCCTCAGGGATTCTGCCAGTCGGGGACGTTGGGCAAGGCGTTCAACCAAGCCAGACCCCAAGAGCTGGGCACTTTCCTCCGCTGGGCACGCATGCACACAGACGCATGCGCAGAAGCATGCCGCCCCAGCCCCCGCCCCCTCCCCCAGGCCAGCCTCGCACGTTGCTGCCCTTGCTGGCTGGGGGACTCGGGGGCGGCATGTACACATCTTCCATCGGACAAATACCACGCGTCGGGATGTGGGGCCTCGGAAGCCCATGTAGGGAAGGTTCTGGACTTACTTCCTCCTCTAGATGCTATAAATACCTTAGCACTTGAGCTGACTGGAGGGCGGTGGGTAATTTAGGATGCACAGAAGCTGTAATTTAACTCACAGCATCTCCAAGTGAGCGCATTAAAGATGTAATTAAGATGTTTACATGAAAAGAGCGTGAGCCTGTGACATCCAGGGTGTGAAAGCCCAGGAGGGGCAGGACAGGTGACGGGCTGGGGTAGGTGCTTGCATCCCAGCGATGAGGTGTGGCCCAGCTTGGTTTCCCTTGGCCTGCCCGTGGCATGCCTCCGGCCCTGAGTTTGAGGCTGCTCTGGGTTCTCATGTGTCAGCTGTGAAGGGACTCGCAACACCTGCCGTCTCCTCAGGTGGAATGGCCACATGAACAGGACCTTGCAGGTCCAGGGGAGGGACAGGGCCTGAACCCCAAGGCCTCATAACACACACACTCTGAATGTCTGTGTCTGTAGCCATATCTGATGAAAAAGAAGGCAGGGGTCAGGATAGGTCTGGGGTTTGTTCAGAAGCTGAGAACCAACCCCCCATCCCATCCAGCTGTACCCCTCATCAGGCCTGGGTGTGGAGGGCTTTGGATCAGGATACCTGAGGGGACCCAGCAGATCTTGGTCTGAAGTCCCCATCCCCGTTAGCCTCTGAGGGCTCAGGACAGGGGGCCACCAGAGGTGGTCCGAGAGGACATGCTTGAAAGGCCAGAGATGTTGAGAGACACCAACAAGAAGTGTGTGAGCATCGGGTGCAGGGAGAGGAGGGGGAGGGGAGAGCGTGGAGTGCCGTGGGGGGCAGTGCAGGTGAGCCCAGGGTACCACCCCCCTGGGCTGGGGGCCCCCCTCCTCTCTCACCTCTTCCTCAGAACTCCTTAGCAGTAGCTCCCACTGTGAAGGGTGCTTCAGGGTGGGTTTTGAACCTGGTATGGCCCGGCCTCAGGGCCCATCATCCATTCGGTCCAGGCAAGGCTGGCCATGAAGCTGACGGCAATACTGCCTGCCCCTGCCAGGGTGGCCCAAGGTGTTCAAGTCCCCACTTTGCTAGTCTCTGGCTTCCTTTTAGCCTGGCAGGGAGCTGGGGATGCTCCTAGCCTCGCCCCCCCCCCTTGCCTAGGCATCTCAGGGGAGAGGGCCATAGAGCTGGCATGGCGCTCCAAGACCAGGGCTAACCCGGCCTCTGAGGCTCCCTGGCATCCTGGACACCACGCCCCAAGGTGCACACGTGCAGCGTTGGGCAGGGACGCCCTCTGTTCGGACACATGGTTGCTGGCTCGTGGCCAAGGCTCCGCGGGTCACCATCAAGGACACCCGGGCTCCCCACCACTCACAGCTCATCCAGCTCCTGCCCCCCGATGGCAGCACGAAGGGCCGTGCTCTCGCTGGAGCTCCTCTGAGGTGTCCCTGTAACACCCAGGCTGTGGCTCGCCAGCTGCCTCAGCCTCTCCTGTGCCCCTCTGTCCTTGGGGTTGGGCCAGGAGGATGTAGAGCGGGAGCAGCAGATGTCCCAAGCTTGGGGCCAATGAGTCTCCTGTCCCCTGGCCTCTGGTCAAACAAGAGCTGGCCAAGGTGACAGAGGTCCCTGGCACTCACTCGGCCCTCAACGTGCTTCTGTTACAGGCCTCGTGGCCTGGGTGAAGGGGGGGTGGTCGACTCTGTTTCCTAGGGGTTCGGTGACAAATAAAGGGGCTTGGGGCAATGAAACAACAACGGTAGTATTGGCAGTGACGTGTACCTGATGGAGCTCGTGCCACGTGCCGGCCAGGGGCACCCTCGGCGGATCCCAGCTGCCCGAGCAGTGCTTTCCACCTTTCAGGTGTTCACAGCCGGTCAGAGTCCTTAGCAACAGGCCCTGACCTCCCGAAGGCCAGAATGTGGCCCTAACAACAGGCAGGGAGGCCCCAGCAGTCTCCCTCTGTGCCCCGTGCCCAACGTACAGACGAGGTCCAGACCCGCACACTGGGATCAGCAGGCTCAGAGCCAGGGCCGGACCGTCTTCGACACCATGCAGAAGAGTGCCAGACAAGACCTAAAAACAGAAGGGTGCAAGGCCCCGAGGGGCACCTGACATGCGCCCCATACTTGGCACGCCACTTACCTCCCAGCCTCCAATGCTGGCCTGTGGTGCCACCTGCTGGCAACTATAAGCATTGCCGTGGTCTTCCCACCCAGCCACCCTCGGCCAGATCACCTGTGTGCTTTCCAGGGGCCCTGCTCCAGCCCCATCCTCTACTGCACTGAGCCTCTCCTCACGTGATGTCGAGAGATGCCCACACACCACAGGCCCTTACACGGGGCTCATCTGGCAGCACCAGGACTAGGTGAGTGGGGTCCTAAGTTTCACCATGGAAGGAGCCTCCCACGCGGGTGCTGAAAGAGAGCACGGAAGCTTCCTTAAGTCTGCACCTGGGTTGCCTCCTCCCTCACCCTAGGCCTGGCCTTGCCACTCAGGCCCCTGTTGCTTAGGGACCAAGCACCAGCCCTGAATGCCTACCCCACCCCGCTCTCATGCCAGCAGGCCGGGCACCCCAGAGAGCCCAGCAGTGGCTTGGGCCCTGGCCAGAAGGGCTTTTTACCCAGCTGAGGCTGAGAACACCAGATTATGAGCAGCTTAAGGGACTTAGCAGCAGCTCAGTAACTGGTCAATAAAGCGACAGTCTGAAACCCTGCTTGAGGGAGGAGGGGAGGGTTCCCGCTGTAAATCCCTGCGGTGGGTGAGGCCCAGTCTGCGTGTGGGGACCTACCAGGGCACTGGAAGACAGCGGTAGCCCATCTGACCCCTGGCACCGCAGAGAACGGGCCCGTGTTACAGATGGGGAAACTGAGGCACAGGGCAGTAGGGTTGCCTCGCATGCAGCGGGCCTGGGTTTGACCTTGGTAAATTAACCTCAGAAGTCACACCGAGACTCCCCAAGAAGGAAAGAATATTCTTTGAAGACGGAACTGTCTCCTCCTCTTATCCCGCATTCACTCTCTTCAAACATCCCCGCTCTTCCACACCAGGCCCTCTGCTGGGCTCCAGAGCCAAGGGGCACCCAGGCAGGGCCTGCCCTGGGAGACCCCCAGCCAGCCTGAGAGCCAGAACCGCAACGACACACCTCTCACCGGGAAGCGCAGGAGACATGGTGAGGGCTCAGGAAGAATTGGGAGGGGCCGCCGTCCCGACTGGGGGCGAGGTAAGGCTGTCACTGGAGTGGGCCCTGTGTTGGGTCTGGACGTCGGTGATGGGAGACACTGGATGGCCGTCTCACCAGGCGACCTCCGCAAGCTGATTGCCCAGCGCCAGCCCTGTGCGCCACGTCGCCTCAGGGGAACTGATGCCGCCTTGTCTTCCACACTGTCCTGGAAGGAGAGCAGACCAGTGGGATAAGGCCTGGTGGGCGGCTCAGCTGCAGTTTCTTGGCAGAGGGAGGCCGGGTATTCTGTCTGGGGCCCTTCCCAGTGTGACCACCAGGTAGCGGTGCAGCCCCAGGTGAGAGGTCGTATGTGGAGCTGGGAGGGGCAGGGGTGTCTTGCGTGGAGTTTGGCCTGCGGCCTTTCTTCCCAAGTCTAGGAGTCTGGGTGGTGGGTGCCCGAAAGCTCTTGGCTTCAGGTCTGCCTGGGGCCGTCGGGGGAGACTGGTCAAGGCCTGAGCCTTCAGGAGGGAGCCTGGGCTGGGGGGTGGGGGGCTTGCTAAGTGGTTCTTGTGTCAAATGAGCCAACATGTAAAAAGCATGTGGAGAGGCTTGCCATTACTTGTGCTTTTATAGAGAATGATTCTTTCCAGGGCATGGAAGGGGCCGCCAAAACCTCCATCCTTCTTGGACTTAGTGCTTCTAAGCTGTGGGGTCTGCCTGGGGCTCTAGAAAACCTTTCCCAATGGGGCACAAAGACCACACCCCAAAGCCCAACTGGGTGTTAGGGGACAGGAGCCTTTGCCAAGCACTGGGGGTGGCACAGGGCTCTGCCCTCAGCCTTGTCGTCGGCCTCCGAGGGGAGGAGAGAGCTAGCCTCTCCTGTCCCCGGCAGTGCTGGCCTGCTGGCAGGTGCAGCCGGCTGGAGGATGGGGCGGGGGCCGTGGCCCAAGCTCACAGAGCCCCTCCTGGGCCTTCCTCACTCCCACCTTCACCTACCCTGGGACCTCCACTGTCCCCCTTTACCTCCAAGCCTAGGTCCTTTCAGGGCCCTGCAGTACAAGCACAGAGGTGGTCCAGGTCCCTCCAGAAAGGATGCCAACCTCTCTCCACTGAGCTCTCATGAGCTCAGTCTGTCTTGCCTGTCCCAGCGAGACTCAGCGAGGTGGAGTAACTGTCCGAGGTCACACAGGATTTGAGCCCAGCTCTGTTGGACTCCTGGGCCGAACTCTGAAGGGGTCTGCTTCATCCCTGTATCCCTCCTGGTGGGTCCATTAGATCCTGGGCTCTGGGTGTTTCTGGGACATCACTTAGAGGTCCCTCCTTTAAGCTCCCGCATCCCTGATGAGTGAACTCTTTATTTATATATATATTTATTTATGCACACAAGCACTGGGGTAGAGGCCAGAGGGGTGGGGATGAGAGGATTCACCAGAGACAGAGTGGGGAGCAGAACAGACAGACTGACTGAAACACACTGCTGAGGGGAGCAGTGGGCGAGGCAGGAGAGGTCTGCTGCGCCATGTGGGTCCCCTCCCTGGCTGGGGATTGAACTGGTGCTGCAGTGCAGCGGATGCTTCAGTGTGGCCCTCAACCCGCTGCGCCACCAGGGAGGCCCCAGGAGTGAACTCTTAGGAAGGGGGTGTTGGCTGCCTCCAGCAGCCAGGCCATGCGGCTAGGGAGGGCAGAGCTGCGCACATCCTCCCCACACTTCCTCTCCAGCAGGGCAGGTCACGGGAAACAAGCTGCTCCTGCGAGTGATGATGTGACAAGTGAGCAGCAGCAGCCTGACCCCCAGGGGAAGGGGAGGAGATGCCCAGAGCCCCTCCAGCTGTCAAGAGAGGGTCTGACCACCGGCCAGTCAGCTCTGCCTTCCACTGTGGGTGCCGGTGCCGGGTGTTCCGGCGATCCTGGGGCCACTGGGCTCTCCCGAAGGCCGCTTGCCGCATGACTCGAGCCAAGCACCAGCCAGTCGCTCTGCCGCCCCCTTCGAGTCCCTCAGCATCTCCGCTGGGCTCCCTCATCTGTGAAGTGGCTGGTCCTGGCTCCTCGGTGGGGCGGCGAGTTAAGGTCTGCAGAGGGCCTGCCACACTGGGCACACCGCAGCGGTATTTGCTAAATAAGCAACATGCTAAGGGCCCTGTGTGGCCCAAGGGGTGCAGGGCCTCGCAGGGGTGGGAGCCTCTGAGTCCCGACCAACAGCCTCCAGCAGTCCTGGAGTGCGCAGAAGCCACCAGTGCGCTGGTTCAGGTCACACCTGGCTCAGGCTCAGACTTGCCTCTAAACCCTCGTGAGTGGCCAAGCTCAAGTCACCTTTGACCAGCGGTGCACCTGGCCCCACCAAGTCTCCCACGGCCAGGCAGGGGTGGGGGCAGGGGCAGGGACAGGGGCAGGGGCAGGGGCAGGGGCAGGGGGCTGACCCCTGCGTCAAGTCTCAGCTGACCTGGGGCCTCCTGGAGACCGGCCCTCCTCAGGATCAGGCCTGAGTGTGGGGAGCAGCAGGGGCAGCTGGGGAGGACCAGGCGGGTCTGAGGCTGGGGCCGGAGAGCAGCTGCCTGAGCATTTGCACCGGGATACACAGACCCCTCTACTTCGCCCAGGGTTTCTGTAAACCTGGGCAGGTGGAGGCTGTTTGGATGGCCTCGCAGCCACTCTCCTGCAGACTCAGGGCAGGCGCAGGGCCAGGAGGCCTGAGCCCCACTGACCACAGGAGCCCCTCACCCCATTCTGGCCAGCTCACAGATGTCACTGCCCTCCCAGCCCCCAGGCCAGAAGCACGGGTCTTCCCCCAACCTTAGCCACTCACCTCCCACCCCCAAGTCTTACAAGCACGCCCAGACCGACCACCTGGCCAGCTGTTCCTGGTCGACCAGACACTCCAACGAGGCGCCCACCACGCCCGACTCTCCACTGCCTCATGGCCCCTCTGCCCTCTTCACAGGCCACAAGCTCCCCCTGAACTCTGGAACCCCTAGTCTGGCCTCCAAGGCCCTCAGCCTGCTTCCTCCCTCTGCCCAAGCCATCTGCTCACAGCGCAGCCAGCTTCCTGCCTCTGGGCCAGAGGAAGGCTCACCCCAGCCTGCCCCTGACTGGGCCTTGCCCCTGGTGGGCAGTGGCCACCCTCCCTGCCCTTCTCCCAGCACTTTGGCAATTACCTGAGTGATTAATATGGCAATTAATTTGGCAATTAATCATGCTCCAGCTGCTCAGGACACTCTTCTGCTGGCCTGGCCTGGAATGGTGATCTGCCTGGCTCAGCTTTTCCTGGGAAGGGGCCTGAGCCCTGGAGGTGGGAGGGGTGGGAGCTACTCTCAGTCCACGGGGGGCAGGGCCGGGCACTAGGAGTTTCTTGTAAAGGTGGCTGGAGAGAGACCCAGACCCGGGTTGAGGCTCAGGGTGGCCCCGATGCGCTACAGCAGCGTGTCTCTGTCTGTCTCCAGCCGCAGGAACTCACCACAGCCCCTTCCCTGCTCGCTCGGCCTGCGGCCTGCGGGGTCTCCGCCAGGCTCCTGCAGAGGGGTCGGGGTGGTGCTGAGTGCGGGGTGCCAGTGGCTGTTATGCCTGGCCCTGGCGGGGAGACACAGCCCTGTCTCGGTGAGCTCCCAGCTTTCGGAGGTGCCATTTCAGATGGGCCTGGCCAGTGGCAGGAGCTGGCCGGAGAGACTGAGTCTGGTGCTCGGTGGGCTGGGGCAGGTCTAAGCCAGGTGGCCCCAACCTTGCCGAGGTCTCCAGGGAGCTGCCACTGGCTGCGTGGCCCTGGAGGTACGGTTACCAGACGCTCCACCAGGACGGGTCTTCTGGAGCCAGCCTGTGGCATTGATTGAAATGCCCCCCTGCCAATTAGGACTTTTTAAAGAAATGTATAATGATCCCTAATTGGCATCCTCATTAGGTGCCAATTAAACACTTAAGCATTTCTTACAAGTTTAACACATTAATAAGGCAGCTCATTACATGGTAACGAGATTTATTTCTCATATTTATTATATTGTTCCACCACTGCTGACAGCAGAGTTATTTTTAAAAACATGACTTCTTGCTGACTGCACATAGCCCTTTTCCCGCCATGCCTCGACCAAAGCCAGTGCTACCAGGCTCTCCCCTGAGAAGGCCCCCACCCTCTAAGCCCCCCGCTGCTCCAGTCTCCCAGAAAAGAGTGAAGCAGGCACCCTCCTTTCAAAGTCCAGAGGGCCAGAGCTGGCCCCACAGCAGGACAGACTCAAGGGTTTCAGGGGTCGGAGTCCTGGGGAACCTCTGCCCATTTAGCCAAACTGTTCCGGGAGCACCATGGGACGCGGGGAGGGACGGGAGCACCATGGGACGTGGAGAGGGACGCTCCGGCGTTCAGCCCCTCAGAGCCCGCGTGGGGCAGGAGCACAGCAGCCAGCAAGAGTCTGTGAGGCGGTGCCTCAGGGTAGCAGAAGCTGCAGGCTGAGACCAGGGGTCTGAGAGAGGCTTGCATGGACTGCTGAGAACAGCATCTCCAAAGCCAAGGTGAGGCCTCCGGCCGGCTCTGTGCTGGGGTCTGGCCTCCATCCAGAGAGCAGAGGACGCCGCAGAGCATTCTGAACAGGGGTGGGATGGGGGGCAGTGACTAGATCTCTGTTTTTTTTTTTTTTTTAAGATTTATTTATTTATGCACACAAGCACTGGGGTAGAGGCCAGAGGTGTGGGGATGAGAGGATTCACCAGAGACAGAGTGGGGAGCAGAACAGACAGACTGACTGAAACACACTGCTGAGGGGAGCAGTGGGCGAGGCAGGAGAGGTCTGCTGCGCCATGTGGGTCCCCTCCCTGGCCGGCAGCGGGAATCGAACTCCTGCTGCAGTGGCTGCGGTCTGCTTCACAGTGCGTTGCTTAACCCACTGCGCCTCCAGGGAGGCCCTAGATCTCTGTTTTAAAAAATCAAGAAAATGAAATGGGAGGGGCCAGGAGAACACAGTGCCTCCCCTTCGTCCTGCTAAATAGGTGGGCTCCCGGGGCCAGGCCCAGCACAGGAGGACAGGACAGGACGAGGTGGTTGCCACCACACACCCAACTGCCTGGGACAGGGATGGGGTGAGGGGCCTGAGGGGGCTGAGAGGACTGGAGGGCGCCCGCAGCGTTCCAGAACACGAGCTCTGCTTTTAAAAACTCGAGGTGAACATCCTGTAATATACTACACCTTGTTATTATGTCACTGCTTGTAGCGCTCCTCGGCCTCATCTGTCTTAATAGCTCACAGTATGTGCGGTGAGGGCTCCACGTTTATTCACCAGACTCCTCAGGGTAGGCTGTCTCCAATCGATTACTCCTGGAAACATCACACCGTGGACGCCCTGGGGCATAATTTCACAAAAGTGGGAGTTTATCTGTAGGATAAATTCCTAGAAGTGGGCAGTGCTAGGTCAATGGATTGTACATTTTTAACTCTGATAGATATTGCCAAATTGCGCTGATAGAGGTTCCAGAATTTATAATCTGAAATGCAACTACAAGATCCTTCTTTCCCCCATGCAGCTTCACCTACCTCATTTGCATTTCTCTGAGAAGAATGAGGCTGACTTGGTTGAGTGGTTGAGTGTTGGATTCTCTTGTGTGTGATCTATATGGCCATCTTCTCTGCCCATTTTTAAACAGGGTTATTGGTCTTTTCCTTCTAGATTTTTAGTGACCCTTCAAGTATTATGAAATTTGTATCCCACCCCACCGCACCCCCCACCCCCTGCCAATACACAGCTGTCTCTAAGTGTTGACTTTTTTCCCACTTGGAAATATTTGATTTTTATGTAGTCAGATGGATCCAGTTTTTCTTCTTATGGCTTTCATATCTTTTGTTGTATTTCTAAAAAGCCATATCAAATTAAACCTATGCAAAAATTCCCTTGTTTACACTAGGTTTTTTTTTTTTTTTCTTCAGTCTTATGGTCCCTCTGGATTTCCTCCAGCTACAATTGTCTGGTTTTTTTTTTTTTTTTAAGATATATTTATTTATGCAGACAAGAACTGGAGTACAGGCCAGAAGTGTGGGGGTTGAGTCGATTCACCAGAGACAGAGTAGAGAACAGAATAGGCGGATTGATTGAAACACACAGCTGAGGGGAATAGCGGGTAAGACAGGAGAGGTCTGCTGTGCCATATGGGTCACCTCCCTGGCTGGGATCGAACTCGTGCTGCAGTGACTGCAGATGCTTCATAGTGCAGTATTTAACCCCTTGTGCCACCAGGGCGGCCCTAACTACAAATGTCTGTTAAGGTGTGAGGTAGGGATCTGTTTAATTTCCATCCCCCTCGACACCCCTCCCCCACTGTCTTCTAACTATTTCAACATCATCTTTCCTAGAGGTTATCCTTGATTGAATTATTGAGAGTTTGGGAAATGTGTCACTAGGGAAATAGTGTGTCTTGTGGCATGGTACGTGTAGGACAGCGTGACGGGGTGGGATAAACCCTCTGGAGGTTGAAAAAAGGGAGAGGGAGAGGAAAGCCCATGTGAGAATCTGCATTTACTTTTTGCTCTGGACTCCAAAAACAGACATTTTTGGTATCTAGTTTTCACTCAGCCTGTCACACCAAAATTTCTTCAGTTTATTTTATGACCTTGACATAACCTTGATGTAGGCAGAGTGGTGAGGAATTGAGGGGTAGCAGGAAGACAACTCTGTTCCCCTGAAGACCTTCTCCTGGAAGCAGTGGGTCGAGGTCCAAGCAACTTCCCCACCGGCACAAATAGCCAGTTGCAGGGTGAGGAGGAGAGCCTAATAGGACTGCAAAGAGGAACCAGCTGCATCCATAGCAAGGCCAGAACAGGACTGGTAGGGCTTTGGAGCAACACATTTCTGTCCCCCCTTCTCCCTACTTCTCTTTGACTGCCATTCCTTCCCTCCTCTCTGCCATAAAGGCCCATTAGAGGTGGCTCTGGATTTCATTTGGGTCCTCCTCCCTTAAGTGCAGACTGGACAGGCCATACCTGATGTCAGATCTGCTTTGCAAGCATACTGGAAATTTCTGGTAGCACCTGAGATGCTCAAGTCAAGTCAAGTGAAGGCCCAGTTTTCTGGTCAAAATGCTAGCCTGAGGGCAGGGGATTGCATATACTATACCTTGCTGTGGCTCTGACAGCTCTGAGAAGTGTTCACCCCCTTTTGGGACTTGGACTAGCAGGTGATTTGCTACTTTTCAGCCACCAGGTGGCAGCAGTAGAAGCATATTCAGCCTCACGCCATCCCTTCTCTTTGAAGCTGTGGACTTGACCTCCAAAGACACCCTGAGGTTATTTGGCCCTGGACCTGAAAGATGCGGCACCCGTCCTCCAAGGCACAGGAGCTCTCTCTGTTCCTCCCCAGCATCACCCCTGTTGGGGCTGCTGGGGCAGTGGCCTGGTGGAAGGACAGAGGCTGGGGCTACTGGGGTGGGTCTCATGCCCTGACCAGAACCACTAATCCCCAGGTGGTCAGCAGAGAGGACCCTTGACGGATGCTGGGGGGTAGAGGGAGAGAGAAGAGGGCATGGAAGGTGCAGAGAGGTGCCAGGCCCTTTGGGTGTGCTCCCCTGCCCGCGACCTAGCCCTCCACCTGGACCTGCACTGAGACAGCATTAAAGACTCTGGCGCTGGCCCTGCCTGTGCTCAGCTGAACTGAGCCGCTCGGCCACGCCTGTCCGGCCCACAGAGCACATCGTCCTCCTCTCTGTGGGTCAGCGTCCCAGGAGGGTGATGGCTTCTCGGGAGAGAATCCGCAGGCTTGCAGCACTCAGGCTGCCCCCGCCTCCTTGTCCACTGCAGCGCCAGAGGCCTCTCTTCTATCTCCTTCGTGTTGGAGTGGAGGCGCCCAGATTTGGTGACAGCCGTCTCTGGAGCCAGTCACAGGGCCTATCCTCGGCAGGACTTGGGGAACCTGCTTTCTGGATCGGTAGGGTCCTTGGGGTCACCACCTTGGGGTCCTGGCCACCTGGACCCACTCTGTCGGCCTGGATCTGCTCTTGGAATACCTGACAAATATGTCCAGGAACACCTACCACTTCCTGCCCTGGCTGGGGCTTCGCCCTCTGGGTAACTGGGCCTCAGCCTCCATCCCTGCGACAGGAGGGGCCGGCCTCCCTTGCCCTGTACGCTCGGCCCCTGTGGATGTGGTCTGGGCAGCTGGGTCCCTCCCTGTGACCAGGCCGGACACCCTGCAGGGAGCCTCAGACTTCCGGCCCTGCCTGGTCATCCATCAGGCCCAAGGCCGCCCCACCCCACGCTGACCCCCTCCCCGGACAGACCGTTTGTCTCCATCAGCTGCCCCCAGCAGCCAGGCTCCCAGCCAGCGGGTCGTATATCCATCCATGGGGCTGACGCAGGGCAGCCCTTTCCTGACTTCCGATCCCATCAGGGGACTTCCCAGGAGGAGACTAGCTCAGGCATGTCCCTGCACAGGTCTGCAGGGGCCGGGAGGAGGGCCCCTCTCACCAGGCCCCAGCCTCCAGCAGTGGGGAGTCATCACCGCAGACGTCTGTGAGTGCCCCCATATGCCCACGTTGCTGGGTATTGGGCACAGTGCTGTGCACACGGCCACGTGGCACTGTGTCCCCTGGCCAGGCGGGCTTGGCTCCCTTGCTCTGCCCTTTGGGGCGGGGGCTGAGGAGGGGTGTTCTCAGAATCTAGTCCTGAGAATGACAGCAAGCTCCTTTGACAGGGCCTCCTCCTTTCCTGGCCCAGCTCTAGTCTCCTTCCTGACCCAGCTCCAGTCACCTGCCCTAGGTGAGAGGCCGCAGGCACCAAGCAGAGGGTGGGCATCCCAGACCGCGCGCGGCCATCACTGTGAGCACACGGCTGCCCAGGTCACGTGTGGACTGCCCGGCTCCACCAGGGCAGAGACAGTCCCTGCTGCTTCCAGGGACACCTGCCAGCATGTGAGCCACCAGGCTGGCAGGTGGGGGTGGGCAGGCCCTTGACTTGCTTCTCTGATTCTGGGAGAGCCCTGAGCTCAGGGGCTTCCCTGCTACCCCACCCCGGTCTGAGGCCTGGGCCTGTTTATTTCACTGGGCGCAGAGGCAGAGTGGGGGGGAGAGCACGCTCATTGCTCCCCAAGGGCACAGGGGTCCCTGCAAGTGGGATCCCTCTTCTCTTTCCTCCCCTCTCGGCAAGACAGCCTCCCTTCTCTGGTTTCACCTACAGCCCAGGACAGGCCCTAGGAGCCCTAATCCCTGCATTCCATCAGCTGCCGGAGTCTCTCTCCCCAACCTTATCAGTCTCCTGCAGCCATGGCTGACTCCCCTGTGGCCACCTCTCCCCCCAGCCTGCCCCTCCCACCAGCCTCCCTGCAGGTCAGGCTGCTGTGTCCTCCCCTCCCTCCTCTTCTCCCACCTCCTTCCTCCCAGTTCCCTCCCTCTTCTTCCCTCTCCCTCCTCTTACCCCTCCCCCCATTGTCCCCCTCCTTGCTGTTCTCTTCCTTCCCTTCTTTCCCTCCTCCTTCCTCTGCCCCCTCATGCCCTCCCTTGGGGAGAGGAAGGATTTGGGGAGCTGTGGACAGTAGCCACTGTATTCATTCATCCAAGGTCAGCCTTTGAGGGCCACTGGACAAAGACCCCGAAGGTCACTTCAAATGGGAGAAATAGCTAAAGATACCCCACAAAAAGAAGCCCAGGGGTGCTGTTTTATTGTGAACTTAGGAAAACCTAGTAATGAATACATCAGCAGATGCAAATGTAAGCTGTGGTGGGAAGGGTTTGCAGCCCACCCAGCTGTTTAAACACACCCCCTGCAGTCTGAGTCCACTCCTCTGGAAGGCCTCAGATAGAGTTTTCCCCCAGTTGGAAAGTGCCCTGCATCAAACACCACGGCACTGTCTGGCCTGCCATGTGCCTTGGGCTTCAATCTTCTCAGTATGGAGGGCGAGGGAGGGTCAGTGGTCCCAGTGGTGACCTGACCCAGGATCGGTTCCCTTCCGCCACTTGCTCACTTTGAGCTCCCTAGCAAGTTGCTTGCTTAACCGCTCAAGGTCTCACTTTCCCCATCTGTAAAATGGGGTCATGCACACCCGCTGCCATAGGATGGGTGAGGACCTCAGCCATTGCCGAGCATAGGGATAAGAACAAAGGTGCTCACTTCCCTTTCTACCCCCCTCCCCTGCCATGGACACCACCCCCTCCCCAAGAGAAGATATGCCAGTAGGATTTATCCCTCATCTGCCAAAAACAGAGAAGGAACACTTGGGAGGGTAGAGCAGGCGGTGGGGGGGGGGCCTTGGGAAGCTCATTCACACCCCAGGGAGGGCTTGAGGGGGCAGAGGAAGGAGGAGGGAAAGAGGGGAAGGAAGAGAACAGCAAGGAGAGGGACAATGGGGGAGGGGTAAGAGGAGGGAGAGGGAAGAAGAGGAAGGGAACTAGGAGGAAGCAGGTGGGAGGAGGGAGGGGAGGACACACCCGCAAAGAGAGGGGAAATGGAGGTTGTGCGGGTAGCGGGTGAGGCAACAGGACTGTGACAAGAGCCACATGCAACAGTGGTTTAAAAGCACATAGTAGGTGGTGCGTGGTGCGGGAGAGCTCAAGTTCTGCCTCCTCCAGGAGGTGTCTCCTGCCTCCCGCTCCTTCCCCACAGCCTAGGTGCAGCCCAGAGCAGGACAGAGTCAGATGTTGCCCAGGCCTGGCTGAGAGAGGAAAGGAGATGGTGAACCCCTCTTGGGTGCAGAAAGGTGTCTATAGAGGGGAGTTCAGAGTCTGCCCTGGGGGGCGTTCCCCCAAAGAAACTGGCACCTCCACAGACACACAGACAGACTGATGGACAGAGATGGACCACTCCCCAGCTCTGGTCCAGCTCTGGTGTGTCCAGGAGGCGTGGCAGCCGGAGCCTGTTAAGGCTCGATCATGAAGGCTTTGAGTGCCAGGCCCCGAAGAGATGCTGGCTGCAGCTGGAAGCACAGCTGTTGGCTGCAGCTGGAAGCACAGAGAGCTGGTGCGGGCACGTGTGCGGGAGACAGTGGTGCGGGGTGTGCATGGTCCTGTGGGGTGTGGGGCACAGCTGGGTGCGTGTGTCCACGTGTGGAAGTGCAGCAAGGGGTGTGAAAACGCATGCGTGTGCACGTTTGTCCTGCTGCCCTCGCCTCTCCACGGCTGTGCTCCAGGGAGCACCTAGGCACTGTGACATCCCAGCTGTTCACCTGCCCAGCTCCTCAGTCACCTCTGCCCAGTGCCCCGTGGGCGATGAGCACATCAGGTAATTAAGCAGCAGATCAATTCAACTTAACTTCTTCAAGGAAAGCAACCTTGCCAGCCGAGGGCGGAAGGAGACTGCGCCGAGGAGGGGTGGGAGCTGGCCGGGCAAGGTGGGAGCCAGGGAGCCAGAGACCACGTGGGATGCAGCCAGGGGAGGGCAGCAGAAGCCAAGCGGGGAGAAAGGCGCTCTGACCACGGCCACTGACCAGAGGACCGCGTGCTGGCAAGGAGCGGGGAGGACGAAGAGGACACCACAGGGGCAGGAGTTTGCCCTCTCAGCTCCCCTGGCTGCTCTCCCTGGTGGGGCCAGCTCCCAGAACACTCACGACTGCCCCTTTGACTCTCTGGCCCTGGACGCGTGCCCAGGGCCTGCCCACTGCTTCTGCCACAGGGTGCCACGGAAGTCTGACTGACCACATCTCTGTGTGTGAGAGCCGTGTCCCGGGGTGGGGGTGGAGACGGGGACAGGAGTCTGGCTCAGGGAAAGTGGCACCCCCCGAGCGAAGGCCGAAGAATAGTAGCTGTTAGCCAGGGGAAGGAGTGGCGTGGCGAGAGGACAGGGAGGAAGGCTCTCGGTCAGATGGCATCTGGTCTGTGCGTGGGGATGAGAGTCAGGGCATGCGGCTGGGGCTGGAGCAGTTAGAGCGAAAGGAGTAGAAGGGCCTGGGGGTCCACTGAGCTGCTCGAGCTCTTCTGAGGACAGCAGGGAGCTGTGTGTAGCTTTGGAGGGGTGGGAAGGCCCCCGGAGGCTGGCTTGTTCAGGTCAGAATGTCCTAAGCCGGTCTTCGCAGGGATGTGGTGATGTGGGTGGGGGACAGCACGTCTGGGGAGATGGAGGGCTCTGTGGGGACCTCAGGCATCCAGACATGCCAGGAGAGTTTTACCTTGGGGTGACTGCAGGCAGAGATCGGGGGGCCAGGAGAACAATCCATGAACCAGGGCCCAGGGATGGGAATGCGACCACAGCCAGGGTGGCCTGGAAGAGGGGGTATGAGGCAGCAGAGAGGGCAGGAGCCCAGAACAGCCACGAGGGACACGTGCCTGAAGGTGCAGAGAGGGTGGCTGGAAGGCAGAAGGGCCTTCCGGCGTGGGGTGGGGAGGCCCTCAGGGGCACAGCGTGGAGAGGGCCGTCCGGCGCGCAGGGTGGGGCGCAGTCGCTGGCGGGCTGTGCACGGCCGTGTACACACTGGGGTCACCGTCGGGCTTCAGAGGGCGCCGCTGGACAGGGGCTGCCTCTAGTGGCTTTGGGACTGTGCGAGTGGAGAACAAGGTGTGGACACCACAGGAGAAGTTTGGGAGAGACGAGCAGACAGACAGGAGACGCTGAGGCCACAGCCTAGCATGGAGGTGCTCTGGGCAGGGGATGCGGGCATGGGACAAGGGTTTGGTGGAGGACAAGGCAGTGACATGATGAGCAGGGCAGAGGGCGCCTGAGCATGGACATGGACTGTGCTTGGCCAGTTCCCCGCCTCGGTTTCCCTGCCTGTACCGTGAGGAGCCCCCCATTGCTTGTGGCCTCTGGGGATCCCATGGTGAGCAAGCAGCCTGCTTCCTGCCTCTGGGCTCAGCTCACAGCCTCCTGGAAAAAGTCATCAAGGAAAAGAGCGTTAAGACACCGCGTCAGCTCCGTAGAGCCCGGGCCGCTCACAGATGCTCATTCCCAGTTGCCCTTGGGGAATCCCTGGCCCCTTGGCCTCTCTCCATGGGTTCCAGACAAGCAAGTGTCCTCCCACCTTCCTGCCTTGGCTCAGGCTGGCCATCCGCTTCCCCCGTTGCCAGGACCACGGTGGTTTTCTGAGATGGGCTTGTGCCTGGGTGCTGCCAGGGCTTCCGTCGGGACACAGGAGGTGAGGAACACGGGGGAGGGGGGCGGCATGGGGTGGGGGGTGCTGTCTGGGCATGAAGTGCGCGCTCAGGGAAGTCCAAGGCAGAAGCCATGTCCTCGTGATAATGTTTGAGAACCTGTATCCAGACATGCCTGAAGCTCACAGATCTGGCTGTTTCAGTCACATGAGTCATGGTTCCTACCTCCCGATGCGTGACCGGAAGGGAGAGAGTACCCCCTGTGCTCCATCGGGCCAAGAGAGGAGGAAAGTTTTTCTCAGCAGCGACAACAGCATGAGCAAAGGCCCTGGGGTTGAGAAAAGCTGGATGATGTGGCGGAACTGAAAGAAGCTGCCAGGGCAGAGAGGGCACGAAAGGCAGCAGCAGACCGAGCAGCCAGTGGAGCTGCTGCCTTTGGAGCGATGACGGGGTCGGGTGCTGGACCAAGCAAGGGGAGGCTGTGGAGTCAGGAGCAGGGGCTCGGGGCAGGGGGCCCAGAGGGAGGCAACAGGCTGGTTGCTGACTGCACCAGAGAGCTGGGTGGACGGAGGCATTGCAGCAGCCCGGGGCCTAAGGCAAGTAGGCTAAGTGGTCACCCTGAAGGCAGAACCCAAGAGACCCCAGGACTAAAAGCAGGGTCCTGCCCACCACGGCTGCTCCGGCCACTCCTCCCTTCTGTGAGATGGGAGGTGCAGGTGGGGTCCTGGGGGAGGGGCAGGACACCCAGGCCCGCCCTGAATCAAAGCTCCCTCAGGTCCCACCCCACCCCACAGGGTGGCTAAAAATAAAAGAAGCGATAATTTCCCTAAATGAAACCTCCACTTAAACACTTAAAAAGCAATAAAAACTCAATTTTCTTTCTCTCAATTATTTTACTTATTCCATTTTCCAAAAGGTTCACCCTGTTATGAAGATGTATTTTTCCCCATCAGCAGCAACGTTCTCCGCCATTACTCAAACTGACTCGGCCTCCCTCGCCAGGAGGGTCGGTCGCCTGGTCTCCGCGGCAACTGGGCACCAAAAGGACTGTGACCTCCCCAGCGCAGCCTCGCAGGTGGGGATCCCCAAGGGGCTACAAAGGGGCTACTCCTGCCCCCCCACTAGCGCCTGCCTCAGGGCCCTCCGGCCCTGACCCCCCGTGCTGCGCCCGGACGGCCACGCCCCACCAGCTGCACGCTGTCCTCCTCCGCCTGGACCCTCATCTGCCCCTCCGAGGCAGTGCAGGTGAGCGGCGGGAGACGGGTGCCACCACCTTCACATCGCAGAGGCCCCGTTCGGGGAACGGCCCGAGGTGCTTCATCACACAGTCCTGACACTGTAAAAATTAGGTTTCCCAATGTCATTAGTGTTTTGTGATCAGCTCCATTTGTATCGTGCCTGCCCCGATGCCTCATCTCTGCTAATTGTTTTTACTCACTCCGTCCATTTTTAAACTGCTGTCTTGTTGCCTTTTAATTTTTAATTATTGCTGCCTCCCTTTCCTTCCTAATTGGTCCAGGTCCTACGGGGACCCTGGGGCTGTGGCTGCAGCTGGCTCTCTCTGGGTGACCAAGGCTCACGCATCTCCCGCTCCCAGTTGGCCCTGGGGGGTCCCAGCCTGGCTCTGAGGCCACCCACAGGTGGCCACATCTGGTGCTGGGTACAGCGAAAGCCTCACCATCGGGGTCCATCCTCCAGACACACATGGGGCACCCACTGTACAGGGCAGTGGGCGCCGTGACCCCTGTGGGATGTGAGTGGCCCCGCCACCCGGGAACCGCTTTGTCCTGTTGTGGGAGGCCTGCCCGCAGCAGGCCAGGGCGGGAGCTGCTACCTCCTCCGCGCACACCTCCCCACGCTGAGCTTCGGAGACTTGTTAAAATTAAACAGCAGCCTCTTCTCTCACTGCCCAAAGCCAGAAGCCACCCCGGGCCGCACGGCCGGGCCTCTGCACACACAGGTGCTCCAGCTGCGATGTCCTTCTCCTGGCTCTGCTGACTCTTGCTCTGTGCTCTCTGCTCATGGGTCTGTCCATCTGTTTAGCCATCTGTCCATCTACCCATCGATCAGTGCGTCTATCTACCCATCTGCCTGCCTGTCTGCCTGTTCACCAACCTGTTGATGGGTCCTCTAGTCTGGCTTGCTGCCCCTCGGTCTGCCCAGGCCTCTCTTTTTGTCTGCCTTGCCCTCAGTCCTTCCCTCCTGTCTGTCCCAAGGCCTCTGGTTTTCTCCTCTCTACGAGACACAGCTCCATGGATGCCCCTTCCTGAATTCACAAACGTGTCACAGCCAACTTCATGGGAAATCTCAACATTCACCCAGTTCCCCATCTCCCCCAGCCTGTGCCACACACACTTCTGCCTCCAGGCCTCTGCTGCCAGCAGCCCTCCCTGCTGGCTGTGCCTTCTCCTCCCTCAGCCCAGCTAGCACTGCAGAGCCCTGACCTGCCGCCAAAGGCCCGGCCTCACTCTGGGCCTACCCTTCTTCCTGTGCGGCTTGGGCAGAATCTTTCCTTCTCTGAGCTCCTGGTTTGTTTTGTTTTTTTTTTTTTTAAATCTGTAAAACAGGAACAAACAGTTTCTGCAAGGCCCCTCATGGGGCTCACAGAGGTTCTGGGTAGACCTGTGACCATAAACACAGCGGCAGGGACCCAGGCGTTACCCATCCATTCTTTGACATTCCCCAGGCCCACCCTCCCCCTCTCCATGCCCCTCCACCCACCTATCAGTAGAGTGACTGCTGGGCTTGAGGAGCTGGGTTTCCCCTGTCACTTTGCCCCAAGCACTCCCTACAGAGCAGGGATCTGCAAGAGTCCGGAGAGAGAAGGGACGTGCCTAAGCCATAAGGTGCAGTAGCAGCCGAACCCATGGCTGCGTGGGCTTGTTTGGGGCGGGCTGTCGGGTGCTGGTGAGCATGGGTGCTCCTGAGGGTTGGACGGGCAGCACCAGCCTTGACCAGCGGTGGTAGCACACCTGGGCACTGGGCTCGCATTGCAGAGGGGACACTGAGGCCCAGAGAGGAAAGGAACTTGCCACGATCACATGTGAATCCTGGTCCAGGAGCGGCTCCGTCTGCGGGCTCTGGAGTTCCCTGGGAACTGGGAGACGGGCCCCTCCCTTCCCGGGAGGCCGCCCACCACCAGTGCATCTGGGGGTCTGTGGCCCATCCACAGTCACAGGTAGAGGCAATCTCACTCTCAGTTACCCTTCCTCCCTGCATTGGTCTTCTTTAGTGGGGGGCGAGGGTGGGCAGGGTGGGGAGAGAGAGCGGTGAGTTTGGGTTGGGAAGGAACTTTTACTTGAGCCAAGCACAGTGCTGCTGAGGCTGGCTCAGAAAGGGGAAGTGGCCTGCCCTGTTCCCCTGTCCCCACCTGATGTTCTGAAGTCCCACCCTCCTCCCAGGGCCGCTCCTACTGCCTGCCGTGGCTGCCCCAGTCTGGGCAGAATCTCCAAGCTGCCCCTTCTGAAGAGAAGGCAGTTAGGGGCCTTGCAGTGAGGGCCCTGGACAGGAGGTCAGCTGCTCACGCTCCTTGCGGCCAAGTTTCCAGCCCAGGGCCTGCTCGGAGCCAGCCCGGGCTCTGACACCTCTGGTGACTGAATGCGTGAAGGGAAGGAGGAATGACTGTCCCAGCCCCACTTGGCCTCTGCTGAACGCAGCCCCAGGCACTAATGGATTTCAAGGAGGCCAGAAGCACCTGGACTTCAAAGGAGGCTCTGGAGGTGGTGAGGCATTGCTAATGGAACTGCAAGCTGGAAAGAGTGGGGAGAGACTGGAACAGATTGCCTTCCTGGTACCCCCGCTACCAGCCCCCTCCGCCGCCGCCCCGATGATTCAAGTTCCTGGTCAGGTCCTGTGGAGGCGGACGAGTGCCCCCTGCCCGTGCGGTGGCCAGGGACGTGGGTATCCTGCAGACTCGGGCCCGCCGCACCCGCCCGGGCCGCGCGCCGCCAGGGCAGCGCTACCTGGACTGACGCACATGCGCGCAGCAGCCTCCCGGCCCCGCCGCAGCAGCGGGCGCCCCCCGCCGCCGCCCGCGCCCCGAACGCGCTAGAAAAGCAAACAAAGACGTATTGGTTTCTGCTCTATTAGAGGCGCAGGAGGGGGGAAATCAATGTTTAGTAAATGGGAAAAGAGAAAATCGTTCAGGAAAGACAGTCTATTTCCAAGCCGGAGAGGGGTTCGTAAACAGCACAGGCCATTGCGGGGGAAGCACCGCGGGTCATAAAACTCCCCGAGCGGAGGAATGTTCACTTAGGGCCGGCGCTAGCGCGGACGCAGGAGCATGGGCGCCGAGCCAGCCCGCCCGGCTCCCGGTGGGCAGGGGCCCGCACCAGCCTGTTAAAAGCCACACCCAGGTCCTTTGCACTGGCCACTCTGCTCCCCCCCCCCCCCCCCCCCCCCCCCCCCCCCCCCCCCNCCAGCCTGTTAAAAGCCACACCCAGGTCCTTTGCACTGGCCACTCTGCTCCCCCCCCCCCCCCCGTGGCTCCCCTCAGGCGCCTGTGGCTCTGGCCATCCCGACTGCCTGGACTTTGGCTACTCGCAAGAGGGCTGCTCCCGAGACAGGTGGTTTGAAACGGGCCTGGACTCAAGCTCCCCAGGTTAAGAAGGGAATGAATGATGACCTGGGGTGGGGAACGGCTTCTGCAAAGGTCAGGGAACTTGGGAAGTGGCCACCAGCTCTCAGGGTGCTGAGTACGGGCTGAGAGAGAGGAAATCTTGTTTCAGGGGGAATGACTGAGGGGACGGAGGTGCAGGAATGGAATTGTGGGGGGCTGTTTCCAGGTAGTTTGAGGAGTCGCAGTTGACCCCTGGTAAGCCTGCCCTGACCTCAGGAGACCCCGAAAAGGATATGGCAGCAGAGAAGGACCGTCTGAACCCCTGGGAGACTAGGTGGGCGCTTGAAGGCAGAATAGTCCCTGTGCTGGCCGTCCTGGCTGGCGAGATGGCCAGGGCCCAGTTCTGGGGATGCCGGGACACTCCCTGCTTCTCCGTCCCAGCCCCTCGTGGCCCACGCTCTGTCGTTCCGGAGAATGAAGCTTGGCAGGCACGCGGGATGGAGCCTTTGTCCTCTCCATTCATCAAGGCCCAGCAGGCCGCACTGGAAGTATCGAATTTTAGCTTAAGATGGATGGCACAACTGGAGTCTCCTTTACAAATGAATCATATTCTGTTTACCATTCGTGTGTGTGTGTGTGAGAGTGTGTGAGTACCAAGTGTGGGTGTGGATTTGTGGTCTGTTCCCATAAGGGCATGTTCCCATGGGTGGGGGTGGATAGGTGTATGTGCATGGAGAGAAATTGGGGAGGGGGAAGGGAGTGTAGGCAATTCTTCCAAGAAGTCTCAAAGAAAAGGTCCTTCCAGGTGAGGCCAGAGGTGGGTGCAAGGAAGGAGAGCACCTTTGCTGGTATCGTGGCTGTTACCTTGGTACAGGATGCTGTTCCCTGCACCGAGTCACTTCCAGGTGAGTCTTTCAACTTCACAAAAGTAGAGAGGGTCGTGAGGTCAGCTCTGTGTCATCCCCATCTGCTGAGGAAATGGAGGCGCAGAAAGTGAGATCACCTCTGTGAAGTCACACAGCAGGTTCTTGGAATGGGGACTCCAGAGTGTGGCTGGGGACTGAGATAATTTCCTTAACGGGGAGGTGGCCCTGAGAGGGAGCTGGGGATAGAGAGGAGAATATGGAGGGCAGGGGTTGAGGGACAAGTTGGGGGGAGTCAGGGTGCCCCAGGTCAGAGCACTGAGATTTTCATTGCTCTGGGCAGGAAAAAGGCTGAGAGAAAATATGGCCAGGCGATTGGCCCGGCAGAGATGTGTTTTCAAAGCAGTGGGGGGGGGGGGAGGGGGAGGCCAGCTGGACTCCTGCTCCCTCTCTAGGTCTTCGTAGCCCCACCCCCACCCATGTGCCTCCTTCCATTCAACTCCTCTAAACCTCTGATTCGCCATCTGACTCGCCTGGATTGGGGTAGGGGCGTGGACGACTTCTGGGCTTCCCTGGGCTCTGACCTTCTGGAGCTCTGTGCTGGGCAAATGCACAAGTAGGTGGGTACACATTTTTAAGGGGGTGGGGTTGCAAACCCAAAGGGGAGCACAAGTGCAAATGGAGGTCCAGAGGAATGTGGCCATATGCTTGAGTGGGCTCCAGCCCATAGGGTGGGACAGTATGTTCCCACAGCAGAGGGGACATCTGCTAGGTTAGCTCATCCCAGGATGAAAGGGGTGAGTTGGTGTGGGCAGGAGTTGCAAATTGCGTTAGGCCAAGTCTGGGTCCAGGGTGTTGGGGAGAGGGCTAGGGTCTGGGTGCAGAAAGTGGGGGTAGAGAAAGCCCTGGAATCTCAGGACTTGAATCTCCACCCACCATAGCCCTTTCCTATCCCTGCACCCACTCTTGCCCCACTGCTCAGGGCAGGCACAAAGAAAGCAATTTTGTTCCAGCTAAGGTCGAGGAGGAGATGAAGATCGTGATAAGGGAACTTCAAGGTGAAATCAGCTGCATGGCCCCTGAGCTGGACAAGAGCGGGATTGGGGAGGGAGGGGTAAAAGGAGGGGGCTCGAAAAGCTCTGGGGTGAGCGAGTCTAAGGAAGGAGGAATGAGAGGAAAGACTGGCTTGGGGACCAAGAAACAGGGAGGGGGAGATGGACTCAGCGACACCAGAGGTAGTTGGACGTGTGGACAATATGGCTACTAGGGAGGGGGACTTCAGCTCTGATCCTTGTGGAGCCCCGGGGCTTCACCCGAAGCAGGCAGCTCCTAAGTCCTGCAGCTGTCAACAGTGTGGGCCTCCAGCACAGCTGGACATGGCCGCATGGTCAGAGGAGCCCAAGTGGCAAGAGGAGCCTGGCAGGCTTTGGCCTGGAGCACCAGTGGAGAACCGAATAGCCTCAGGGCTTCTGAGAGAGGACGTAGCTAGGGGGTCTTGGCACTATGCACCGCTTCCCAGCTTTCATCCATGGTACCAGGTAGGCACCGTCACCAGAGGAGGCATTCCCAGACAGGGGCCCAGGCCACAGCGCGCCTGGCCTACTTACTGATGGGGACCGTGCCAGGGCCCTTCCAGCCAACCTGCCCCACTGCCACCTGCAGGCACACTTTGAGGTCACCAAGGACTGGGAAGTGAACTTCCCGACTGAGCAAAGCCAGGGCCTACAGATGAGGGAAAAGGGAGCGGTGTGGACAAGTGCCCCTGGTGATGAGGGGTCTCACTCCCAGCAAGCCCTCCCTCACCTCTGGCACGACCCAGCTCCAGCCTGTCCAGCTGTGCAGCCCTTGCTGTGCCTTGTTCATCTGTCTCCCGTGGCAGGACCCTACAGGTGCCCCTTCTGACCCCCTCCAAGGTACAGGGATGCTTGGTCTTGGCCTCAGGTGCTGTAAGTCTGGGATCTGATTCGGATTCCGGTGGAAAATGCTGCCTGCCATGGAAACACCATGTGGACATGGTCCATCTGCCGGGCAGTCAGGGCCTCTGCTCATCTTTCAGTCGGTCTATCATCTCTGCCCTTATCGAGGCAATCTTGGGAAATCTGTCTTTCTCTGTAGGAGAGGAGGAGAGAGTAAAGGCCAGGGCCCAGGAGAGGAGTGTCTGTAGAGGGGGAACCGGGTTGGTGGGGCAAAGTAGGCCTCCTTCCAGACCCAGGCAGAGAGGGAGGGCCGGGGGCTCTCTCGGGCAGAGGGCAGGTGGGGCAATAACCCTCTTGGTAGTGGAATCCAGCACCCTAGAGAGCTCCTGTGTGCACTCTGGGTACCCCCGTCCCCTACACCTTACCCCTCCCACCCCACCCCATGGTACCCAGCTGCCCTACCCTGCCTGTGAGTCAGGGCCTGGGTCTTTCCTGCTGAGCCCCGTGGGTCTGCTGCCTCCCCAGAGGGCAGTGTTGCATCTTGCCAGTGTCTCCCGCGATGCCGGTGCGTCAGCGCTGTTTGCCCGCCACCTGAAACATGGTCGCCCGACCACCTCCACCACACCCGGGCTGCTCTCCGGGCCAAGGGGCCATCTTCCCATGCTCTCCTTCCTCTCAAAGTTTTAATTTAGCCAAGCCATCCTTTCTTCTCCCTGAAGAATCAATATTTTCTCTGTCTTTTGACACTTATTTTATTTTATTTTTACATGCGGCCTCCCAAAGGCTGTAATTTACAGCTAATACCATGCAATCAGAGACAATGGCTGGGCGGCTGTGCGCAGGAGCAGGCAGACTCCCTGCCAGGTGCCCCCAGCACCCCCCGCCGCCCTCACCCACTTACAGGGGTGCCCATGACGATGAGACCTCTGGGTGCAAGGTCCAAGGGGAGGCAGAGAGAGGCATGAGCATCACCTTGACCATTACCTGCAGGGCCCGAAGTTGGAGAGGGATTTCGGAGCAGCCCAGGGCGTGGAAGGCCGGTCTGCATGGAGGGGCAAGCAGGGTGCTCAGGGGCTCCCTGTTAAACCGGCCTCAGCGGCAGACCCCCCCCCCCCCCCCCCCCCCCCCCCCCCCCCCCCNGGAGCAGCCCAGGGCGTGGAAGGCCGGTCTGCATGGAGGGGCAAGCAGGGTGCTCAGGGGCTCCCTGTTAAACCGGCCTCAGCGGCAGACCCCCCCCCACCACCCCACCCCCCCCAAGCGCCAAGGTAATGCCTCTCTTGGCTCAGGCCTCCTTTCCACTCCCCTCCCACCTCTCTGCTGCTTGTGCCCGGTGGCACGTGCTGTAATCTATGGCGCTGTTACTCTGTGTCAGTGATTTAAATCCTCTGATGGAGCTTGTGACAGCTTAAATGGCTGCCATCCCCTCCCCATACCCGCAGGGCCCTGATGAGGCCCCATGGGGGGATGGGGTGTTCGCCGAGGTGGGATTCAGACAGTATTTTCCGAGCTTGAGGGTGGTCAAGCTGCTGCTCCTCACCGCTCTGGCCGGGGGGCACCAAGCATGCCCTCTCCTCCCCCTCGCCAGTGATCAAGGAGGGAAGATAAAACTCTCCATAAATTCCCGGGTAATGGAGTATCTGGAACACATTCAATTCTACCTGCCCGCAGGTGAGGGGTGCAGGGAGGGAGCAGGATGCTCCGTGCCCAGTGGTCCTTCTCTGTGGCCTTGCAGTCTGTGGCATAGGAGCAGAACAGTTCTAGAACTTAACCCTATGTGGCAGGCCTGGCCCCAGCCTCACCAGTCACCCCAGCTGTGGTGCTCAAGCCCCAGCCTTGTTCTCGGGTCCTCTGTCCTATGCTGGTCTTTCCTCCATTCAAATATCTGACTCCAGTTGCATCTCTGTTCAGCTAACAGGTGGAAGGACATTGCACAGATGGGGAAACAGAGGCACATAGCGGTAGAGCTGGTGGAAGTGCCCGGAAGTCAGTGGCACTGCCCGGCCCCCTCCCTGTCCTGGCTTCTTGATGGGTGTGGGCTTCCTGAGAGCAGGGGTGGCTTCCTCCATGGCTCCCTCCCTGACAACAGAGCCAGAGCGGGGCCCTGGGGTAGGAGTCAGCGAGAGTTGCAAGGTCTTGCTGCTGGGTGGGGTCTGGGTCAAGAGCCTATGAGGGTCCAGCTTTGTCTGGTCTTCTAACCTGGGGTCCTGGACGCTCCCCATATAGCCCAGAAAGAATGGCCAGCTCAGCCTTGGAGAGCCAACAGTCTGATGTGGGAGGAGGGCACAAGGTCTCGGCTCCGCTGGAGGATGTCAAGAGCAGGACTTGGCCCTTCTGGGGGCACATCTGACGTGAGGAAGCATTCCGCGGCCTTACAGGAACACCTGGGGGCCCCGTTTAGGTTTGGAGAAGGTAGTTAAAGCAGAAGCCTGAGGGAGCGGTGGGTAGAATTCTCTGGAAGAAAGCCTCATAGGAGGGTGTAGATATTCCAGTCAGAGGGAAGAAGAATAGGTAAAACAGTCCCTGAAGGCAGAGCCAGGACTTTGCCTTGATGGCAGAGGGGAAAGGGTGCTGAGACCGGGTTTCAAATGAGCAGGGTCAGGCAGAGCTTGTACACAGCGCAGCCCTTGTCCCTAGGAACGGAGGCGCAGCAAGGTCGACCGACTTGCACAAGGTCAATAGTTTGCAGGTGGCTAATCTGTGACTTGGGCCCAGGTCCTGTTGCTGCCCCTCATCTCCCACCCAGCCAGACTCAGGCTAAGCTGGGCTTGTAGCTGCCAGAATCCTAAAGCCCTGCAAATCCCTCCTGGGAGTAGGAAGTGTCAGAGGAGTAATTAAATGATTGAGTGAGCAGGGCTAGCCACCGGAACAAGGCACCCGGCCACACCAGGTGTCCTTACAAACAACCACACGTCCCCAGCTGGGGGCTTCTGCAGCCTGAGCTGGTAGGCGGGGCCTGTCTCCCGCCAGGGGCGGCAGTTCCTGGGCTCTCAGCTCCGTAGGACCACTGCAAAGTGGGCTCCGGGCTCAGGCAGACAGGTAGCTCCCAGACGCGGCCCTTTCCTGCCTCTGCCCTGTCCTGTGGCGCTCACAGCCGGGCAACGACAGAGGGCTGGATGGGCACAGGGTGGAGTGTGGGTGTGGAGAGTGTCCGGTCTCAGGGTCTCCTTTGACCCCGCGTAGGCTCCTTGGTCAGAGCCAGGCTTGGGGGGCAGGCAGAGACCTGGGAAGCTCCTGCTTTCGGAGCCCCCACTAGCTGACTAGCACCCCAGAGCCACAGCCCTGACTCAGCGGCTTAGCCTGGCCTCCCCCACCTCCCACCCCAACCACCTAATGAGTTTTTAATAAATTGAAAAATTGTTTCAATACCAAATGCGATCCTGGGACATTGTTCGTGACTGTATTGAGCTTAAGTCAAACGCTTTGCATCCCCAAATCCGACTGATTAATAATTACAAGGAGCAAGTCTGTCTTTACTGTAATGTGTTTAGGAAAACTGATGGATTTAATTTTTTTATCGGCCAAAGTAAGAAAATGTAATCTTTCTGAAAGTATCTAATACAACAATGCACCATAATTAGTTTCTCTGGAAACAGGCATAATGGAATAGAATAATAAATCATTTCTCCTTTCGTCCCTTTCTTCTGATGGAGAGAGATTTCCCATCCTTGGGGCTGGGAACAGGACGGGAAGCAGAACTGGGGAGCCAGATGGCCAGGGCCTTGCAGCTTGGCTCTTCTTCTGGCCTTGGGCGTGCCCCCTCCTCCAAGGGCTTGGCCCACGCCCTATTCCCAGGCCAGCAACGAGCTTCTCCCAGGAGCTGGGACCCAGGAAGTCCCGGCCAGCAGCACTGACTGTTCCTCCCCTCCCACCCCACCCCACTCCTGCCCTGGCCAGACCAGAGTCTACACACCCAGCTGTCTGGGCAGCCAGGGCAAGGTGCGCTCAGGAGCGGTGGTGACAGCAATTGTTTGGGCTGAGTGTTTAGGAACTCTGAGATCCAAGAGGTGTGATAAGCAGGCAGAGGAGCCTCTTAATTTGTGTCTGGGATTGCTCAGTCACTACCTTCCCTTCCCCAAGTTTAGGCTGGGGGAAAAGGGACCAGAAGGAGGGTAGTGGGTCGGGGGTGGCCACCTCCTCCCCAGCCAAGGGACCGGCCTGTCTCCCGCCTCAGCCAGCTCCGTCTCCCTCCTCTGCTGGTTCTGGGTCCTGCCCCAGCTCCTGGGAAGCCTGCTTGGCAGTCTCCACAATCCTCATCCCCCGCACCCCGACCTGAGCCAGGTCCCCAGGTGTGGGTTGTCCTCGTCAGAAACCGCCCACAGACCCCAAGTGTTCACCCCATGCCCCCGCTGCTGCCCCCGCCCCAGGCTTGCCGTGGTAATGACAGACTGATTGCTTGTTTTATTGATCAGGACCTACCTTCTGCAGGCAGCGATGGACGGTTGCGAAGAGCCACACTTGCCTTGGTGTCGGCCGCACGGACCAGGAGGTCAGCGGTGGCTTCACCTGGATACGGCTCCTCCGCTCCCGCCACCTCACCCCCCCACCCCCAGCCCGGCCCGTGGTGTGACCAGACTGCAGTGTAGAGGTTTTGAGTATCGGGCTCTGGCCAGGTACCCCAGAAGGCACCTTGGAAATGCCTGCACAGACCCGAGGCTCGCGGCTCACAGCCAGTCTGCCAGCGAGGCCCCGGAGCCCCCGGAGAACTCATGGGCTTCTCATTACTTTCCTCTGTCCTGGCCTCTCTGAGGCCCTTGCGTGGGGAGTCCATCCTCAGTCACCTCAGTCACTGCTTCACCCTCTCCCTTTCTGACCCTTACAAGAGTCTACTGACTGGTCTCTGCTGCGTCCTTTCCCACCCCAACCATCACCTTGCCCATAGCTGGAGTCTCTGGCTGAGGTCCCTTCCAGACCCTCTTTATTTTTTTTTTTTTAAGATTTTTTTATTTATTTACACAAGAGCTGGGGTACAGGCCAGAGTGGCGGGAGGCGAGAGGATTCACCAGAGGCAGAACAGGCAGACTAACAGAAACACAATGCTAGCAGGGAGCAGCAGGCACAGCGGGAAAGGTCTGCTGCACCATGTGGGTCCCCTCCCTGGCCAGTGGCAGGGATCAAACTCGTGCTGCAGTGGTTGCAGTCTGCTCCATAGTGTGTTGCTCAACCCACTGTGCCACCAGGGAGACCCAGACCCTCCTTCTTTATCATCAGGACTCACTGGGGCAGGACAGGCTCCTGGGTCCTCGAGGCTCACCTGCTGCAGCCCCAGGAACCTTTGCCTGGAGAATCAAGTTCAGCCTGAGGTCCTAGGGAGACTAATATGTCTCAGGTCCTGCCAGACCAGGGGGCTGGACAATGTGGGTGCATGGGGCTAGGAGGGGCTCCTGCCAGCAATGGAAAGCTCTGGACTAGCAGTATGGCTTTGCTTGCCACTCATTGGTCAAAACCGGACACAACCCACCCCCACCCCCAATTTCCAGTAGTCCCAAAGCAGGGAGAACAGGGAACTTTGGCAACTTAAAGAAAGTTTCTTGAGGGCCTCCCTGGTGGCGCAGTGGGTTAAGCAACGCACTATGAAGCAAACCACAGCCACTGCAGCACGAGTTCCATCCCTGCCGCTGGCCAGGGAGGGTACCCACATGGCACAGCAGACCTCTCCTGCTGTGCCCGCTGCTCCCCTCAGCAGGGTGTTTCAGTCCATCTGCCTGTTCTGCTCTCCACTCTGGTAAATCTTCTCGCCTCCCGCGACTCTGGCCTGTACCCCAGCTCTTGTGTGCATAAATAAATAAATCTTAAAAAAAAAAAAAAAAGAAAGTATCTTGACTGAGAAAGAGCAGCACAGGGTGAGTGGGCTGGCGGCAGGGCGTTCCTGGCTGGGTGCTGACAGTGTGGGGTCCGCTCCGAGGCCCCGACTTCCACCAGGGCACAGGCATGCGGTGATCACCGCAGACCCGGATGGAAGGCCTGGGACGTTGATTAATTACCTCCACTGGGGCTGCCTAATTGTCTGCTGATCTCTGCTCGTCTAATGCCCTGCCTGCCTGACCCCGCTGAACCTTCGAGAGCGGTGCTGCACGTTGTCAGGCAGAGGTTTGCCAGATATGCCAGGCCCAGACTCCTCTTCATTTCCCTTGGCCGAGCACATCCCCGCCAGGCGCAGCACAGGTTCCTCCTGGGGAGCGGGTGCCGGGAGCTGGGTCCCCAACTGGGCAGCTGTACAAGGCATCAGATGGTGTTTTCCTGACTCTTGATGAGCACAATATGGAGCTGCCATGTGTCTGTAATGTGCGTGGGGGTGGAGGGAAGGCGGCAGCGGGGGCTTCCAGGGATCTGGCTAAAGGAATCGACGCTTCCACACGCTCTGTAGATGTCAGGAGGTAGCGGCTCCTCGGCAAGCCCTGTGCCCCTTCCATGCAGGCCTGACGCAGGCCACTGGGGGCTCCAGGGACTCGGCGCTAACTCTGCCCTGGCTTGCCGCCTGGGCTCCTGTCTGCTGGGACAGGCGGTTCTGGACCTGGACACACCCAGGGGGTGGGTTTGATGGGGTAGCTGGGTGAGGGCCAGAGCAGAACAACTCCAGCCCCAGCCCACCTTCCCGGCACTGAGCCCAACCAAGGGCAGAGATGCGGGCTAGGACCCGGCCCACAGTGCCTCGGGGATGAGCTGGGTCAGAGGCCAGTTCCGGCCTCCAGGCCAGGTCTCCTCAGGCTGCACGCCGGCTCCTCATCCTGAGCGCTGTTTTCACTGGAAAGTACAGATGAAGATTAAAAAAGAAAAATTCCTCCATTTTGTATTTGCTGAATCTGCACTTCTGTCATCCCGATCTGAGGGGCTTGGCTTGTCTGCGGCGAGGGTGGGGGATGCCTCCATTTAAAAGCAGAACTGAAAGAAAAACATCCACAGGCCCCATTTCACTGCAGCAGACATGATGAGCAAACCATGGTCGTTAACATGATAAAAGTCACTTTGTCTGGGTGTAAAATTCATTTTTCCCCATTTAGCACATGGTGCATTTGCATCGTGCTGCAGCTCTGGGCTGCAGCCTCCTCCCAAGGATGTCCTGAAACTTCTGTGACTCAGGCAGCGGCCCAAGACCAGGCCCTGGTGAGGCTGGGGCCATGACCTGGGTGCGGGGGCGTCCTGCAGGGGTTCCCTTGGTAACAAGACTGTTCCTGCCAGTAGCCTCGAGGGAGACCTTGAACCCTACACTCCCTGGCCAGGCCTAAAGCAGACTTGGCGTTGTGGGTGAGTGGAGCATCTGAGAACCCTGAGTGCCCAGAAGCACCCTCCTTCCCATGCTCCCCTTCACCCCCAGCCCTCCAGCCCCCCACCCTCCACCCTCTCCTGCAGGAGCCCACCAGACTCCTGGACTCTCAGAGAAGGAAGAGGTGCCTGAGCTTACCTGAGTAACTGAGCCAGGGCTCACTCCTCCCACCACACCAGGGCCAAGGGCTCAAACCCCAACAGCACCTGCGCCCGCGTCCACGAAGGTCAAACGCCAGGGCTCTGCCTCCGTCCTGTCTTAGACTAGAGCCTCGGGGCTGCCTCTCCTGTGGGGTCGGTCCCCCAACCACGCAGTGACAGGGTCCCCGTGCCCCACTCTGAGGCCCCTCCAAGTCTGTCCTTCCCAGAAGAGTGCTCAAACACTGCCTCCCTCCTGGAGACCCCCACCACTCAGCACTCTGGACTGAGGAGCAGGCGATTCAAGGACAGGAAAGCGGGGCCCTTTGTCCCTTCTCCTAGGAGGCCAGTGAGGGCCCACAGTCTCCCAAAGCCCCTGCCCTGGCTCTTCCCCACAGGAGCTTTGCTGACTCCAGCGGGGAGGCGACAACTGGCCCACGGTGGCTCAGGGGGACTGGCTGCTATGGACAGCCCCATGTCTGGGTAACTGGTAAGATGCAGGCCCAGAGTTTTGGGGCACGGAGGCCTCAGACAAGGGAAGAGGGAGAAAGGACAGGAACCCCAGGACCCTAACCTCAGTTCTGGGGGCTTCCGTCAGTAGCTACTTATAAAGCTGCGAGCTGTGGGGACAAGGAAACAGAGCAGGTTCCGTCTAGAGAAGGAACGCAGCAGGCTGCGGAGGGGCAGAGGCAGCTCCAAAGAGGCGTAGAGGCTGGGGGTCTTGCCACGGCAGGTCACAGGCAAGGAGGGGGTGGAGGCCCTTCAGGGATGGCGCTGGGCTTTTCTGGGAAAGGCAGAACGTCAGCAGGGCCAGGGTCCAATCCTTAGGGAAGGTCTCAGCGCCCCTCCCCTTCAGCGGGGGACAAAGGAGCCCGTGGCCCGCCCCAACGTTGACAGCCTGCTCCTGGAAGAGGGATCCCCACTGCTGGCCAGAGCAGAGTTTTCAGGGACCCTGGGCCCTGGAGAGGGGAGAGAGGACCCCGCTGGTGAGAGGGTGCGGGAGGCGCAGTGCGCATGGCGGGCGGGGCCGCGACAGCTGTTCACTTACTGAAGCTATTTTATAATATTGCCGGAGCTTTTAAAATAATCCCATTTCTGCAGAATATTCCCAGCTAATTGGAGCTGTCTCTTTCTTATTAAACAGAAAGGTTATAAAAATGTGTGTTGAGGGTTTAAGAGCAATACCTCTCTGCTGCTCTGATTGTTATGACAAGGATAACGTAGCGGAAGCCGCGTTTGGGGGGCTAGGGGAGCAGGCTCTGGTGGCTGAGCAGGGCGCCAGGGGCAGGGTCCTGGCAGGCAGGGCTGGTTGGACACGGGGCTAGCTGGCTCTCCCCGGGGTACCTAGCACCGGCAGGCTTGAGGAATGGCAGCCTTCCCCAGAACAATTGCTCTGCAAACACTTAGGCTGCTGTGACAGCGCTGTCCATCACCCAGGCCTCTGACTGGGGGAATTCGCTTAATTCACCGAGAGGCAGGAGAAGGGGGAAGCGATTCCAATTAGCTGAACCAGTAGGCAGATGAGTTGGCCAAGACCAGCGCTTTGGGAGCATGAACAAATACACCCCCCTTCCACAATGTGGGGGTGGGGGGAGCAGCAGGAGAGAGAGGTCGGCAACTGAGAGACAGGCTGGACTGGGGTACTAAGAGCTCCCCATTGTGCAGATGGGAATGTGAGGCCCCTGGCTGCAAAATTCCCTTCCCAAGGTCATCTGAGGAGGGAGCTGCGGCCTTGTGTCCAGCTCAGGCCAACATGTGTGGGGTGTATACCCAGACTTGGGGCCTCTCTCTCCCCTCCCTCCCCGGCCATATGTCATAGACTGGGGATCAGCCTCACACTTGAATGAAGTCCTTGTTGCTTAAAAAGTAGACTCAAAATCCATCGTCCTGGAGAGCAGCACTTCCCCGGAGCCCCTCCCTGCCTGCGGCGCCCCTCACCAACTTGATGGGAGCTCCCTTTGTCCCTGGGGTCTTGGAGGGCCTCTAACAGAAGGGAAGCTTCCAGACTGAGCCAGCCACCCACCTCCTCTCCCGGTTGACGGCATTCTTCCAGGGGGCCACTGGTTCCTCTGGGCACTTAGCGGGCACAGTTAGGCCCGCCCCCCCTACTGACTTGGGGCCCTGAAGCAGCTCTGCTCCAAGCTGTCTGCAGCAGTCTTGGGGTGCGGCCTGGCTCACTGCCTCCGTGGCCGGGTGTGGAGGTGGAGAGAGGGCAGCATCTCCCCGCTCCCTCCGTGGACACCCCTTCCCATGGGACACCCCTTCCATGAATGTTTCTGACTCAACAGTAGGTCCAGCTCCCAGAGGCTCCCCAGCTACTCTGAGCAGGAGACAGGGGGGGCTCACTGAACCCATTTTACCCTCAAGGAGACTGAGGTACATGACAGTAGGGGATGGCTCAAGGTCTCTCGGGCCGGCGGGTGTCGCTGCCTCCCCAGCCATGAATCAGGCCAGGCGCTGATGACTGTCCTTTCCACCCTGTGCTCATGGGACATTTCTCCCATGATTTGCGGCCACTACTTGTATCCAGCCCCAGCACGCCCTCCCCTCCCCGGCCTGCCTGCTCCAGCACCGCGGGCTCTTTCATCACAGAGAGGCCACCCTTCTGCAACAAAGCAGACCTTCAACGCTCCACCGGCTCTCCCTGGAATGGATCCTCCCTTCACACCTTCGACCAGCTCTCCGCTGTGCCTGCACCTAGAATGTCCTTTCTGCCTCCACATACCCCACATTGGAAAGCCAGGCCTGGTCCCCAAGCATCCCACAGTGCAGATGTTCAATGAGGCTGGCCCGGGGCTGCGGTGGGGGTTGAGGGGTCTTGGCTCACCTTAGGATCCCAAGCCAGTTCATTGCCATGTGGGAATAGATCCCTACAAAGCCTCTTGGGTAGGGCTGGCAGAACAGAGAGGTTCAGTCCAAGCAAGAGCAAAGAGACCCAACTATCAGATATTTGTCAAACCCAAAGCAGCAAGGTCTCCCTGGAAGGGGACAGAGAGTGCTCCCTTGCATGCTGTGTGCATGGGCCTTGCATGCTGTGTGCATGGGTTAGCTTACTGAGATAAGATGGGTTTATTAAAACAATTTTTAGAAGATTATAATACATTCCTCATTCCTCAACCAGGAGCAGCTGGATTCCACCTTCCTTGTTTCCCAGCCAGGGGTGCCCACTTGGCACTCCTGGAACCTCAGTTTCCTCATCCACCCAGCAGGGCTAATGCTGCCTACTTGGAAGGCAACTGTGAGACTTGGGCTTTCTGGTGCTTGCCTGGTATGTAGAGAAGGGGGTGAGGAGGGGCATTAGAGGGAGTTGATGAGGGTCATGGTTCTCACTCACTTTCAGAAGGAAACTGCAAGCTTTCTCACTTGAAACTCGAAAGCCTCAGTGACAGCAAACCCTTCACCTCTGTACAGTGGACACAGGTTCTCAGTCCGCAGGAGAAGCTGGGAGTAGGGGTTCTCCAGTGTGTCCCCTGAGTGCCTTTTTACCAGGAAGCTGCTGCAAGACCCTCAGTGAGGCCAAAGGGTGGTTCCCTCCTGGTGCCAAGCAGGGGGAGGGAGCAGAGCCTGGGTGAAGGAATTCCAAGCCCGTCCAGCTCTCTGTGACAAGCAGCTAGGCCTGTGTTTGGAGGCCAGCCTAGGGGCGGCAGCTGCCCTGAAGGGCCCATATAAGGAGGTACTGAGTGGGGACCCTGGCAGCCCATGGGCCGGTGGAAGATGTGTGGCCAGTAGAGAGCAGCACAGGAAACTGGGGAGAAACTGTGTGGAGCTCCGAAGACAGGCTCCCTCAGGCCCAGCAAACCACCTGCAGGAATGGCGAGCTGACCTTGCCACGGAAGTGATTATATTTTACACATTAAATCGCTTATAACACTTAAAACATCTTACCCTCTGGGCGTCCTGAGCACGCCAGGTGCACTTCCTGCCCCTGAGTTTGATCATCACTCCACACCTACCCCACACCTGACTTATCACCTGTCCCTCCTGTCCGTGGTCTGCTCCCATCCACCTGAGAGCGGCCGGATCGGATTTTCAGGCAAGACCCGAGTGGCTTGTTGCAAACTGCTGAGTCCACATCCTGATCCTCCCCAAGGTCTCTCTGTGTCTCTTTTAGCATGTCTCTCCCTCCGCCTCCGCCTCTGCAAAGCTCCTCCTTGCTCATTTAGAAATTAAGACCTCAGCAAGATGGTGCTTCGGAGCTGCCAGACCGGACTCAGGGAGGCTGTGGCGCTAAGTGGGGGGAGAGCCCTTCCAGCTGGTGGGAACGTAAGCAGGCAGAAGCCTCTTCACCCTCCTCCAGACTCTCACTTCCCAAGCACCTTATGCCTGCCTGCAGCCCATCCAAGCTCTCCAGAGGCCTACCCCACACCCTTGGGAGTAGGCTTGGGAGGCTCTGGACCTCCAGGGTCTGCTCCCGGGCCAATGAGGGGTCCTCTGCTGCTGCCTTTGTTCTGGCACCTGCTTGCCCCTTTGGTTCACAGTACTGGTCCCTAATTGGCATGTGAAAAGGAGTTACCCAAGGTGGGGACATAAGCCAGCCCTGACAACAGAGAGTGCCACGGATGGCCCCAAACAAGGACCTAGGGGATCTGGATTGTGGTCCCAGAGGTGCCACTATTCACTCTGGGACTTTAGACCCAGTCCAGAGCCTCACCAAGGCTCAAATTGCCCATTCATGGACTAGAGTGCAAGAGGCATTGCTGTCCTTTGAAAGGCTTCTAGGGCATGGGCATCTTCAGAACAGCCAGTTATATTTTACCTGCCTAGACCTCGGGTCCAATTAAGGAAAGATCTAGAATCCCTGCAAACCATGGTAACCCTTCTCCCCCATCCCATGTCTTCTGAGCATGACCCTCCTTCAGCTAGCCCACCAAGAGAGATCCCCTGCAATACCTGTCCCCACCCCGTGCCAGGCCCCACCCTTGCCCTATTTCCTGCCACACCAAACTGCTATCCCTTCCATCCAGACCATGTGCTCCTTTTGTTTGTCTAACTGGCTACTCATGCTGGCAGGGGAGAGCAGAGAGTTTCCTCCCAGGCTGGGGAGGAGGATGAGTCTCCTGCTGTGGCCATTACTGTGTGCTGAGGGGCTGGAGTTCCTGCCTAGCCTGAGCCCATCTGTCTTGGGTGTCCCCAGCTTCTGTGGCAACAGGGTATCCTCGAGTCCAGCATGATCTTCTTCCGCAGACCCTAATGCCCATCCCCCCGGGCCAGCACCACTGTAGATTTCATAGGGCACTAGGTTAGAAAACACCCACCTCGTCCAAGGGCCTAGGCATTAATGAATTGTAAGTGCCCCGGGATTATGCTTGAGGCTAGAGGCCTGGCTCCTGGGGTTAACAGATACCTATTGGAAGGGGCCGCTTCAGAGTCTATATCCCCAGGCCACTCCGGGACAGGAATCCATGCCTCCTCCCTCCGCACCCCGGCTCACCCTGGCCCTGGAACTGGCAGAAGTCTTAGACCCCAGCCCCAGGGAGAGCGCAAGGGCTGCGGGTGGTGCCTGCTTCTGGCGCAGAGACCCACGCCCAGTGCTGACAGGAAAGCCGGACTCCTGCTTTGCAGAAATTCTCCTTCCCCGCTTTGCCTGGTGTCCAAGGATCTCAGAGGGAAAGTCCTGGGCCCAGACTGCCCCCCACGTGGCAGGAGGCTCATGAGTGGGGGAGGGAGAGCCTCTGGGGGCTCTCACAGTCTACTCCACTGACCCTGGTGCCCCCTCGCACAGCATCACCTGCCTTCAGTAATCGGAGAACCTCCTAGCCTCATCCGTCTTCCAGGCTCAACAGATGAGCGCTGACTGCCCCTCATAGGGATAGCAGTCATCAGTTAAATTAAGTGATGGTGGAACCAGCTCCGGCCCTCCTCTCAACCACCTAGCAGAAGCTAATCCCCTCAAGGGCAAAAGCCACAAAATGCTTTTAGCCAAAGTAGCCGGAGATTCAAGGACTCCCAGCCATTACTTGAGGAGATATTTCTGGGGCCTGGCTCTGCTCTCTCCCACGTCTTATCCATCAGCACCTGTGCCATTACTCAAGTGCTCTCTGCTGCTTTGGAGGGGACGAGGAGGCAGGGACCTGCCCTCAGAGAGCCCCCTCTGGAAACGGGTCTCTGGCTGTGCCCTCTAAGTCGTTCAGGAGACACGCTTGTCTGTTGCTTTCATTGGCCAAGTTGCCCAAGCCCTCTAAGCCTCATGTCTTCATTTGCAGGGTGTTCAAGTTGGGACGGGGTGTTTACAGAATCATCAGCAAAGGGATTCCAGCAGCGGGCAGGGAAAGGACCTGTCTAGGAACCTCTTTCCCCTCCTTGGTGGGGAGACCAGGGCCTGCTCTTCTTCACTGTCTGAAGGCCTGAAGGGGCAGCAGGCAGAGAGGCAACTTGCCGTGGCCACTCTGCCGAGGTGCTGATGGGGCATTAGGTGGTGATGGAAGGCCGCCTCCCCAGAGCCCGGCTTACCCCCCACTGACACTCTCCACTTCCACCTGGAGGCGGAAAAACATGTCTCGTGGAGAGTTAGAGCCGCTGTCAGTGCTGTGGCTGGGGGCTCTGAGGAGACTTATTTATTTGGAAATCGTTAAGACACCTAATGCTCTTCTGAAGAGAGAATTTCTCTCTTTTATCTGTCCCATTTTCTCTCACCACGATGGAATAAAGGCCTCTGGGTGGGGGCAGGGGAGCCTGTGTGCCACTCACCCCTGCAAATGGGCCCCCTTACCCAGGGAGAATTCCTTCAGGCCAGCGTCCTCCTATGGGGGGGTACTGGCGGGTGGGGGGAGTTCTGAGGCCTTTGAGGGCCCCACGTCTGGCAGGGGGCACAGAGGACGGGACCTAACCTCTGCCTGGAGTCTGAATCTTCTGTTCGCCATAACCCTGAGACAAGCCCTGCCCCACCTTGGTCTCAAATTCCTCATCTGTAAAATGAGCAGGTTGGACCAGATCTCTCCGAGGAAAAGTCCAGGCTTTCCAGAACAGCTGCTGGTAGGAACGGGGGGCCATGGCGATGGCTACTGTGGGAGCAGCCTGGGAGTGGCCTCCGGCCTGGCCCTCGTGCTGGTCTCCACCTGCCTCCGCCGGGCGAGTCCACAAAGGCCGCTGAGCAGGGAAGCTGGCGCTGTGCCTCCTCGTACTCTCACAGCCAAGGATCCTCTCCAGGGATGAAGCCACTTGGGACCCTGGAATCCTGGGTGCGGGGCAAACAGGCTGTTGTGCCGTGTGAATTGAGCCTTGCCCCATGCTGCCTCTGAGGCTGTACCACCTACCTTCCTGCCTCTGCCAGCATCATCCCTAGGCACTGGGTCCCTCCTCTTTCCCCTAGTGAAGAGGCCCAGTAAGGAGGAAGTGGGCCTGGGCCGATAGTTTCCTGGTTGTTCCCAGCAGCTCCCACCCAGTCCTGCCTTGGGCATAGCTCAGACCCTCCTGGAGGGATGCTGCCACACCTGCACCTACAGTCACACATTCGTCCAGCAACTCCCTGCCCTGTGCTGGTTTCCAGGCCCCTTCCTCCAGCAAGCCTCCCCTGCCCACGCAGGCCGCACAGCACGAGGGACCACACTCTGTGCCACCCCAGGAACCAAGAGCCAAGCGTGCAGGTTTGCGGCATTCTCTGTTTCCTCGTCACATTCCTCCACCAAGTGAGGCGTTCCCAGGAGCCGGGGATCACGCCTCCTACACTACGAGGACCTACCCATTAGCCATGGTTCTCATCAGTCCAATACCCTGCGTTCAGTGACCCTCATGATGACAGGGGTCTGACGAGGACTTCCACTTAAGTACAGGAAGCTCACTTGCTCTGACGAGTCCCCTGCCAGGCGCTAGACTTTTCTGATGGTGTCATCCGGGGATGAGAACACCCAGGCCCAAGGGCTGAGGATCCTGGCTCTCACTCTCGGTCATAGGGGTCAGAGCTGAGATGATAACCCAGGTCTCCAGATTGGGAGCTCCACAGTTTGATCTGCACCATGTACCGGGTGATCTTGAGTAGGTCACCCCCCCGCCCCCCGTGGGCCTCATTTTCCCCTTTAGTCAAACAAGGTGTGTGGGGGGGCTTGGGGGGAGGTACAGTCTCTAACTGTCTGTAGCGTGGGACTTGATCCTAACACAGTGTGTAAGTGGTGATGCTTGCACTGCCTGAAAGGGTTAAACTCCAGCCCCCTCCACTTACTACAATAATGAGCACTACACTGACTCGGGCTGATAACTGTGTATAGGAACCTTAAAGGGTTTCTGATGCATTTGGAGGTGGGATCCCTGTACGATTGCACCTGGAGGCCATAAGGCATTTGTGCCATGCTCCAGCAGAAGCGTTTGTGGGAGTACCAGGCCCCTGGATGCCCTCAGGGAGCTAGTGGGCAAGCAAGTAGCTGCTGGCAGGGACAAGCACTGGCATACATGGAGCATGTCCCAGCAGGGTCCTCAGAGACCACTGCGTTCAGCCCAGAGGGCAGAGAATAGATACATAAAGGGGGCTGGGTGAGGCAGTAGGGCCTCCTATTATAGGGCCCTTGCCAGGGCCAGAGGCCAAGCAGAGGTGGCGCTGGGTCAGGGGGCTCAGAAGGGCGGGTCCTGGCTTAGGTCATGCTTGGTCCTGAAGAGTCTTCCACCTTGCGTCCTTCCCTGATATGGCCACTCCATCCTGTTCATCTTTCATGGCCAAGCTACAATCCCTCCTCCTTTTCCAAGAAGTCTCCCCTGCCTGCCCTTCCTGGGATCCACGAATTTCTCTGAGTTTCCATTGATAAATCCCTTGGTAAAGGCCACGTCCCGCCCTCAGGGTATTTATAGGCTTTAGGCCTTCAGACCATCCCTGCCAGGTGGGTGCCCCTGTCCCATTATATGGATAAAGAAAAGGCCAAGTAACTTGCCTCTTCAGCCTGTGATGCCTGATCCCCGGGCCGAACCATTTGTTCTGGGCATTCCCCAGACGCTGCTCACTGTCCTTATGTCAACACTTCCTTGCACGCTCAGTGGCTCTATGGGGTCCTGGAGGGGGCTACAGAGATAAAGAGACTCAAGGACCAGCTTGACAAGAGCCCAGGTTGTTTTTCCAAGGCCGTGTGTGTGTGTGTGTGTGTGTGTGTGTGTGTTGGGGAAGGGAGGGGACAAGAGAATGAGTCAGGACTGGATTGGGGATTGGGAAGGCCTGCTGGTTTGGGGGGGTGGGGTGGGGAGTGAGAAAATTCCTGGACATAGTGGCATTTATGGGTCCATGAACATCCTGAGTTCAAGTGGTAGTGATGAGGGAGGTGGAAGGAACTGCAGGGTAAAGCCCTAAGTAGATAAGGAGATGCCCAGTCTCTGGATTACAGAGACGAGAGGAGTAAGGGTCATGCGTGAGGCTGGGGTGGCAGGCTGCAGCGGCATCTCGCTGTTCCCGGGGTCCCGGTGTCCCTCTTCCTTTGTGTGGCATCGCTGAGCCAGAACTTGGCACCAGCAGGTTTTCCATAAAGACCACTGAGCTGACCTCTCCTAAGCCCACATACAAAATTGGCAGCTGCCAGGACAGGGCCCCTCCCTGCTGCTTCAATTTTACCCCACCCCAGGCCCCACATCCTCCAGCGCAGACACCTGTGGTAAGGTGGGCAGCCCCAGACCTTTGCCACTGAACCATTGATGTGGCTGCCATGGACACCCCCTACTCCCTAGAGAGGATTGATTTTTCCTCCCGTGCTCTGTGTTCTTAACCTGTGGCTGAAGCCAGCCGCCAGAACCCAGGGATGTCGTGAGCCTCAGAAGTTAGCATGTGCAAACTTACTACCCATTTACTCTTAATTACCTCCCCTCCTTATTTGTCTTCCTTTAACGGCCTGTCAACCAAAATCTCCCGCCTTTCCCTCAGCGCCAGTGGCCTCAATTAGGTGCACATCTGTGGAGGCTGGAACTGAAAAGCCTACGACCAGTACCCGCTCACTGCGCCCAGCCTGGATGCAGGTGGCTGATGGCCTGGCACTCTGGGGACAGTCCTGCCGTCCTGGGGTCAAAGGGCAGAGTCTGCTCCTGACATTTCTCATGCTGCTGCTGCTGCTGCAGAACCTGCCCTGAAAAGGCGTCCACCAAATCCCAGGGGGGACTCCCAGGGCACCCAGGTGTCCCTATCCCTTGTGTGGCATCAACCCCAGGGCGGTGACGCCCCTTGTGCTGGTTCCCTGGGGCCCTGCGCAGTCGTTTGTTCAGCAAACAGATGGGGGAGACCCCAGCCAGCCTTGCCTGATGATGGGGAGCCAGAATGCTGGGGACAGGTATCAGCAGAAGGGGCTGTTAGCCAAGCAGGGCTCTTCCCACACTGTGAGAACCCTCGTTCTGTCTGTGCTGGAGGGGCTGCTTCCATGGGGGGGCGACCTGGCACAAACATCGGACTCAGTGAAGGCCCTGCTTGTTCCCCACAGAGCTTGGCCCCTCCTGCTCACCAGGCCCTAGGCCTGGGAGGTGTTTGGGGCTTACAGCCCTGTCCCTTGCGCTGCTTTCTTCTGATAATGTTTTTGGGGCCTCATGATTGGGACCCATTGAGAAACCTCAGTTAGGAGAAGAGGAAGTGCCAAAGCTGCTCCTTCATAAAGCCCTGGCTCGTGGGCAGAGGTGGACATAGCTCAGGGAGGACTAGGGAGCATGTGACCATTGTTCTGCGTTCTTTTCCTCTGTTCCTTAGTCCAGGGCCACAACTCTCCCCTCAACCACAAGTCCTCTTCATGCTGCCTTGTCAGTGGGAGGTGGGAGACTTCCGGAGTCTCTTGCCCAGGTGGACACTGCTCAAGCTATGTCCAGGCAGTGGGCAGATGCTGTGGAGGGAGTCTTGCCTTGTGCCAAGCTAGTGAGGAGACCCCCCCCCATGCCCCTTGTGCCAGGGCCAGAGCAGGGTCCCAGCAGCATTTCATGAGGACCCAGGGATGCTCTGGGCTCTGGTCCTCCGTCCCCCTAGGAGTCTTTCAGATTATCAAGCAAATCGTTCCCTTTCACACTTCATCCTGCAAATGGGGGTGGGCGCCCATACAAGCTTTCATAAGGGGAGAAACTGACACCAGCCCCAGCCTGCTCCCTGTGGTGGTGAAGAGCCAGGGGTCTCCAAGACACAGAAGGCTGGGCGGTGCAGCAGTGAGTTTCCCCGGCCTTGGAGCGGTCCAAAAAGAGGCTGTGCAGGCCTTGGGGGCCGGGTTGGGACCGGTCTTCGCTCAGTGCCTGCTTAGCCCAGGGAAGTGAAAGAATGTCTGAGGAGGCTGCCTCTGCCTTTCTCAGTCCCTCGCACTGTGCAACCGGACCTCGGTTCTCTCGAGAGACCCAGGCCCTTTCTTTCGGTTGAGAGCCACACCTGTCCCCACCCCCCACCTTGGCTCCCCTCCTTGAGGGAACTCTTGAAGGTAGCTGGAGCCGCTGGGATGCGAGTTCACTACTGCTGCCTTCTCCGGTCTCTTCGGAAGCCTGCTATTCCACCATTAAACCCGCGACTCCAGCCCTTAAGCCTGTTGAAGGTCGAGCCCCAGAAGGGTCACTTAAGCGCCAGCCCTGGGCGCTGGGCGCAAGACTCTTCCCCGGGAGCGGCAAGGAGGGGCCTGGGGTCTGAGACCTAGGGGCAGGGGCGCTCCTAGGCAGCTTGGACCCGGCTGGGCTCGGGACGCGCGCGCACGGGCCCCGCTCGGCCGCGCGGGCCAGTAGGGCAGGCTCGGGGCTGCGCGGGGACGAGGGGCGCGCAGGCACGGGTGGGCGCGTGGCCGCGGCGGGGGCGCGCGGGGGCGGGCCGGCCGGGGAGGAGGGAGGGAGAGGGAGAGGGGAGGGCGGCGCCGGCAGGTTGGCGGCGGCCGCTATTTGAGCGCTGGTCCCGGGCCGGGCGCTCAGAGCGCTTGGAGCCAGCGCGGCCGAGACATCGTAGAGCGCTGCCCGCAGAGGCGCTGCGGCCCGTGCAGCCCCCGAGGCCCCGAGCAAAGCAGGAGGAGGAGGCGGAGAGGCCGGATTGCCGCCCGCCGCCCGCGCCCCACCACCCCGCCGCCGCCGCCGTCCCCCCTCCCCGCGGCGCCGCATCTTGAATGGAAACATGGCGGTGCCGGCTCGGACCTGCGGCGCCTCTCAGCCCGGCCCGGCGCCGACCGCGCTCTCGCGGCCCGGCCGGGGCCCCCGGCTCGGCCCCCGCGCCCGGCGTCCGGCGCCCGGGTCCCCGCGCCCGCTGTTGGTGCTGCTGCCGCCGCTGCTGCTGCTACCGCTGCTCGCCGCCCCCGGCGCCTCTGCTTACAGCTTTCCCCAGCAGCACACGTAAGTGGCCTCGGCCCGCCGCGGGACCCCGGTGCAACCCTGCGCCCTCTGCGCCCGCGGGCCCGCCGGGGTCTCTGCCTGCGCCCTCCGCCGGGGCGGGGGCGACGGGTCCCGTTGCGACCGGGGGTGGTGTGCCGAAGCCCAGAGGGCTGGCTGCCGCGGTCCCGGAGCTCCTGGCTGCGTCGCGAAACTTCCCCGCGGTGCCCCTTCTCCCCACCCATCCCCCCAAACGGGGCCGAACTGGACCTCCCAGCATCAGGATGGGGTGGGGAGTGGGGGTTCGATGTTGCCCCGCTAATTCCCCTGTCGCTCTCCGGGTGAGAGGAGAACCTGGGATTGACCGAGGGGGCGGCCAGCGACCCCTGCCCAGCAGAGTTGGAACCTCGCGTTCGCCTGAGGTCTCCTCTCCGGTGGGGACCCGGCGCGCTAGAGCCGAGGTGGGGACACCTCCACACCTGTCTTCACCGGCCTTTTCCTCCAGAGGATGTGAGCACCTTGGAGCTAGTGCCACAGAGGGGGTCAGTGTCCCTGTTCTTGGCACCCCCTCAGTCCGCATGGGGGAGGGTACATCGGAAGGCTAAGGTGCTGGGCGTGGGGCAGAAGGTGCATGACAGGGAGGCCCCTGCCTGCCCGCTACCAGCCGGGTAAGAGCGTCTCCCGGCCCTGTCAGCTTCTGTTGGTTCCCGTGGCTTCTTGAGCCTCTTCTTTTTCCCCCAAGAGCTGGAAAACTCAGGCATCCTCTTCGGGTGAGCTTGACCCGAGGTGTCTGGGACCCGGAGTGAGTGTTCAGTGCCTGTGGACTTTAGGACAGCGTCGGCTTTCTGTCAGCACCACGCTCTAGCTCTCTGTGGGTGCCCAGACACCCCCTGCCCTGTGGTTTGGGGGCACCTTGCTGTCCGTTATCTGTCTCTGGGTCTGAGGAGCCACCTGTGCCTGGCCTGACTCCCCAGTGGCCAGGCCTGGGGTTTGCAAATGAGTAGCCAGGTTGCTACTGGCCTCTGGGAAGGGGAGAGGCAGCTCTACGTCATTAGACTACTTCTGCCCAAGGGTAGGGGCCCCTGGTTGTGCCTCAAAACCTGCCGAATCCAGCTCGCAGCTTCCCCCAGAAGAGGGAAGAGCGAAGTCGGGCTCTGAGTCGCCCTGAATCTCTGTCTTGTCATCTCTCTCCTTGCACAGCCTGGCTGTACTCAGGCGGGGGCTCAGTTGGCGAATTACAGGTGCTGCCGGACGTGTCCTCTGTCAACCATCTGGATTTTTCGCGTGTGTGTGTGTGGGGGGGGGGTGTGCGGGGAGAAGAGCATCGTGGAAGTCCGGAGCTTGTAGGTGCCGTATTGTCCTTCATTTGCTGTGATGAAAACAGACTTAAGTCACAGTGTTTAAAAAGAGCAAAAGCATTATTTTTTTGTTGTTCTTTTTCCCTCAAAGCCAAGGCACGATTCTTTTTCCCTAGCCGTTGCATTGCGTGAAGGTTTAAGTAGACGTCTCTTTTCACCTCTTCCCACCTTACTCCCTCTCCTGGCAACCTGCAGTGGGTCAGATGTCTGCTGGGCCTGCAGGGGTCTTCCTTGCTAGCTATTGTGAGACCCTGACCAGAGTGGACACCTGTCTCTGTCCCCAGCCAGAGGGTGGTGAGGCGGGTGTGACGGTAGCAGCACATTTCCAGCTGGACGCTCTTCTCTTGTCAGTATAGTTGGAGCTATTTGACGGTTTGGGACATGTCTCGCAAACCATACTTAGAGAATGAGGGGGGTGGGATAGAGACGCCGAAGCTCGAGGGTCCAAGGGGAGGCGAGTGGTGGTGCCACTACGCACAGGTTTGCCCTGACAGCCAGCGCCCTTCAACTGCCCTGGTCCCGCAGATGCAGCTGCCAATTGATCTTGGGGGAAGGAGGGGAGGGGGAGGGAAGCGAGTGAGTCCCCTCACCTGTCCACGGCTGGCTGGAGTTGGGGCTTTTGTTAAACTGACATGAAAGGCAGAGGCTGCTGCCAGTGGGGCTGCTTGGATGCGAGGGGCCTCCCTAAACTCTCCTGTGTCCCCATGGCCAGGCTGGCATGAGACTTTGACACAGGTGGCTTCTGAGGTCGGAGATGGAACCCTCACCTCACGGCACTGGGGTGATAACTCCTTGGTGGAGCGGGTCCTTGAGGGGAAAGTCATTTCCTCATTCACATCTGGCAGTGCAATGGGGCCCAGCTTCACAAGCTGCTGGGTTTTAAGCAAATGTGGGTTTGGGGTCCGCTGGCCAGCCGTTATTTCTGTCATCGCTCTGGTGTGTGGCTCTCTGCCTATGAGGTGAAGCGGACCAAGGCCGCCCCTGGATGGATAAGGACAGAGACTCACTGCTGGAGGAGACAGGGCTTTGGTTTGGGGAAGGGGCTCGCTCACCCCGTGCTGTCCTGGATCGAGCTTTCAAACAGGGAGGAAGCCACATGTATGCAAGTGCATATGTGTGCATGTGTGCATGCGTGTGGCGGGGGAGGTAGGGGAGACGAATCAGAGCACACGCTCCCTTTCACCTGCTTTCTCCTCTTCCCAGTTATGGCCGGGCCCTTTAGGCTGCTGCTGGCAGAGGGGCAGTCCCCACTCTTGCCTTCCCCATCCTGTTATTCTTCCCCTAGCCCCTTCTTTGGGGCTCCCATCTTTTCGCTCCCCGTCCCCGCCCTTCACTCCTTCCTTGCCCACCCCTCTCATTTCTCCATGCCCACCCTGTCATCTCCGTTCCTTGTTCTCCAGCATCCCTGTGTTTCTCTGCCCCTGCATGGTGGGGTCCTGACAGTGTGGGTGGAGCATGGCTGAGCTCCTGGCTGGGGTACCCTCTTAGCCCCACTCTGCCCCAGAGATGGTGCTGGCCAGAACCTCTGTTCCTCTGGGCATGGGCGAGTGGGTAGGGAGCAGAGAGGAGCCAGAGGTGTGGACCCTACTCCCCACCCCCAGCAGATAAATGACAGCCAGAGTACGTACTCCTTTTCCTGAGTGCTCACGACAGGGCATGCGTCAGTCTAGCTATGGTTAATGGTGGGTGACGTGTGTCTGTCTGGGCCTCCGAGCCCACGTCTTTACCTCCCAGTGGCTCTCCCTATTAGAGGGAGGCAATAGCACACATCTGGGTCCCCCATCTCCCCCAACAACCTGCCGCAGTTTCAGCAGGAGGGAGGGGTGAGGCTTGGCGGCCTACTGCTGCCACCACTGTCACACAGAACTGCCAGGTGTTCCCATTCCTCCGGTGTGAGGGTTTGAGAGGGGGCCCTTGACTGCTGTCCCTCCCCAGGGCCCACCTTTAGTAGGTACCTCTGCTTGACCAGCTGTGTTTAGATGGCCCCTGAGAAGGGAGGGAGCCCGTTTCAGATGAGTCCCTCTTAGTCTGTGGTGAGGCTCATTCCCGATTCCCTGTCACATTGGCGTCCCCAAGGAGAGACTGACTCATGAGTGGAGTGAGCGCCTCTGCACCCAGTCCTCCTTCTCCCTCTGCTGTGTGCGGGCGCACACGCCCAGCCCTTGTGCCTCAGAGGTGTGTGGTGAACCCTGCCAGCTCCCAGGAGGAAGCAGTTTGTGGGTCCTACTGGGGATCAGCTGTAGGTCCTGTGGGCCCAAGCTTAGGTTTCCAGAGCTGACCCGCTCCACTGGAATGACCTTGCCTCAGTTTCTCTAACAGAGGTGATCGAGCTGCTTAAGAGACTGGTGGTAAAAATGAATTATAGAGGGCATAGCTTCAGGTGGGCAGGTAGGGTTCTGTGGGTGGGTGTGTTGGCAGGTTAATATCAGCATCAGACCTTCATAGTCCCTACCCACCGGTCTTTCAACACTGCTCCCCTGGGCTGAGTACCAAGATCCCCGTGCCTTCCCGACTCTGCCCATGTACTCCCCTCACCATCGCATGTGGGGATCTGGATTCCCCAGGGGTCTTTTTTTCAGGGGTCTAGATTCCTCCTTTAAGGGCTCATGCACACCTTTCATTGGCCTCTGGGTTGTGCCTTGAGCTCAGGCTATATCCACCTACATGGGCTATTAGCTCTTTGAGGACCAACGCTGGGCCACTTCCCTCCCTCATCCCCTGAAGGTCAGCTTGGCTGCGTTGGGGGATGAACCAGGCTGATGGCAGCTGACCTTCCCTCCCTGAGCCCAGCCGAGGCCTGTTGCCACATCACCGCCTTCATCTCAGCACCCGTGGCCATGCCCACCCCACAGGGGGGAGACTCAAATTCCAAAAATGAAGGCAGCTATCCAAGGCCCCACAACTCCCGGAGGCAGGGCTGAAAGAGAACAACCTGCTAGACACTTACCCACCCTGCTGAGGAGGGGGACTGGGCACATCAGGTCTGGGTACTGGGCTCAGAAATTGGGGGGATGCTCAGGGGGATAACTCAAAACCTGGGTCTTCAGAAAATGAAGAGACTTGGGGTGTGTGAGGCACTCCTGGGCTTTCTTATCTGTACTGTGGTCTTCTAGGTCCCAGCAATCCTTGAGGGGGCCTTTCTTGGTCTCTTGGTCAAGGGCTGCCGTGCCAGCCCCAGTGCTCACAGCCCTATACCCACCTCCACCCACATCACTAGCAGTCATGGAGCCCCCCGCCCCCCAACAGGTTTTTCCCTTCTCTGAGACTTTGAGGTGTGAACCAGGCCTAGCGTGGAGGGGAAGGAAAGAAGGACTCCATCATGAGGCGCTGAGATGCTCTCTCCCTCCCAGATCCCAGTAGGATCCCAGAAATGTCATGAGGGTAGGGGATGCGCATGGGAAACCTGAGACCAGATCCTCAAGTTCCTCTAGTTTTGCTGGGTCTGCTAGGATTTAAGACCTGTAGACACTTGGGTTTTCATGCTATCTGCATTGGTGGGGCCTGGGAGCCTGGGGAACCGGGGTCCTCATTGTTAGGGACCTATGGAAGAGGCAACTGGAGGCCTGGAGTCTAAGCAGCAGCGGATCATGTGGCTGCACCTGGTCTGGCATGGTAATGTTGGGGGAGGGGATGGTCTCGCTCTCCTCCTACTTCCAGTCTTCCCTCCACCCTGGCTGCCCTCAGAAAATTCCACATTGGGCCTCCCTGGTGGCGCAGTGGGTTAAGCAACGCACTATGAAGCAAACCGCAGCCACTGCAGCACGAGTTCGATCCCTGCTGCCGGCCAGGCCGGGGACCCACATGGCGCGGCAGACCTCTCCTGCTGTGCCCGCTGCTCCCCTCAGCAGTGTACTTCTGTTGATCTGCCTGTTCTGCTCCCCGC
>JAGFMF010011397.1:13532040-13573108 GCA_019455555.1 Galemys pyrenaicus
TGCTCCCCGCTCTCTGTGGTGAATCCTCTCAACCCCCCCCCCCCACAGACACCTCTGGTCTGTACCCCAGTGCTTGTATGCATAAATAAATAAATCTTTAAAAAAAGAAAAAGAAAATTCCACATTGGGGATCTGCCTCTGGAACTGTGACTTGTGTCTCCTGCCCCCGGGGAGAAAGCACCAGGACCTGGCGCTCTGAAGGCAAGGGTGGGGCTCCCCACTGGCAGGAGACGGTCCCATCCAGGCTCCTGCAGCCCATTGGCAGGCTTCTCTGCTTGTCAGGTTGGGTTTTTGTTTTTTTCTGGTGCCTACTGTCTAAACAAGAAGCTACAGAATCAATATTCGTATTCCCAGAGGGAGGTGTATGTGTGGTTTTTGCTTTTTTCTCTTTCCCTTCTTCTCTTGCCCTGTATAACCTGAAGAGCCTCCTGAGCAGCCTGTGGCTAAGTCAGAGAGCTGGCCTGGCAGGTGAGCCACACAAACTGAGATGCCCCCTGAGGCTTGTAAGTTCCCACAGGGGTCCCAGCCGCTCTGAAGGACCTGAGGAGGTTGTCGTTCCACCCACAGTCTGAGTGAGCCCCGGCGTGGACAGGGCCTGGCGCAGGGCTCATCCCTGTCTTGCCTGCTCCTGAGAAAGTAGTTTGGTGTTCCCAGGGCTGGTCCTGCCTACAGGCCACCTCACCCCCCTCCTGCCTCAGGGGCTCAGCCCCTGGCCGCTGCTAGTGCTGGTGAGTGAGCTTGTGGGGGCGAGGGCCTCACAGAGTAGAAGAGCCCATCTGGCTGGGGTTAGGTGTGGGTGGGGAGGGATGTCATACAAGAAACTGGCTTGGCCTCGTCCTGGGGGCATCTATCAAAGGCAGTTCCAGTCCAGGCCTCTCAGCTGGGCAGCCCCCTTGGTGATGACCTTGGTTGGATGTGGCCCTTCCTCCCCTGTGGCCTCAGTTTCCTCTCTTCCAGGGCCCGCAGGCTCTGACATTCCTCTCAGAACACAGGTCTGCTCTAATGGTGGGGTGAGGCTGACTCCAGGCCTAGCGAGGCCTCACCTCCCCCAGCGTGAGGAGCCTGCGCCTCACGTCCTGGCCTCTGGCCACACTTGGGTGTCTCAGCAGAGTCTTTCTCTGACCCACTTTGGGCTCTGATCAGCCTAATTATTTAGCAGAGAAGGAGGGTCACAAGAAGGATCATTAACCCTCTCTCCCCACCTTGATAATGATTCTTAAAGAAGGGGGAAGGTATATGTGAGACAGGGAGAAGTCACCCCCTCTGCCTCTCTCCTCTACCCACCTGAGGTCCTGGGCCTCTTGCTCCCCCTTGATGCTATCCTCTGCTCCTGGCAGAGCCTTTCTGAATGAGGCCCCCTCTTGCTGTACACTGAGGCTCTGTCACATCTCTCACCAGCTGTGTGACCTTGGGAACTTCCTCAGCCTCTCTGGGCCTTGGAGCTTCCTGTGCAAAAGCGTTCCTTTAGTTGGCTGCCTCATGGGGTTGGAGTGTAAAGGGCACGGCACCAGGCATGGCATGATCAGGGCTTGTGGGTCCTGACTGGGTCTGTGAGGGTCTCTGTCCATATGTACTTGCACCCCGAAGGCTGGGCACCTGCGCCACAGCACATAGTACCTACTGCATGGCCAGGCCCTGTAGGCACCTGACACTCAATTATGGTTTCTGAGTCTTTCCTCCTGTGCCTCCCTTGGGAGGTCTTGCCTTGGCCAATGCGCTCGTGTAAGTTGGTGTGTGGAAGTGTCTACACAAGCACTCTCACGTGTGTTTATGCACGTGTTGGGTGTTCATGTGTGCATGTTCCTGAGTGTCCGCTTGTATATGGAGAGATGTGCACACATGCGTGTTTGTGTGTCGACATATGTGCAGGTATATGTGCGTGTGAATGTGGGCATGTGCTTGTGTGTGTGTGTGCGTGCGCACGTGCATATGGATGTGCGAGCATATGTGTGGTTTATCTGTCTGCACCCAGAATGTGCTTCCAGTGCCCGCTTTCTGCACCTGTCTTTGAAGTTAATGCCAGGGCTCGGCTGGGTAAACACTGGCAGGGAGAAATAAAGCCTCCTGGTTGTTAGGACCAGTGTTTTGCAAACTTTTATGTCAGGAACAGGCTGAGTTAAAGCAGAGCTGGAAAGTTTGATCATCTACCAACTGGCTCTTTGACAGTCTGCAAAGGAAACACACAGAGGCTGCATCCTTGTAATTCAAAATTTTGCAAATTGAATGGTATTTAGATGCAGTGGAAGACTTGTGAATTCTTTGTGAAGCTAAGCATCTTTGCAAATAATCCTTCCCTTTCAGAGCCTGGAGGTTGGGTGGGAAGCTTGGGGTTTGCTGTGTGACCTTGGGCTGGCGACTTCCACTCAGAGTGGGTGCTTCTCGTTTGCAGTGATGAGTGGGAGACTGTGCCCTTCTCCCGTGGAGCTTCGGGTGTAGGCTTGGAGTACGCACTCCTGCAAGATGTTGGTGCAGTCAGTTTCAGGTGTGATTTGGGATATAAAAGCTTCAATGTGGTGACCCCTGCATGTCACTGTTTGGGGCAGCCGCCAGTGAACCTCTTCCTTGGATGGCTTTTCATCTGCTGGATCTTCATGCAGAGACCATGTGGATGCCCTGTGCTGGGTGCTGGCCCTTGGGTTGCTGTATGGACTCCATGTGACCTATAGGGCCAGTGAGGTGGCTGTAGGGGCAGGGAGCCTGGATGGGACCCTCTGCTTGGGGAATAAGGGCTTTGCATGGTTCCCTGACTTGGGAAGGACATATTGCAGCTGCAGAAACCTTTGGGAGTCCAGATACCTCACTGTACAGACAGAAATTGACGTTTGAGGTGGCAGAGAGGAGCCTGCAGAAAGGAGTCACTTTGTGCTGACCACATACACTCTGGCCAGGGTCTGGTCCCACGCGCTCAGTGCGGGCTGCACCCTATTCGGTTTCTTTTGCATTACGGCAAACAGCTGATTCCTGTAAATAAAAGCATCCCTGGCATGGGACGAGGGAGCAATTTGAGATCTCCTTTGGCAGGCCCCAAAGAGCAAGATACCCCAGCTCCTGGCGTTTCTCTAGGGCAGACCTCAGTATTTCTGTACTGCTTTTCGGCACCAGGTGGGCATGGTGTGTTCCCCAGTTGGGAAGAGGCCCCTGCTGTGCAACGGGTTTCCAGCCTGATGTGGCATTTTAGCCTTGATAACTTCCCTCTGCAACCCGTGTTCTCCTTCCGCCGGCGCTGCCTGAAATGCTGCATTTGAAGCCTTAAAGGTCAGGCCTGGCGCTGCCACGGGTTCCAACACACAAACACAAAACAACCCACCTCAGCCCTGCCCCCAACTTCATTTATTAGCAAAGAGAAATGAGCTGGCGGAACAGGCTTCAGCGCTCAGGGTGCTCGCAGATGGACACTTCTCATTTTGCCTCTCTCCTGTGAGCTCAGGGGGGGTAGGCATGGTGAGAGCCTGGGAATTTTCCCTTTCTGCCCTGGATCCCCCTCAGAAGCCTGCCGCGGGTGGAACCCCACTTCTCAGTCTAGCATTGGATGCCCCGCCTGGGCTGGCTCCTGTCTTTGGAACTAGCCTTGGGGCTATCCAGGCTGTCCGGCCAGGCCAGGCCATTTGCAGGTCCCCATTGGAGCTCTGGCCTGCGCCCCTTCTGGCCTTTGCTCATGGTGTCCCTCTCCCAGGCTGTCCTGCCCTGGCTGGCCCCTTTACCTTCGTGGCCTCTCCTGCAACCTCTGGCCTCCCTCAGCTCTGTGCCCCATTCACAGGGGCCTTTTAGAGGTAAACACTGAGGTGACATCCTCAAAAGTTGACCTGAGGCGCGTATTTGATTGCACTGCACATACCTAGTCAGCCCAGCGTAACATTTTCTCATCTCGGTCACACCCTTTACCCTGTGACAGGAACCCAGAGGTGGCTGCGCATAGGCTGTCCTGGAGTCAAGTCCTCTCTGCTCTCTGCCTGACTGGCCTCACGTCTGGTGTGGCTGTCTGTCCTGACTGACTTCCCTCATGGCCGCAAGATGGTTGCCACTGCTCCAGGCATCTCATGAACCACAAATGAGAATTAAAGAGCTGTTTCCTCTGGGTTCCTCTTAAGAGGCTAGGAACCTCGCCCAGAAGCCCCCAGCCAACTTCCTTCACAGTCCATTGGCTGGCACTGGGTCACATGTCCACTCTGAACCAATCCCTGGCACTTGGAAAGATGCACTGTGATTGGTTCAGGCTAATCAGGATTTACCCTTGAGCTACAGATGGGGTCACCTTGGGGCTGCAAGTGGGCAAAATTCTTACAGGTTTGGATTTTTTAGCTTAAAAAACAGGGAGTGACAGAGAATTGGAAGGCAGTGTCTGCCGGGGGTGGGTGCGAGGAGAGGCCTGAACGTGGGGGTGGTGGCTGGGGAAGAAGGCGAGAGGGGAAGAGAGGGGAGGCTGTCCTCGGCCCAGTGACCTTGTAGAGAAAGTCCTGACCTACCTGGGTCCTTAATCGCCATGAGCAGCCCCAGTGGTGAGTTTCCACTCGTGCTGGCCAGTGCGATCCATCCATTTTTCACAGACACGAAAAATTGAGGCTCAGCGGGGCTGGGGTGCTGCAGTCACATTCACCCCTTCCTGACTGCCCTCGGGGGCTGGGCCCCTCAGCCATGCCCTTCCTCCAGACCGCTGGCTCTGCCAGGGCTGCCTCTCTCCGGGGTGTGGCTTTGTGGGGCCTCTGGCTTTCTCACCAGGCCCTGGCTCCTGGGAGGGCCCGGGGGAGGGGTGAGAGGGCGCCGACAGCCAGGTGGGCAGTGGAGCCCACCTGGAACTCTGTGCGAACCACACCTGAGGATGTGACCACAGCCTCGCCCCGCCACTGGGAGGGGCTGAACTCGGCCGGGTGCCGCCCACTGTGAGGCTTCATTCTCCATGGCGCTGGGCGGCTGGGCGGTGTCTGCTCACTGCAGAGGGCTGGGGTATCGCTGGGCTGCTCCCTGGCAGGCAGGACAGGCCTGTGTTCCAGCACTGTGTTCTCGGGACCTGGCCCCAGACCCTTCCTGCTGCTCTCTGGGCTCCTTTCCCTGTGCTGGTCCTGGGTCCAGCCTCGACACCTGTGGCCACCAGGCGTCAGTCCACCAAGGGCACAATTCCTTGCAGAAGCCCTGGGCTCTGTCTGCTAAGGGGCTGGGTGCCCCTCAGGCCACTGCTCCTCTCCTGCCACATGCGGGGAGAGGTCTTCCTGGACGGGCCTTTGCTGAGCAGGGTCCTTCAGACCAGCATGGCCTCCTGGGCTGAGTCTCCTTCTGATGCCATCTCCCAGTCACCTCCTGGGCACCGTGGTGCTTGTCGCTTGTGCACGCAGGGAGGGAGCAGCACCCCCACCCCTCCATCCCTTCACTTTCCATCACTCCACTCCCTCCCCGACCCCTGGAGACCAGTGCAGGGAGACTTGGGGGGAGAAAGCAGCATATTCAAGTGTTAAATTGACCTTGGCAGGTACAGACCCCAGAAACCCCAAAGGGCGTATGCTGCAGGGTCTGGGTCTCCAGTCGCATTTCCTCCTACCCACCAGCCTTGAACCCTGTCCACTCATTGTGGGCGTGCCACCTGCCTGCCTGCCTGCCTCTGCCGAGCGCAGTGTCCTCGCTGTACCAGGAGCCCGGGGTGAGGGGCCCCTCCACAGCCGCTGCTCCCTGCATGCCCCGCCTGTGGCTCTGTGGCGCTGCCATCTCTGCCTGCCTGTGTGCTGGTGCTGTGGAGACCGCGAGGGCACTGCTCCAGGAGACGCTGGGGTGCGCGTATCCGTGTACAGGGGGGCTCTCCACCCTCAGGGCTGACTGCCTGCCAGGGCAACAACCATCTCCTCCCATGGGTGCCTAGCAAGCACCCATGCACCTGTGAGCGTGGGGTAGACAGGGGAGGCTGGGTGGGCTGCGAAGGCCAGCTCCAAGCGGGGCCACCCGCTCGTCTGGCTGACCTCTGCCTGTCCTTTGGTACTTGACTGGGTGTCCTTGCCCCCTGAGGCCTCCCCTGACTTCTCTGTACCCATCAAGGACTTCCTAGCCTCCCCTTTAGCCTGTGTTCTTGGGCGGGGTGGGGCCGTGGTCGTCTGCCCTTGACCCGACTCCAGGCGAGCGCACACCGAGTGCTCTAGGTGCTTGCTGGGCCTGGAACCTGCACAGGCTTCTGCAGGCCGAGCTGACTGTCACTGTGAAGAGGAAGCAGCTTTTACATGGTCTGGGACGGCTCCATTTGGGCCTAGGTTTGCTGGTGCACAGGGCACAGGTCCTGCCATCCCCCCTTCTGCAGCTCTCCTACAAGGGGGTGCCCTAGCTCAGGGGCTGCTCAAGGAGAGATGAAGGTGGGGTCCGGGGCTGTGTTATTTAATTGGGTGGGGGCAGAGCCTGGGCCTCAGCATTTTTCCAGTGCCAGCCACATAGATCAAGATAGAAACCATGACCAAGGAGGGAGGGTAGGAAGGTAAACACAGGACCCTGCCCCTGCCCAGCAAGGGGGTGCTGGGGCCTCCAGGGAAGTGGGCCCCGGGCTGGCTCTGGGGTTCTGGGGCATCTCCTGGCCATGAAAGCTGTCCCCAGTGGTGAGAATCTACAGCCTGTCCTGGGGAGACCACCGGGTCGCTTCAGCTGTCGGCCTCCTCCTTCCACTGCCCTCTGTTTGACACTTGCTCATATAGCCGCTCTCCTGACCAGCCCGTAGCTGCCCCTCCACACCTCAGCTGTGTGCTGGGCTTTCTGGGCTCTTAGGCTGCAGGGGCCGTAGGCAGTGAAGAAGGAAGGGAGCAAGGCCAAGTAAATAATAGCTGTGCATGACTGGTCCCTGGGGGAATCCAGGAGTCTCTGAGCCGCCTCTGGTGAAGGGAAGGGGAGGGTGGGGCAGGCTCATACTCAGACCCAGTTCTGACATGTCCTCTCAGGGCCTCTGGCCATCCCCACGGTCCCTGTCCTCCTCCAGTCAGGGCTGTGGAGGCCTTGACCTGTGCCCACTCTACCTTCCCGAGGGTACACCGCCTATGGGACAGTGGCAGGGGCACTCACCCGTGTTGGTCTAGTCCCAGCTCCTGACGCTCCACCCCTCTGCTGTACCCCTGGCCCGTGCCTTCTAGCATCCCAGGTGCCTTGTGCTGCCCACAAGTTATGACTGGGGCCCCTGGGACCCTGTAGCCCCAAGTTCCTTGGCACAGAGCGACGGCAGAAGGATGGCAGGAAGCAATCCCAGAGGCCATTAAATCAGGTGATTACCTGGCTCCCGAGCTGGCGCAGGGGAAATATGTTTCACAGGTGATTTCCAGACTGGTGGCATATGGAGGAGGCCATTACCCTCAAGTGGAGAAAGGCGGGGACTTCTGGGGCCGTCAAGAGGGACACAGAGCCGTGTCTCTTGGTCGCGCTATGCCTGCCTGCTGGAAAGCCTGGTCCAGAGCGTGGGGCTGGCGAGGGGAGCAACTGGGAGTCCTGGGGGGCCCGTATGTGACCTTACATGGGTAACTTTATACCTCAGTTTCTTAATCTTTAAAGTGGGGTCATATTTTTTATATTTGGTAGTTGTGAGAGTGGAGCATCCTGTTGTTTTCTGAGCACCTGCTGTGTGCCAAGCCCTCTATTCAGCAGGTGATGTTTGAGTGACAGTCTGTGTCAAAAATTAGCAGGAAAGCGGTGGGTGCGTGGTACTTGTGGTTACCTCTACCTAGCAGCAGGGGAGTCTTCTGCTGGAGTCCCCAGGGGCACCCTAATATTACCCCCAACCTCTAATGTTTATTGGACTAAGACTCAGCCCTCTCTATTGCTCCCCCAACCCACCCCGGGGTTCAGAACCCAAGTTATAGGGCGTGTTGGCACACCCAGACCACAGGTTCTGCACCAGGGCCCCTTGTGATGGGGTAGTACCTAAGGAAGAGAGGGAGGGAGGGAGGGGGGAGGGAGGGGGGGAGGGGGGGGNAGGGAGGGGGGGAGGGAGGGGGGAGGGAGGGAGGGAGGGAACAAACTGAGGACTGAGCTCCTCCCTGCCAGTCTGTTTCCCCTTCTTCCTTCAGAAGGCGCCCCCTCCTCGGTACTCCCACACTCTGGCCCCTCTCTCCAGGCAGAGAGTTGGAGTAGGGGCCTTGTGTGAATAGTCTCATAGTCTCTCCCGGCAGGCACCGCAGGCAGTAGGTGACTCTAGTCAATAAAATCTCCGAAGCTGATGGACAGCTGCCCTGAGCCTTGCCTGTCTTGGTGAGAGGCGGGGAGAGCAGCTGCCCTACCACCTCGCTCACAGACTGGCTTGGGGCCATGTGGTGGGGTGGTCCACGGTCAGTGCAAGGGGGTGCAAGGACCTAGAGTGGGCTGTGGGGCGGGGGTGGGCATCACGCAGGGCTGTGGGCAGCCCCTTGGCTTGGCCGTACTGGCTGTGCCGGAGGAATGCTGACAGCCTGAAGCTCCCGCCCAGCTCGCCCTCGCCAGGTCGATGCCTTCCCTGTGCCGGGCACATTTTTTGTTCCTTCACGGACACTGACACGAGCTGCTGTTCTCCCCTTCACTCAACACTCGTGCGCATCTGCCGTGTGCCAGACCGGGGGCAGCAGACAGCATCGGGAGACACAGGCTGTGGACACGCTGTGCCGGCAGGCGAGGCAGTGCGCGGAGAGGGGGTAGGCTGCCCGGAGGGAGGTTAGAGTTTACCAGGGCTTGGGAGTGGAGAGGGGGGCATGTCAGCATGGGCCTCACTCAAAAGGAGACATTTGAGAAAAGCCTGGAAGGGGAGGGTAGGAGCCACGTGCGTGTCTGGGAGAAGAGTCTTCCAGGTAGAGGAACAGCCGGTGCAGAGACCCTGAAGTAGATGCGTTTAGGGCAGGAGGACAAAGGCGGGGAGAGGGCAGCAGGTGCCAGGGCAGGCCGGGCCACTGAATTTGAGCCTAAGTGTGAGTGAGGGGGTAGCCAGCGGAGGGGTGTGAGCAGGGAAGTGTGGTGTGAGGAAGGGGCAAGGGTCGCAGGTGACCCCAATGTATTTGACTTAGCAACCGCAAGGACACAGCTGTCACAACGGAGCTGGAGGAGCCTGAGGGACACTGGGTCTGGAGGGCACTCTGGTATTGGATATGCTGAGTCTGAGATACAGGCTGGGCGTTGGGGTGGACGTGTGTCTGGAGAGCTGTTGCTGAGCTGTGTCTACCCAGGCAGGGCCCAGAGGACGAAGCAGAGCGCCCCACTCTTCGAACCCTTCATTTGCCACTTGCCACTGAGGCTCCTTTTCCTCAAGTCCCCACAGTCAGGAGCCCGCCCGCCCCCACTGTCCGGCACATGTTGGTGCTCACCAGGTACTTGAGGCTGGAGCTCTGCAGCCCTCAGTGTGGGAGCAGCCTGCTCTGGTGCCTCTGGTCCACCTGTGGGTGTTCACAGGCCGTCACCGTGGGCACAGCTCCCTGCCGAGCCTTGCACTCACTGCACCCTGTGTCTGGACTGCCCTCCAGGCCTGGCCAGACCCAGGCTGGGTTAGGGCCCTCGTCCTCCTGCACCTCCTTCCCCCCGCCCCCAGCACCTGCACTCCTCTTCCCTCCACTCATGGGATCTGGATCAGATCCAGATACCTGCCCAAGCTCCCAGGGACAGGCCTCTGTTTTCCCTGCTCTCCGGCCTGGCAGCTGGCTTCAGTAGGTGCCCAGTAACCATCTGAATGAAGAAATGAATGGAGCTCGTTGGGAATTCGCAGGCGGGAAATACCTGAAGAGTATTTTGTCAGCCGTAAGCCTCGCTGGGTTTGACACACCTACCTCTTGTCAAGCCAGCCCTGGGGACAACCGCTCGGGCTCACCAGGCAGAGCGGCACCTCTTGGCCTGGCCGTGCGAGAGCTCCTCAGAAGGAGGTGGGGACCAGTGAGGTGGCACCTGAAGCCCACTCCTCGCTGCAGCTCTGGATCCTGCACAGCTGGCGGGCAGGATTTGCATTGCTAAAGGATTCACTACAGAGCATGGAGAGTAACCTGCCCACGGTGCTGTCAAGGCAGGTCGAGCACTCACATTTGATTTGCATGCAGCTTGCTTCTCAGAGAAGCCAGACACTAGTGGGAAGCAAATCCCCGGGGGGAGTGGGCATTTTTTCCCCCTATCTGGTCCAGGATCCCTAGTTGGGGGTTTGAGGGACCTCAGGCTCTGCACTGCTAAGGCAACGTTCCTACAGCACAATAGCTCTCATGAGGGATAAGGAAGGACTTCCTGATTGCACCCAAATGTGGCTTTCTTGGGGAGGCAGTGGGAGCTCTGATGTGGGGGTGGACCCCTTTTGAAAGCTGGAAGACATAAATGAGGGAGTGGCCCTCATCCACACCTATTTCCTAAATCTTGGCCATTGGAATCCACCTTAGGATGGATCTTTGGGTAAATCTAATGCCAAGTGTTTCCAGGAGACAACTCTTCTCAGGCAGCAAGCTGAGTTCAGTCAGCTTGATGGTGGGAGCAAGCTACAGCCCCAACCTAAGACAAGGGTTAGTAAAGCGGGGTGATGACTGTGCACGAGAGAGAGAGGGGATGGGTGGGGGAGAGAGAGGGAGAGAGTTGGGAGAAATCTAGGAAGACTTCTTGGTGGAGGTGACTTGGCCGGTAAAGCAGGGATAAGACCAGAAAATAAAAACTGGCCCTGATGGGTTGCGTTCTGAAATCTTTGCTCTGCCCCTCCTTCCTGACTGGGTGTCTTCAGAGGGCCTGCCCTCTGCAGGGACATCTGCCCCGAGAAGAAACAGAGGACCCTGAGGGGGATCTCTGCCCTCCTCAAGGCAGGAAGCCATGTTGAGGACACACACAGAGGACAGCTATTTGTGGCTCAGTGAGGGTTTGACTCATTCTGGGGGTTGGGAGGATTTGCAGGAGGGGAGATGGGGACATGTGAATCACAGAATCTGACCAGAGGCCTGGTGTCTCGTGCACAGGGCCTGTCTTCCACCTCCAGTTAGACTTCACTTGCTGGTGTGGGTCAGGAGCTGGCAGCTGGGGCTCCTGGGTTCCTCTCTGACTCCCCTGGGGCCCTCCACACATGCCTTAGCCCTACCGTGCACCCCCAGGACCGGGCTTGAGTATGACTCCCTGCCCGTAGCGCCTGGCTGGCCACGTGGGGGCTGCATCAGTAGAACCTCCTAGGATCCAGTCTCACTGAGCCTCAGTTTACCTACTTGTTGACTGGGCATGGGCAGGGATAACATTCCCATTGTGGCCGACTGCCTGGGGAATGTGCTAGGGACAGTGTCCTGCATACCCCAAAATGTCCATGATCTGTGACTAGGGGCTGGTGGCTCCTGGCCTGGGGAGCAGATGGTTGATCCTGGGCAGAGTAGATGGCAGATACCCAATGTCTCAGGCCAGGATCCTTTGCTGCTATCTGGGGAGGCCTCAAATGGTTCATGAGCTCATTGCTAAGTTCCAACTCTAGACTCCTAGAGAATTCACAGTAATGCTGGGTGTCGGCACTCCCTAAGCCTTGGCCCCCAGGAGAGAGGAGATGAACAGTCTTACTGCCACTGCATTTTGAAAGCCACCATCCACCAATGGGCAACTGAGGCACAGAGAGAGGAGTGGAGTGTGCAGAAGGCCCATCCATTCCTGCAGCAGGAGCCAGAATCCAGGTGTGCAGGGCCATGTACTGGAGGGCAGGAGTAGCTGGGACAGGGTGACAGAATCAGAGGGAGGGCGGTCTGGGTCTGGGCCATCCCTCCCCTGCATTTTCTTCTTGCTTCCTGGAAGAAGTGGCCGCTCCAGCACTGGGCCTTTCTGGGAGAGCCATGAATTATGCACGGGAGCCACAGGCTGGGCAGGCCCATCATAAATGAGCTTTAATAATTCATCTAGAGAGGAGCCAGAGAAAGAGAGGGCCTCCTGGCCGGCTAAGGGCAGCGGCTGCACTGCCAGCCCGGGGCTTCCACTGCCCAGCCCCGCCCTGCTGCTGTGGGCTGGGGCAGGATGGCTGAGAGGGCGCCTGGACTCTGGGGAGGGCCTGTCCTTCCAGGTTGGAGAGCAGTTTGTCTGAGGGAGCGGCGGCTAGAACAGGAAATGCGGAGGGCACACGGACACCAGTTGCCACTGAGGGGGTGTAACTTAAAATGAGGGCGGGGGCACTGGTAGAATTCATTTCACATCACAAAGTGACGGGCTTTGCCTTTCCTCCAGTTCCATGGGCTGGACGTGGTGTTGAGGAGGGACATGATGCTAGCGTGGCACTGGGTGTGCGTGGGGAGGTGAACAGAGGGGCAGTGGGTGTGGGGGCAGACACTGGAAACCAGCGAGCTATGAATGGCACATGTCCTGGAGAGACATAGTGATGACCCAGGCCAGCAGGGGCCAGGGCTGCAGGCAGTGGGCACTGTGGCCATTGTGCAACTGGGGCCAGCAGAATTTGCTGATGGGTTGGGTGTGGGTGTGAGAGAGGCCACTTCTGGTCACTGAGACTTTCAGCCTGGACAGGGAGCCGCCGTGTCGGGAGAGGCATTGGCTGGGAGAGAAGGGGCTTGAGAACCCAGAGGGACGTCAGGGCCTTGACTTGGGACCCACTTAGTCAGAGAGGCCCACTCGGCGTGCAGCTGGCTTTGCCGGGCCAGCACTGTCCATTGAAGACTGGCATCCTGGGGAGAGGGGCGTGCCACCCTGATGGCGTTCCTTGCTTGGGTAACCACGGCACGCCGTTCAGTGGCCTCGTGCCTCAGTTTTCCCCTCAGAAGACGGGGTGATGATCTGCATGCCGGGAAGGCGAACGAGGGCACCGCAGCGAGCGCCCTGGCCTGCCGCCACTGTGACCTGACACCTGGCTGGGAGGCACAGGCCCCAGCAGCAAAGCCGGTTCAGACCTAATGGTCAAAGGATCCCCAGTGGCCTGTGGAGGACCCAGGGCCAGCACTCTGGGTCGAGAGGGAAACTGAGACCTGGAGCGGCTGTGAGCTCCAGAGCAGGGACTGGTGCACAGCAGGGCTGGAGAATGGCCCCTCCCAGCGCCCTGCTCACCTAGACCGAGCCCTCCTGCCTGGGCTGGGGTCTCCGTCCCCGCCTCTCCCAGGACCATGCAGTTCATTCCTGCTGCACACCTCCTCCCGCCAGCCCCTTCTCCAGCCTGGCCTCAGGACTGCAGGGGCTGCCTGGGCAGGATTTGCTCCTGTGGAGACTAGAGTAGTTCCCCTCAGGGGCTTCTCCCTGCTGCTGGAAAACCCCAGACCAGCCTTGGGGAGTAGGGTCCTGCTGGGGGCTGCTCGGCAGCCCTGTGACGATGGGTGTGACGGTACCAGCCTACGACCGCCTGGCCACCTCGTGCTGCTGCTTCGGTTCCCTTTCTCCATATGAGAGGATGAGGTCACCGTTAACCAGAGCGGAAACAGAGGTCAGGCTTGGTTAGTCTTCTGTGCTGTTGTTGTCCTAACTCCTAGAGCTAGGAGTGAGGTTTCCTCCTAGAGGGGACTTCCTTCCCTTCCTGCCCTGTGTCCCTGAATGAGGCTTTGCCTCATCCATGCAGTCCTCCTTGACTGCCACTGCCTCGTGGGCCCTCAGTAGAGCACCAACGGTGGAGAGTGAAGCAGTGTCCGAGGCCACTTGCCGTGGGACCCTGGGACCGCTTCGAGCCCCTCTGGCTGTACTGTCCTTGGGGTGGGGACGGAGACCCCAGACCCAGGTACTCACCGGTACTCTGGTGATGCTGCCCCTGGCGCCACGCCTTACACCCTCGTCTCTCTCCTACCCTACATCAGCCTGTCAAGAATAAATACCGGGCTGGACCCAACGCCCTAATTAAAGTTGGATGGCTATTCGCCGTTAGTCTAAGCGGGGAACTAGGCTTGCCACCTCCCAGCTCAGAGCCAGCTAGAAGGAAGAAGGGCAGGGACGGCCCCATCGTTAATAATCCCGTAAAGGAACAGTATTTGGGCAGGGTCCCCAGACGTGTCGTTGAGGCTGGTGGTTTGGACTAATTCAGACTTCCACAGCGGCGACCCCTCCCCAGCTCTCCTCGTCTTTGGCGATTGAGTGACGCTGGGCTGTCTTTGTCCCGGGAGCACTGAATGGCAAGTGGGGATGGGACGACACTCCTAGGGGCGTTCGTTGCTCACCTAGAGGTCTCCAGGGGAATCACAAAAGTGGGAAATGGGTCAGCCCCTCTGAGTCCGGCACCTCAGTTTGCCTGCTTGTAAAGTGGTGGAAGGCTAGCTGGGAGCCTCGGTGCCCCCCGAATCAGCTGGATCAGCATGGTCCCCTTCCCCTTCCCCTGGCCTGTTTCCCTTGGTGCTCTGTGCAGGGCCAGGCCTGTGCTTCCTCACCAAGGTCAATGGCCTTGAGTAGACTTTTGCCCCCTGCTAGTCTATCATTCTTGGGAGGCGGTGATCAAATTGGGATCAGGATTGTACCCTGGGCTTTGAGCCCAAAAGATGCTGCGCTCCCAGAGTCTCTTATCATGGGCAACCAAGCAAGAAGGATGTTGTCACAGGAGCCCGGCGGGAGGGGTTCTCCCAGAGCCAGGGTCTGCGAGGCAGTGCAGAGAAGGTTGCACCCCCTCTGGAGGCCCCAGTCTACGGTGGCGGCACAGACACCCCACGCCTAGTGAACTGCAGGTCTGAGGAAGGAGATTGACTGGGCACAGCAGCCTTGCTGCCCGGATGGGCCTGGGTGGGCATGCGTGTGGGGCAGTCATCAGTGCCGGCATCCCTTCCTGGGCAGTGGCTTCCACCGCCTTCTCTTTGGGTCCTGGAAGGTGCACAGACAAGCAGTGATTTCCATCTCCATTTTCCAGATGGGGAAACTGAGGCCTAAGAGAACATAGCTAGCCCAAGGTCTCAGAAAAGCCAGAAATAAATCTATGTAGAAAGGGACATCTGGGGCCTCCCTGGTGGTGCAGTGGGTTAAGCAACGCACTGTGAAGCAAACCCTGCTACTGGCCAGGGAGGAGACCCACATGGCGCGGCAGACCTCTCCTGCTGTGCCCGCTGCTCCCCTCAGCAGTGTACTTCTGTTGATCTGCCTGTTCTGCTCCCCGCTCTCTGTGGTGAATCCTCTCACCCCCCCCACACCTCTGGCCTGTACCCCAGTGCTTGTATGCATAAATAAATCTTAAAAAAAAAATTTTACAAAAAAAAGAAAGGGACATCTACCCCAGTAGTCAGGGAGGACTGCCTGCGGGAGGCGGCTCTGGCAATGCCATCATCCTGGAGTACAGCCTGAGCTTTTTGCAACTTGCTGCGGGTTGGGGCCTAGGGGAAGGGCTTTGGTAGGGCTACAGCTGCTCCCTGAGGGAGCTTTGGGTGGCTGTTGGGGGAGGGGCACCTTCTCTGGGCTGCCATGGGGGAGAGGCCCCCTCACACACCCATCCGGTCTCTTCCCCCAGGGCGGGTCAGCCTAACACAGAGGTCCCTCAGCACTCTTGGGCTTTCTTCCTGTGTGTATATCTCCTCCCGTCTCTCCCATACACCCACCACCCTGATCTTCCTTTTCTCCTTCAGGAGACTGTGAAGACTCTGAGGTGGGAGGTAGCAGGCCATTTGAAATATAATCAGAATAATTAAATTGCACTTTATTTTACATCATTGCCTCCCCCAGACCTGGGGGAATAATTGGCCAGCCTGTCACAAGAGAAGCAAGAGACCTGTGGGCCCTCACCGTTGCCAAGTTTGGTTTGCAGCACCTTTGCCAGCAAGTGGCCTCCACTGTGCTGCTCCCCACAGGCCTAGCTCTGCTCTGCCATACGCCCTGCCTGCTGCTGCACCTCGGACTCCACCCCAGGCTATCGTGGGTCCAGGGAGGGGAACGCTGGAGGCTGCTCATAGGCCCCCAGGAGAACAGGGCATATCCAGGCAGTCTGCCTGGTGGAGGCATCCTACACTGCTGCAGCTTTGATACAATAAATACCTCCATGGGAATGGTGAAATGGCCTGCGGAGGCAGAAACTGGGGGTCCCGAGGCACTTGCCGCTACTAGGCCTTGGCCTCTGCTGGACCCGTCCCTCCCTGCCTGCTGTTGAGCAAAGTCCTCCCCCTTCCCTTCCTGGCCTCTCAGGGTCCAGCAGCCCACACCCACCCGTGCCCTCTGAGGGTGCGCCTGCAGTGTCACCTGTCTCTGGTTTTTTGATTTGTTTAATTATAGATGAGTTTTCTGCATAATTTATTCCAAAAGCCTGGATTATACTGTACAATTAAATCACATTCTGATCAACAACTTCACGTATAAAATTAACAACTGGCAACAGTTTAATCTATGCTGCTGCATCTGCACACAGACTCTCCCTCCCCCCACCCTTTTCCTACCCCCTTATCCTCCCTTCCCTTCCTCTCCTCCCCTCCCTCTTCACCCCTCTCCTCAGGTGAGGCACCCCGCTCGGCCGCTGCCCGCCGCTGCCCGCCGCGGCTGGCCTTGGAGCTGGAGGCCCGTCTGATGCTCTGTAGTTTGACACCAGCCTCCCGAACCTCCTAGATGGGCCCTCAGTGGTCCTGTCTGGTAAAGGGTCCTCAGCCCCAGCTCCTCACCTCACGTATATGCCTTTGCTCCCTTGCCTAATGGTGACGCCGCCTGTTCCCTTGCATACTCCCCTTGCTTCTGCAGTGTGTCCCGAACACCAAGGCCCGCATCCCGCAGAAGCTAGGGCTTCCCTTAACCCGCCAGTCCTGGGACCATGCACCTTGGTCTATGCCCGTTCCCGGCCTCACCCTGGGGAGCAGAGAGGGGCTGAAAGGAGCCATTAGGGGACCCAACTCCAGAGCACCCTTTCCCCCGTACCTCCAGGCATTCCTGAAAACTTCCTGAGCACAGGCAGGGACTGCCCTGGATGAGCTTCTGGCCCTCAGTGGACCCCCACCCAGCCCCCGTAACAGCAGTACCCATCAAAGTGCCTGCTCGTCAGAGCTGTTCAGCCCGTCGTCGGTTCCTCCATTTATAGACAGGAAAACTAAGGCTCAGAGGGCACAGAACTCTGAGGTCACACAGCTGGCAGAGGCGGCCTCGGGCTGAGACTCTCCAGAGGTGGCTTTGTTCTGGCGGGGTGGCGTCGGGGCTGATGAGGCCCGGGCTGGGTATCTCTGACTGCTCTCGCATCCCCTGCACCCATCGTTGCCGGGGTTCTGCGTTCTCTTTGGGGGCAGGTGCCTGTGCACCCCTGGGCTCGGGTGCATCGGAGCACATGGGGACTGGAGGTTCTGTCGCCAGCCTCCTACCTGCACCAGCCATCATGCCCACTGCAGCCCCTGCTGCACGTGCCCCTCCCAGGCGCACTCTCGCCTCACTGTCGTGCTAATTTGGTACTTAGAGACTCTTAGAGATAAGCAGTGTCATCTCCATGAAGAGCTTGGAAAATCACAGGGATGTGGGGAGTCAGCAGGTAGGTGCGCCCCATTGGCAGGATGCCTCGGGGTGACACTGGCTGGCGAGGGAGGCACTGGCAGCGTTAGGCACCGGGGTCCAGGCTGGTGGGAGCCCAGGCGGGACTTGTCAGTTACCTTGGACTCAGCTGGTCCGCGGCTCTCGATACCTTCCGCCCTTTCAAAGCCCCACGCCCTTCGCTGGAGCGGAGAGGCTGTGCCCAGCCACAGTCAGTCTTGGCTTGCTGGGTGGCTTCCCCGGCCCCCAGCAGGCACGCTGTAGGTGCAGCGTCACCCCTTGGAGCCAACACCGGGACACCAGCCAAACCCCGGAACCCACAAAGTCATGTCTCTGTGCTGATGAAATGATTTATCTATCATGTTCTTTTTAACTCTTGGACACACATCTTGCTTTCCTAATTGGGTTTGGCCTAAGTGAATAATCAGAGTGACTCGTTCTCCCTGGCACGGTACAGCTGGGGCCTGGGGTCGTCCATCAGGCCCAGAGCGCAAGCAAGGCCTAGAGCTGCCCTGGTGCCCGGGGCGGGGTGAGGTGGGGCGGATGTTCCCGACCTGTCCTGGGTGGGCCAGTCCCTGCAGCCCATAGCAAAGCTCAGGGCAGCTCAGCCTGGGTGGGAGTGGGGAGACTGTGTATGTGTTTGAGAGATACAGACAGTCTCATAGGCAGAACTGGGCTTTATTCTGAGATTTAGATCTTCTAAGTTTTTAGTGTTGAAATAGCCTTTTTTGGATGAAATGATGATAATAATAAAAGCGTGTTATCTGAGCAAAATAAAAACTTGGCATTTGTGTGTATTCTCCCAATTAATTTTCTTTCACTTATCTGTGAAATCCTACAACCGGACACCTATAGCTATGCTAGACCAGAGATAACGGCCCGGGGTCAAATCGCCGGTGTGCTGTTGAAAATGTTTACTGTTCACTCGCCAGTGGAAAAACACCTGGTTGGGAGCGTCTGCTGATTTCTGTGTATCAGTGGGCCACTGCAGCCGGTTGCAGGCTGGGGTGGGGACACTGGCGCAGAGCTGGGAAGAGGCATGCAGGCCCGGCTCCTGCTGAGGCCAGCAGGCCCTGGGGCACGCTCCGTGTTTGCTGCTTCCTGGGTTGGTGGCTTTGGGCAGGGCTCTTAAAGCCCCTGTGCCTCAGTTTCTTTATGTGTGAATTGTGGGGGAGGTGTTTGTGTCTTTGTGAAGCGAGAGCAGGTGAACACCCTGCTCCCTGGTAGACGCCTTGTGCACCATGGGTGCCCCTGTCATATTGATAACCCAGGGAGGGCTGTGATTGGCCTTCTGTCCCCCAGAGTGGCGAATGGCCAAAGTCAGGGTCAAGGCCGGCGCATAGCTAAGGGTTCCCCTTGAAGAATAGCTGTCTGACCTTGCCTATTCATATGCCACCTGCCTAACTGGATGCAGGACCCAGGGGCAGTGCACCTCAACATTAGCCCCCCGACTCTGTCTCGGGAGTACAAAACAGCCACCTGTCACACTGTCCGCCCACAGCCAGAGCCAAGCCACCAGCACCTGGTGGACCGGAGCCAGGGGCCAAGCCAGCTCTCCATTCTCCGCTGGGCTTTGCCTGCCCTGGGCTGGCAGCTGAGGCCTCATTATCCTTCCTAGTCCCACCTGCAGCCTGACCTCTGCCAGGGTCGGGTTAGCTTCTCCCCTGCGGTGCGGAGTGGAAATGGGCGTCAGGCTGTGGCTCAGCCGGCAGCAAGCCGAAGCTAATACCTCTTTCTTTTGATGTTGATTTTTTTTCCATCACGGTCCTGACATTCAGCTTGGCAAATTGCAATTAGTGATCTGCCCGCCTCCTGCTCCAAGTTCCCATGCCAACCGGCCGGGGCACACACAATGGCATAGGCCCAGCCCCCAGCCCCAGACCTGAGGAAGGGTGTGGGGCGGGAGGGGGCAGGGTGTTGGCTCAGGCTCTTCCGACACTAGGAACTGGAAGAGTCCTGGCCCCAAGGGGCCCTCGGAGAGGCCGTGGGGGTGGTGGGACCAGGGCGGGCATTGGGGTCAGACATTATCTCCCAGATCCTGGGGCTCCTAGGGGCCCCTCCAGAGGCAGGGGGCTGGCATCACGCCACCCCTACCTTGCCCTGTGGACTGTGTATTTAAGTAGTTGTGGTGCTTCTGTGAGCTCTCTTGCCCTCCACCCCCACCCCGGGAGGCCGTGTTCTGTGTGAGGAAGTCAGGGAGTCTTTCAGACACTTTGGAGCAGGGGTAGGAGAGTGGCGTGTGTGTGTGTGCATGCATGTGTGTGCGTGCATGTGTGTATGTGATCACAGTGTGAGGTGCTTTGCCGTGTGGCGTGTTCACTCTCCAAGGACCAGTGCGACTTTGGTCCCCTGATCTGACTGCCTCAAGTGGGGTCACAGGTTAGCAGCCAACCAGGCCCCTGCCCAGCACCGTCCCCATTCGTGGGTGCCAGCTGAGAACGCAGAGCCACAGAACCACTGTCCACCCTGCCCGCTGGCCGCGGTCCTTGTTCACCTGGCCTCGTGTGTCTTTCTCATCCTCTGTGAGGTGGCCCCAGTGTCCCCACTTTCCAGATGAAACCAGATGGACTGCATCACACTCAGGGCAGCGCCAGCGTGGAGAGCTATGCAGGCCGGTGGCTCAGTGGCGGATTCACGGGATTTGCTGGCCCCCAGGAAGAGGCGAGACTCTGGCCTGCACCTGTGGGTGGGTGGTCTGTGTGGGCATCCAGCAGTGGGCCTCGGGGGGGCTCTGCGTGCCACGCTGCCAGAAGGCGAGGCCTCCGGAGCTGGACTCTCCACGCCCACCTCTCGGGCGAGGCCGGGGCCAGGTCCTGCCCCTGCTCACACAGTGGTTTAACAGTGGCAACAGCGACTCTCATGCCCTCCCGCCCCTGGTCCCCACCTGGCCTGGGGCAAAGGAGGCCCCGAGATTCAGCGGCCCCCACCTGCATCACTCACGTCCTCCTCCTCCCTGGTGTCAAGAGTCCAGAGCGGCAGCATCAAGGGCTGCTCTTCATGGTGGAAAATACTCTCCCTGCAGGCTCCTCGGAGCCGCCAGGCTCCCTCTGCGCATTTAAAGTACAGTCCTCTCTCCTCCTGGCTGCCCGACAATGCATGAGGAGCACCGGGCCGGCAGGTCTGGACTTCAAAGGGAATCACAGGCACACGCCAGCGCCCAGTCTCTGCTTCTCCTCTACTGAAAATTAGGCTCTGAAGGGGCGGCTGCTCTGGGCCCCTGTAGGTGGCCAGGAGGCTTCAGCCCCAGGCAGGCCTCCCTGACTCCTCTCTCCTCTGCTCGCAGGATGCAGCACTGGGCCCGGCGCCTGGAGCAGGAGATCGACGGTGTGATGCGGATCTTCGGGGGTGTCCAGCATCTGCGCGAGGTAGGTGTGATGCCACGTGCTCTCCCTTCGGGGACCCTCGTCCAAGCGGGAGTGGCAGAGGGACCCCAGGCAGGAGCCCTTCCTGTCCGTCTGTCCGTCCATGAGGAAGGGTCTTGAAGTCCAGCGCTGTGGAACTGTTGACCCCACGGGGCAGGTGGGGAAATAACTAGAAAAGCAGTGACCCTGGGACTCTTGCCCTGCCCTTCCTGGGGTAGCTGCCGAGGGGTGCCGTCAACTCTGGCGTGGGTCGTCGACCCGGTTTCCAGGTGGACGAGGTCTGTGACTGAGGCATGACCTGGGGCAGGCGCCCAGGCCTGGGGGTTGAGGATGCTCCAAGTCAGAGGGGCTCAGCGCACCAAGCGGTGCCAGGCCACAGCACCCAAGAGCAGTGCCAGCGTGTGGGCTGCTGGCGCGAGCCCAGCTGCATGCCTGTTCGCGGGCTGAGGGATCAAGGGGCGGGAGGGGTGATTGATTAGGCGCGAGCGACCACATTCATCCTGAGAGATTATGTTAATGTTTGAAATAGTGATGTGAAGAGCAGGCCATCCGTCACCCCCAGTGGCTGCAAAGAGTGTCGCTGTCAGGGCGCGGGTGCCTGTGCTGTCACTCTCCTGCGGGATCGCAGAGCTGGGAGGACGGAGCCGTGGGGCGACTGGAGAGGGGCCCCCGGGCATCCGAGGTGCTTCAAGGCGCTCTTTAATGGGCACCGGGGCCAGGAGGCACTGACCAGTCCAGCAGGCGATGAACGGGGATCTCCCGCTGGCGGTGGGTGCCAGGACCGCAGTCAATGGAGTTAGGGCCGGTGGGTCTGGTCGGGGCCGTAGCTACCAGATGTAACGTCTGCAGGGCAGGTGCCACGGGACATGGGCCTCCGATTTTACCCTTATGCCCACTGTGCAGGAAACGGGGTGGCAGCGCGTGCGTTGACGCTGATGGTGGACGCAGGGCTGGGCTCAGGGTGAGGCCGATCGCCACAGGAGCGGGAGCTCAGGCCTGCAGGTCTGAGCCACCAACTTGCTGGGTGTCCTGCCCCCCAGGACCTCACCGCCCTGAAGCTCCCTTCCCTGCTTGCTGGGCTTGAGTCGCAGTCACCTCCATCCCACTCTTCCTGTGAACTCTCCATGACTCAGCCGCACTTGGAGACCGGCAGAGCTTTCCAGAGAAGGCGCTGTAGGAAAAACTGTTCCGGAACAGAAGTCAATTTATGCTTGGGAATAGCACCACATTCACTAGGCTCTAAGTGGGTACTGCCAAGTGCAGCTTTGTCGGCTAATGAAGGAATATGATCCTTCCCCGGACCGTGCGGCGTGGCCTCTCCAAGTTTCGTTAACCGTGTCCCTCTGTCCCTCTCGTCAAGAATGTCCCGCGCTTTGAATCTGCAGCCCCAGGACATTATATTTTTATAGCTTGGGCAACTCCATCATTAAAGTTTTGTCAGAGAGAAAATAACGTGCATACTGCATGCCTGAGACCCGGGTTTGTCTGAAGCGTCAAGCTTCCTGGCGGGTGAAGACCAGACAGAATCTCAACTCAGCAGACCCACTGTGCGCTCCTGGGTGCAAGAGGTCCAAGACCCTCTCTGATCTGCTGGTCCGTGCTCCAGTGAGGAGGTTTGACTGGAGGGGAGGGTGTGAGCATAGCGGTGGACGGGAGGACTCAGATTCACCCCGTTTCCTAGACATCAGACTTGAATTTCCCTCTTTGATTGCTTTCACTCCTGGATGCGTTTTCCCTCCCATTCCGATGACATCTGAGTGATTCCAGATACTTGCCTCGATGCGCACGTCTCCCCCGCCCTACCTGCCTGGCGTTGGCAGAGCCACACTCGCTTGAGTGGAGGGGGCTGGGGCCTGGGGCTCCTGACTCCGGCTGCAGGGCCCTGCTCCTCCTCTGGCTCTGCAGCCTCTCCTGGAAGGTGGGCTCGTGAGACTGGGCAGGGCAGCGGGCCCGAGCGGGGACTATGCTGGGGGCGGTGGCCAGCCTGGCAGGCAGGCAGAGAAGTGCTGACCTGGCATTCCCGCTCCTCCTGGCAGCGCTCTGCCTGCAGACAACTGCCAGCTCCCCGGTGGCTCTGTGTCCTGCTCCAGTTTTTTCTCACCTGCTCCTCAGCCTCTTGCTTCCCGCTGACAGCTCTGGGGCTGCTTCTTGGCACAGGGTGCGCTGGTGAGGTAGGCGGCAAGAGAGCAGGTGAGGAGTTCTAGAGGAAAAGGACAACCCCGTGGGGGCAGGAGGGAGCAGCTGATCGACTCTCCACCCCTACAGCCCACCCTGACCTTGACTGAGCCACCGTGGCTCTCCTTCAAAGGCAGGGAGAGGCCCGTGTGCCCAGCCTGTGCCGACGCTGACGGGTCAGGAGGACGCCTGCGGAGAGCCTGACCAGGTCAGGAGGATGCCTGCGGAGAGCCTGACCCAGCTGCGGCTGCTCCTGCGGGCCTGGCACCAGCTCTGCCGGGCTGTCAGCCTCAGCCCCGTTGAGGTGGCCACTCCCCGGCCTCCCTGAGCTGATTCTGGGCTGCCCCCAAATACTGTGGCTGAGATGATCCTGGCATCCAGGTCCCTTTGGCCTTCTGCCCTTATCTGGCTGCCCTCTCTGCTGCCCCCCTCCTAGAGGCCACCCCACCCCCAGAAGCTGGGAGTCACAAGAGCTGGCAGCTGCAGGAGCTCAGAAACTGCAGACAGTGGCATTTGGGAGCATTTTCCTTGCCTTGGCACTTCCCTCCTCCCAGCCGCACCACAGTCCCATGGGGGCTGGGTGCAGACTGTGGTCCATTTACAGGTGGGAGACCGTGGCATGCCTTGGAAGAGTATGGGGACTGGCGATGAAGACCCCCATCACTTTTCTTCATCTAACCTCAGAGCCAGCACATAGTAGGACCTCCTGCTGTGGCCTGGCGTTCATGTGCCCCTTTTGCTTAGCCAGGTACTCCTGGGCCATGCCCCCCCCAGGGCCCCCAGCCCTGGCCCACCCCTGCCCTGAGTGGACCACAAAGTGTGGACCCTACTGTAGTCTTTGCTCCCCACCCAGGGCCCTGGAGACTGAGCCACCAGAGGAGACTGGCTCTCCTGCACCCCCTTTTTACCCTCCCCCATCAGCACCATATTGTACCCATCCTGGGGGGAGAGCAGAGAGCATATGCTTGGGCTCTGAGCTCATTTACATAATGAGGCTGATCAAGAATGAATAATTCATCAGGTGCCTGGGGGTGCACTGCAAAGGATTGGAGACTGCTGGTCTCCCCACTCCAAAGCCCAGGTCACTCCAACAGTACAGCCAGGGACCTGCCCCCTTCTGACTGGGCGTCCATGGTAGAGGGGAGGGAACCTGGGAACCTTGTGGGAATGCAAAGCAGGAGCAATTATGATCAGACACGAGAAGGAACCAGGGGTTCACCAGGTGTGCCAGCCATGAGATGGGTTCCTGACCTGGGCCAGACCTTCTTTGGAGAATCTCTACAGGAGGAAATGAGAAGATCCCCCACCACAGGTGGGGGTCAAGTGGTGAGGGCAGGCTGCCTGGCCAGAGCTGGGCTGGGAGCAGAGCCCCAGGATGGTCACACGGTGGGAGGTTCAAGTCAAGTCTGGGTCTTACCAGGAGTCTGCACGCAGCCTCCATCCTTGCCTGCCGGCTAGGGTGGAAATGGCTCAGACCACTGCCCACAGCCTTGACTATCCGAGCTCCCACGCAGCCTGAGCTCGGTGGGCCAGTGCGGTTGCTCTCATAGTCCCGGCGTACGCATGGAGCAGGCAGGGCCCTGGCTGCCCATCTTCACCAGCCACCCCGGAGCCTGACAGCCCAGGCTGCCTGAGAGGTAGTGGGACTGGGCAGAAGAATCTAGGCAGAGGCGCAGGCCTAGGGCAGCCTCTCCCTTGGATGGCTGACCCAGCACCCACAGAAAGTGGGGCTCCGAGACTGGAGACCCTGACCCCAAATCTTACGGCCCCCCCACCCCAGTTGCTGTGCTTCTCTGCCAATCACAGTGATTCGGGCTGATGGCATCTGTGTGTCCCCACTTCCGTGAGTGAGGCGCAGCATTCCAGAACCGGCAGCGGCACCGCAGTCCCCACCCATCTTGTCTGCCGCTAGCCATCCCCGCGCCGCGTCTGCTCGGTGCTCAGTGCTCTCTGGAAATGTGTAATTAACATTTGCCAAGTGCCACATCTGGAGCTGGTTCTGGCAAGGACCAAAGTGCGGCCCCATGGACCGCTTCTCTCCTGAGGGGCTCAGGAAGGTGGGGGCCGGTCTCTTTGCAGGGGTCTTTTAAGATAGGCCTCTCCTTGCCCTAGCCCTTTCACGCACACCCCACTGGTACCTCCTGAAACAGAAATGCTCGCACCCTGACTCGGGGTGCTGGCTGTGGTTGGTCCCGCCTGGGGAGGGTCCCCTCTGGGCATCCAGGCACCTCCAGGGCTAGTGGTGTGCAGAGGGGAAGCTCAAAATGCTAGAGGACTGGGCAGAAGAGGAGGAAGGAAGGTGCCGTTGGGGTGGCCAGAGACAGCAGTCCCAGGAGGGCCAGACAAGGGGAGCTCAAGCAGCTGGCACCCCCATTTTGTCCTGCTCTCAGAGCACTGCAGTTTGAAGGTGCCCGAGAGACACTGCAGCTCCTTGGCCAAGCAGACCCCTGCTCGCACGGCCCCTGCTGCTGAGTCTGGCGAGGGAGCCCCACCCAGGCCGGCACAGCCCCTCCCCAGGGTTCCCTGAGTCTCAGAACCATTGTCTTGGGGGCTCTGTGCCTGCTCGTGGTGCAGCCCCCACCTCTCCCCTGGACACCTCCCGGTGGGGCCCGCATGCTCTCCTGGTAAATGATGGGGATGTGGGGCGAGTCAGGGTGGGGGTGGGGGAAATGTGAAATATGCCGCTGGGTAGGGATTGCTGCCGCTCGCCTCCCTAAAAACCCACATATATTATTCTTTAATGGAAAGTTAATTGTCTTATTATTCCCTCCATATGGTCCTCTTGCTCGGCACCCAGCAGGGATGCATGGGACTGAGCGGGGGCCCGGGGAGGGCGTCTGAATCGTAGTGAGGCCGCTGCTTGGGCATAATTTGGTACACAGAGGTAGATGCGTGGGGGCCTAGCTGAAGCCTTGCCTGGACCCCCCACTTTGTGCCCCCAGTCCAACCCGCTCCCCACATCTTCCCTGCCCTGGGCTCGGCCTCCTCTGTCACCCCCGCCCCTTCCACTGTGAGGTCTGGAAATGCTCTCTCCCGAGCACTGCAGACTGGGGTTGGAGGGGGTGCTTGCTGCTTCCTGCGTGCCCCTCCCCACACACACACTCTGTTGTTGCCTGCAGGAGAAAATTCCATTTTTGAGAAGCTTTTCAAAAGCTGCTTCAATTGTGGCAGGAGCTCCTGCCTGAGGGCCAGCTGACTAGCCGGGGTCTCCCACACTCCTTCCACTGCGCCTGCCCGCCAGAGTGGGAGTGCAGGAAGGTCAGCGTCAGGAGGAAGGCGGCCCAAAGCACTGGCCCGGGGCCCGGCCATGTCCCTCCTCGCAGGCGCGGGCTTCAGCCACCTGGAGCCTCTGACCCTGCTGGCTTCAGGCTGCTGACGCTAGACCCGTGCAGGGGCCTTTCTGGGTCCTGCCACCTCCCTGGCCTCCCCTCTTCCCGCTCCCCAGAGTGTGAGGTTACTAGGTCAGAACAACCTCACAGCAGAGGAGAATGCAGTGGCAGGAAGGCCCCAGGGGTGTGAGTGGATGGTTTGCTTTCAGAGCACCTGGCCTCTGGCAGGGGCAGGCTGGGGCAGGGAGTCTACTAGACTTCTGGGGTTCTAGAATCAATACAGCAAAAAGTTGCTTCCCAAGTTGGGTGTGGAGGGGACAGGTCTATGGGTGCTGATCTCTGAGTGGGCCGGTGGTGCAGGCGGGTCAGGGGCTACCAGCCTCCAGTTTGTGCAAGAGTGACCGTGGGCCACAGCCAAGGTCAGTTCCCAGGGGACAGAGCAAGGGGGAAGAACTGTGCCTTCGGAAGGTGGGACCTGCCTGAGGTGCCACCGCAGGTGAGTGGCAGAGATGGGATGTGAACCCGGAGCCTGTGCTGTGGTGGGTGGGGTGGGAAAAAGGAAGTGGGCAGGGTGGCAGAGCAGGGCTTGCACATCCTGGTTCATGTCCTGCCTCTCTAAGCCTTGGCTCCTCTGTCTGTGAAATGGGGATCCAAGAACCCCTCGCCTCTTGGGAGAATCTCAAGGGAGCAGGGCCAAGGAAGGGCTGCAGATGGATGGAGCTCTGCAAATGTGAGGTCACCTTTATGACCCGCTATCTTCTTTCCAGGAGTCCCCTACCTTCTAGGAGCTGGTCACAGTTTTGGAAATTTAAGGTGCCCCTGTTGTCTCTCAGCCTGGGACTTTGGAAACCAGTTTCTTTCCCTAATACCTTTGTCCACTTGAGTTGCTGTAATAGAACACCAGGGCAGGGGTGGCTTATACAACAGAAGATGAGATCCTGGAGGCTTGGAATTCCAAGACCCAGGTTATCGACAATTCAGCGTCTCTGAGGACAAGCTTCCTGGTTCATAGAGGGGTGCGTCTCGTTGTTCTATCCTCACAGCAGGGGTGAGGGATCTCTTTGGGGTTTTCTCTGTAAGAGCATGAATCCCATTCATTAGGGCTCCACCCTTGGGATCTAATCACCTTCCAAAGGCCCCATATCAAATACTGTGTCCTTGAGGATTAAGCTTCAGCACAGATTTTGGGGGACACAGATACTCAGTCGATTGCACCTGCTGATCATGACATCTTTTGGGGACTGCTCCTTTGGGAGAGGCACAAGGGCTGCCAAGGCTGGAAGAAAGAGGATCTATGGGTCAGCGAAGGGTGGGAGGCTTCTCGGGTCAGGAAGGAGGCAGAGGTATCTCTGAGGAGAAGGGGGTGGAGGTTGTGAGTCCATATCTCAAACCAGCCAGCCATTTCCAGGCCCTGTGACTCAGAGATGGGCATGGGACTTGACTGGCAATGGACAGGCAGCAGGCAGTCACTGAGCTCCGACCAGCCTCAGAAGCTGGCAACAGGGATGGGGAGGCACGTGGGTCAGAAAGTGGAGAGGCTGAGCCCCAGGTGGGATCAGGAGTTCTTGAGGGTAGCCCCTTCAGCAACGTCCATATGGTTTTACCACACTGAGAACTGTGCTGGCCATTAGCATCCTGACTCCCTCTGAAAGTTTTGGGTGAGAGTCTGTGACTTTGCTGAGGCTCCTTCCTTGAAATGACCCCTCAGCCCTCCTATCTGGGGTATCATCAAACGTTGCTAAGGCAGCCACCCCACATGGCCCGAGAGACGTGCGGTCTGGGTGGAAAAGCTAACTGCGTATCCGAGAAGGATGCACGGCTGCTTGCATGCCTCCAGTGTGCACTCCTGCGTGCGCACGCCCATACGTGTGGGCGCGTGCTCGGCTGGCGGTGCTCGGCGGCTAGATAAGCAAAGGGATACTCATCCGAAGGCTGAGAACGGAGAGACAGGGGCTTGTGCTCTGGCTCTGGCTCATGGGACATGGGAACCAGCTAGCCCCCCTGGGAAACCGAGACCCAGTGTGTTGAGGATGAGCTTCGCCACCAGAAAGTCTCAAGACAGGTGGGCTTGCGTGGGATCTGCCCGGCTCAGCCCCTCCTGGACGGCCCCTGGTTGCTCTTTGTGAGGGAGGGTAGGGTGGAGGCCCAGGAGGAGAGCAGCTGCACGGCACCCAGACATCAGGCTGGGTGTTCCTGGAGTTCCTCGGAGGTCTGGCCAAGAGGTGTGGCCTGGGAAGGGCAGGGGCGGCTCCCCGGCCATTGTGTGCCCTCCCATCCCCACTAGCATTCTAGGCTCCTGCTCCTGGCCCACTTACACTCTGCACTCGCCTCCAGGCCCTCCGGGCTGCTCCCGGTTTTAAAGCACGTCATAGCCCCTCCCCAGAAGCCCTCCAGACAGTGCTGAGGCCAGTGGTGTCTGATGCCCCCGCTCCCTTCTTCTTTCACATCTTTTGGGTGCAGTTAAGGGCCTCCAATGGCCCCAGGTCACCCTCGTCACGTGGCGTAGGAAGAAGATGGTGGGGTTATGCCCAGGCCTCCGAGGAGTCCTCTAAACACAGGCAGCCAGGTCTGGAAGGCCTACCTCTACGATCCGTTCTTGGTCCTGTGGCCCACTGGGGCACACTGCCTCTGGGCACATGCAAGGGAGAGACGCCCGTGGGAGTATGAGCGTGCGTGTGGATGAAACAGGTGGACCTGTGTGTGCATGTGCCCACACGCATGGGCACGTGCTGAAAGTGGGGTGTGAACAGGTAAACAATAGTGGGTCTGCAAAAGGAGTGGCCCAGCATGCATAAAATGCTGCGTGTGGGACACAGCCAGGGTGCGTGTGTGTGCGCGTGTGTGTGACAGCATGTGTCCCACATGCATGAGTGCTGTGTGTGGGTGTGACCAGGTGCGTGTGTGTGTGGCCGAGTGCACAGTGCTACGTGCTGTGCGTGGAGGGTACGAGCAGACGCGCTCATGGGGCTGGGTGGGGCTGCGAGGAGGCAGGTGCCAGGAGCTCTGACACCCAAGCAGGTGAGAACTACTTTAACTGATTAATTAGTGAAGCTGAGAAATCTCAGTTGTGGCTGCGAGCTCACATTCACGCACACAAACACCGTGTCCCTGCAGGGAGCACCCGCCACTGCCTGAGAGGTGCTGGGGAGCCCACGGGGGAGCAAGGCTCAGAGGGGCCGTGTCCTTCCACTCCGGTCTGCTGTGCCCTTGGTGGGGCCTGGACAAGGCCAGCGGTGTGCCGAGCGCCGGCCTCTGCGGCCAGTCCTCACTGCCCCCGGCGCTCACAGAGGCTGGGCGATGAGGGCCCCTTGCGCACGTGAGCCTGCTGTGGCCAGTCAGGCGCCTGGCAGGAGCCTCTCAGGCTCTGGGCTTCCTAAGGGGGGGCGAGCAGCCCTTCCTGCCGGGGTGGAGGCCCCTGCAGCTGCCTTCTGAAGGTGCATGTCTGGGGGGCAGTTTGGTCCCCTCCCTTAGAGCGGAGCTGAAACCCTGGGGAGCCTCCTACAGCACAGGGCAGGCCACGCACACACGCACGCACGCACGCACACACGCACACACGCAGGCAGTGCACAGCCCGAGGCCAAGCACCAGTCAGCTCCACCATGCGCCCTGCAGGCAGCCCTGGGGCTGCTCCTAAGAGGCTGCTGAAGGCCTCCCCTCTCCAGTCCCTAGGAAGTGAGTGTGCGGACACCCTCCCCATCAGCAGGCTCTGAATTCCCCACCTGAGCGTGCCTGTGGCTCCAGGCCCGTGGGCTTTGCGCCTTGGCCCTGGGCCCAGAGTCTGGCAGGACCCGGCTCTGGACAGGCGGGCCTCTCACCCCTTGTGCCGCCCCCGCTGCATGTTGTCGTGCAGGGGACCCACAAGCTGGGTCAAGTGACAGCCACTTGCCTCTTGATCAGGTGTTAACCGAGGAGCCTTCATTATACTCCATCTACAGGCGCAGAATAAATTGGTGTGCGGTGAATTTATTCTTTTTAAAGAGGGACTTTCACACTGGGGAAAACTTTTAAAAAGAACATTTATATAAAAAGCAATTACCGTGCCAGTAATTTTTATGCATTCTCCCCCTTCCATTGCTGCCTTTGTGTTTGAACGTGACCGCCTCCCAGGCAGCTGCAGCCCTGCGCCCTGGCCTCCCGCTCCAGCGCCCATCTGCCGGAGGGGCCGCCTCCTCCAGGAAGCCCAGGACGCAGGGCCGGGCCCACCGGGAGCCCGGGCTCCCGAACATGGCCGGGCGGATTTACGAAGCTCCAGTGCTTCGCAGGTGTCCTCCCCTGCGTGTCTCTGTCCCGAGGCTGCTCCATCTCCAGGACTGGCGCAGCCTCCCTCTTGGCCGCAGCCAAGCACTTAAAGGCACCTGCTCCCGGCCGTTCACTGGGGGTAGTGGGTGGTAGTGGGGGAGCAGGTATTCTCCTTCCTGAGGAGGAGCCCTTCTTCCCCAGCCGTCACTTTCTAACGGGCGGGCGGGCACCCTGCTTCCCCAGCCCTCTCACTCTCACACTCTATGCATTATGTAAATTGTCTCCTTTGCTAAGTGTTAGAGGAGCTGCTCGGGGAGCAGAGGTCTGGAGCCTTCTGGGGAGGCAAGAAACTGGCCCTGTAAGCTCGCGGCTCTGCACCAAGGACGTCAGGCAGCTTTCCAGCTCTGCTGGGACCCCCAAGGCTGACTCAGTCTCAGACCAGGGCTTTGTGAGGGTGGGGGCTGCACCTCCACTGATGCCAGGGGCTCCCAAGAGACCAGGTGGACTCTCACTAGGCAGGTCCATTAGACTGGACCTTGGCCTCCCACCTCAGAATGGCTCCTGGGGGAGGACATGGGCCTTTTGCCGCCCAAGGACATGTGCTTCTCTGCCCACCCAGATGTCACCCGTAGCAGAGCTGGAAGAGCCATGTCCATCGTGGAACGGCGCAACCCTCTCCGTAGCCCCACGACTCGGAGGTCCCTTCTGCGGTGAGCACCAGTGAGCCTAGCACATAGAAGGGTGGACTTGGGGCGACAGGAGGTTCTTGGGTCTCTGGCATCTGGGATCTCATAGGACGAGGGGCAGGAAGCTGCTGGGCCTGGGTGAGCCTGGGTGACAGGGGCTCTTCTGGGCATGCACTTGGCTTTCCTGCTTGCTTCGAGGCACAGGACCTGCCAGAGAACCCAGATCAGGCAGGGGCTCTGGGTCTAATGTCTCACTCTCCCAGGAGCCAGATCCTCTGGGTGTCTTCCAACCTGAGGGGGCCCTCTCATCTGAGCTTGTGCTTCGCATGGGGCCTGTGGGTACAGGCCTCTCACTTGTCCTCTCCCCCTCCCTGGGCCTGACTGCCCCCAGCACAGAATGTATGTCCAGTGCACGGTGCCCACAGGATGAGCTGAGGAGTCACAGATTGATGCTTCCTAGAAACTGTATAAGGAATGTGAGATTCCAGGAGGGCACGAGACTTTGCATCCGAACTGACCCTGCTTCTCAGGCAGCCCCTTCCCCTGCTCCCCCCACAACCCCCCCCCCCAGGGCTGCCTGTGGGTCTGAGTCAGGGGGGCCCCTGACCCCAGTGCAGAAGTCGGTGCGAAGGTTGTGAGTGCATCCGGGGCTCACGGAAGACTTGGGGCCTCTGCCCCTGACCCCAAGACGGGTGCATTCTGTCTCAGACCTCCGTGGGCTGCTTTCCCTCACTTGCTTTCTGATTACTCCTGACTTTTGGGAACGTAGGAGTGGGGGCACGGAGCCATCCAGACCGGGGGTCACCAGTCCCAATTCATTGTTTTGGTCTATGAAGCCTGGTCTGTTGTCTCAGCCGATCAGGGAATTGAACCTCTTTAATTGCAGTAAGAATAAACAGAGGTGATCGGATGCCAATAAAGCATACTGTCAGCTGCTGCCCTTTGGGGGTCCCTGTCTTGGACCAGAAACTGGGGTCAGAGCTGTCAGCCCCCGTAGCTGACTCCTCTGCCTACTCTTTCTCTCCTTCCGTCCTGCTCCACCCTCCCTCACGTTCTTGCTTTTTTTTCTTTTTCTTACATTTCCAAATGGATCTTTTAAGTCAGGACTTCAAAGTCATCACACACACACATGCACGCAGAGTGTAAAGTCACAGTCCTGCTGGGCGTGGTGCGTTAGGCGCCCAGCAGCCCCCACCTCCCCATCTCCGACTCCCCAGAGGCTGCCGCTCTCTCATCGCAGAGCTCCGTGTCGCTAAATGACGTCCTTCAGTCTCTGCTGCGTGACTGCTCGGCTGTAGGCGTTCTCCCTGGACGTCTTCTTGGCTCTCCCCCTCCACCGGCACGCCCTACTCCGGTCCCCGGCGTCACCCCATGTGCCCGCATCGTCCCGACCCTGCTCTTCAGAACACACTTTTTGGTACAATTTTACTTTTCTTTTTGCAGCTAGCAACATCTGGTGTGTGTTTATCAGTTTAGTTTTCTGTGAACCTTCACAAATTCTGCCCCAAACTCCCGCCCCGCCCCCCTTCTGTCTGGCCTCCTCTCCTACAAGAGTCGCTGCTGGGCTGTCACCCCGCCCCCAGGGGGTCTCGCCCAGACCTGGAGGTGCTGCCACGAACACTGTTGCTCTCCCAGCTCCTGACACGCCTGTGGCCGGGGCGGCTGCGCTCCCTCTGGGTCACGTGCCTCATTCCTGGCTGCACCTGTGGGCTCCTCTGCCTCCGCTTCTGGTTTTTGCTCTCATTTTAAGTTTGCTTCCTGAGAAAAGGTGCATTTAGGAGGTTTTTATGGGGCGTTTTAGGAGATGTAGAGGTCCTGGAAGAAACCATTTGCTTTTAAATTCCGAAGCAGCACTCCCTTGTCCGCACTTCCCCAGGCCTGTGGAGAAGCACAGGTCTCCAGGGCCCAGTCCATGGTGCATCACCTGATTGTTATCTGCAGAGACTCACCTGTTTTCTCCCTGTGCCCAGTGTCCAGAAACTGCACGCCGATGTACCTTAGTGGGTTCATTTTCGTCCCTTACCACCCAGTGAACACTTTCAAACCTTTAGTTCTGGGACATTCTTGAATGGTTTCTTTCATTTTCTCCCTGCTCCATTCTCTGTCCTCTGTCTAGAGTCTTTATCTCAGACTCTTTTCTTTCCATTTTCTGCCTCTGTGCCTTTTTATAGGGAGAGTTCCGAGTTTCACTTTCCAGCCTTTCTATCCCGCTTTCATTGTGTTACTATATTTTTAATTTCTCGGATCTCTTTGGTCCTTGCTCTTATTTCATTGTTGCTATGATGTCTGTTAGCTCTTTTAAGATAGTATTACAGCTTTAAAAAAAAAAAAAACCTTTTATTTTGAAATAACTTTAGACTTGCAGAGAGGTTACAAAAATAGTACAGAAATTCCCTAACCCTTTACCCAGTTTCCTCTGAAGTTATCATCTTGCATAACCATAGTTAACAAATATCAGAAGACAGACATCGGCATTGGCCGTTACTATTAACCAAAGTGAAACCTGTGTTGAATTGCACCAGCTTTTGCACGAAAATCCTTTTCCTGTACCTTGGTCCAGCTCACGACACCACTTTGCATGTCATCATCACCGTCGTCTCCTCAGGCCCGTGACAGTTTCTGTGTCTCCCCTTGTATTTCATGACCTTCACCCTCTTAAAAGTACTGGTCAGTTGTTTTGTTCCATGTCCCCCAAGTTGGGTGCGTTTGATATTTCGTATGATGAGCTAGACGTTGTGCCTTTTTAGGAAGAACGCCATCGAAACAACGCGTCCTCGTGCAGCGTGAGGGGACGTGTGTGTGTCAGTGCGGCTCGTTATCGGGGTGCTGCCCCAGACCCTTGGTGGTTGGTGTCTGCTTGGCTCCGCCCTGTAAAGTCGCTACTTTCCCCTTTGTGGTCCCCCACCAGGGAGGTGGGTAAATCAGGTCAAAGAGGTCAAATGTATGCTGAAGGATAAAATTGGCTGTTTAGTGATGAAATTAATGTAGTCTATACATATGTTGATTTATACTGATGAAGTCAGAAACAAATAATGTCGTAGTGCAATGTGACTTCAATGAAAAATGATGGGGAAAAGAGAAATAAAGTTCTGGAGGGAGATACTCTGAGCATTGCAAACAGGCTCTTGCCCATCTGTTTTAACATCCACTGGTGCATCTTGCACACGGCAGCTACTCCTGTGGTGTCCTGGCGGGGCTCTTCTGCTCCTCGTATTCCTCCTAGTTGTGTTCATTAAAGTCCTATGGAATGAGAACCTGTCCCTTCTCCACGGCTTATTAAATTATATATTTAAGTTTGGCCTCCTGGATACTTAATCTACGGGTTGTAACTCAGCCCTCCATCCCAAGCCTTGGCTCCCCATCTGTGCAGGAGGAAACTCTGGCTGGCCTGGCTCACGCAGCCAGCGATGGGAGAGGGCTTTGCTGATCAAACTCTGTCTGGATGGACGATGTGGCAGTTACCCACATCTCGGTACTTAGGTGACCACCCAGGTAGTAAGTGCCAGCCCCCGGGTCACCCCGGGCTCTCCTGGCCAGGACAGCCCCCACGTCGCCATCTGTCCTGGGGAGTCAAGGCTCGCTCTGCAGCTCAGCCCCAGGTCTCCGGAGCCTCCCCGGGGCCATGCCCTTGTCCTGACTGTTCCGTCTGTCCCCGCTTCACCTGTTGAAACTGGGCTCCTTCTCCTGAGCTGGGGGGAGACGCAGGGCCGAGGTGGGGCCTTACGAGCGATCAGGCCAAAAGAAGCCTCTGTGTTTGGCCTCAGTTTCTTCATCTGTAAAGGGAGGGTTGTCTCTGCCCTCAGAGTCACATGAGACCACGAAGGATGTGAAGTGGCTGCAGATGACTCAGCGGAGCCCCTTGTATGTTGAGGCAGCAACACAGGAACCCGGAGCTGGCTGGTGGGGCGAGAGCTTCACTAGGGCCAACGCCTGGAGCAGGAGGCTGGGATTAGCTCTGAGGGCATAGCTGGACCTGCGTGCCAGGGGGCCAAGGGCTAGACAGGAGCCAGGACTAGAGGCCTGGGGCTGACCTGAGAGAGCCTTGTTCCTCACCGCTCACCCTACAGGCAGGACTGTGCAGTGCAGCACTTTCTAGAAGAGGGCCCACAAAAAGTTGAAAGGTGATGGAGCCACGTTTTGCAGACAGCTGCTGTTCAGAAGGGAAGATGTTTAGTCAGGAAGGAGACCTCAGTCCCCACTTCCCTGATGACATTTTGGGAGATTGGACAAGCTGAACCACCTGCCAGAGCCCAATTTATTGTTTTATGTCCTGGTTTCAGTCCGTGAAGGATGGGGGAAGGGAATAGAAGGTGCTTCTGAGGAAAATCGACTTTCTTGGGCAGGGCACAAGGAGGAAGCGTGCGTGAAGGGCACGGGCCCGGACCAGAGAAAGCTGCGGTCCTGTGTGCCTCCTCCGGCCTCTGCAGGGTCACCGTGGGCGCCTGGCTGCACCTCCCTGCCTTTGAGTTGTCTCCTGTAAAACCAGGTGGGGGGACAGCATGATCTGTGCTCCTGGTTTGGGCAAGTAGGCGTGGAGGAGGGGCCGGTGGGCAAAGGCCAGGAGCTAGGACTGACCGAGGGGGAGCAGAGGATTGGGAGTAGGAGTGTCAGTCTGAAAGGGCAGCAGGGTTCCTGGTGAGTCCTCAGCCTCTTGTGTCCTCTGGGCCCGGAGAGGGCAGGGACAGACCCTAGCACACTGCAAACTGGTGGCAAGGCTGGGCCAGGACTGGGGCGTTCAGATGCCACTCCAGGCCATGGTTGAGAGTGGTGAGACCAGAGAGTCATTCCAGCCAGGGAAGGCAAGCACATTTGTGTTCCTGACCCACTCAGCCACCCCCTGGTTGCGCGCCTGTCTCCTACTCCCCGTCCCACCAACCCTTGTTTGCCCCTTTCTTGCCCCGGGCAGCTTTTGTGGGAGCCAACCACAGGGACCAGAGTATGTGCTAATTAAAACCCACCGGTCTCCTCTCTGCAAGACAGAGCTCCCTCCATTAGCACACAGCCTGGACTGGTGACAAGACCTGTCCCCATCATTTCTAGCCTTGGGCAAACGACTCCGCCTTGCTGCCTCAGTTTCCTCGTCTGTAGAGCAGGGCTAACACTCCTTGTGCCGCCTCCCCGCGGGGTGCCATGGGTTTAGAGGGTACATACCATGTGTGCAACTTGCTCCGAGGCTGCAGACCCCAGGCGTCCTGGGCGAGGGGTGAAGGACGCCTTCCTGGGGGGGCCGCAGGCGCTGCCCAGGGGCTCGGCAGAAGCTGATGGTACTTGGCACTGGGGACAGGCCCGGATGGATGGGGGCAGAGCGTGGCGAGGACGGCGGGGGGAGCGTGCGGGCCCCAGTGTCTGTTTTGCTGATTGCTCCTTTTGCTTTCAAGGAGATTAAACTATTTTTAGTCTGTGCCACTGCTGGTGAGACGCCGGAGGAAGCCTTTCCATCGTCAAGATTTTCTGGAAGCTGCCAAGTGTGGTCTTCAGCTCCATTCTGGGAGCCTCCCCGAGTGGGGAGGGGCCGTCACATCTGGGGGCGCTGGGGGCAGCGGGCGTGCGGTTGCCCTGGGGTCCCCGCTGCGCGGCCTCGGGCTGTGCACCCCTGGACTGCCGACAGCAGCGATTTGATGCGCCGATGTTTGTGACGATGTGTTTAAAAAAAGTAATTTATTTTCTAATTATTCCTTGTCTTGCATAACCGTGCATTGCCGAAGTGTCGCTATTTAAAATATTTATCTCTCCACGCCGCAGGAGCAGCTCTGGAGCGTGGAGGGGGAAGAAATAAAAGTCCGTGTGCTGGTCGCAGGCATATTACTTTGACTCGTCCTGGCAGCTTTGACGTCTCCCTGTAAATACATTTATTTTTCATTAGGACGTTTCTGAGCTTGTGGCCCCCGGAGAGCCTGGGTGATTACGCCGTTCATCTGTGAGAGATGCAGTCGCGGGGTGCGGGTGGAATGAGCTCCCCACGTGCCTCCCGCGCGTGTCTGCGCCGGGCAGGGTCTGAGTCTGCGGGGCCGAGGGTGTGTATGCCCTGCCGGGCTGCGTGCGCTGGGCGGGCCAGGGACTTCGGACCTCTCGTTGGACGGGGAAGCGGAGCCCCCGAGCATGCTCTAGGATGGAATCAGCCTCCCGAAAAAGCGGGCTTGGGTGCCTGTGGCCTGTTCTGGCTCGGGGGCCGAAGTCTTTTCTTTACAACTTGGCAGGCTCTGGGGTTGGGGCTGGGACAATCCTGAGGGGCGTCAAGGGTCATTCACGTCCCAGAGTCCCGCACAGAGGGCTCTGTCTGTGCTGCAGGGCTGTGGCCGTCTCTGGCTGGAGCAGCATCTCCTCCAGACACCCAGAGGAGCCACGGCTGGCCCTCGCTCCTCCCTCACTAACAGGCTCTTTTCCAATGAAAAAAAAAAAATTTTTTTTTAGCTCACTGAGTCTTCGAGTTTTATGCTGAATTTTAAAATACCTTATTTTTTCCAGTCTCTAAACTACTAATCTCCCAGACTGAGGGATTCTGGGACAAAGGCGAGGCCTCGGAGTGGAAATCTGTAAAATTAGCTTCAGCAGTATTAGTGTTTGCAGTGGGAGATTGAAAAATTACTTTCCCAGGGTCTGATTGGAAGCTCGGTCCCCCTCAGAAAAGCAAAGATTCTGCGTCGAGACGCACTGGCGGGCAGGCGGGGGCAAATGCTGGGAGGCTGTTGCAGGGTTCAGAGAAGCTTCTCCTTCCCCAGGGAAGTCCCCCTCCTCCCAGGCCCCCGGGGCTTGTGGCTGGGCTGCTCTGCAGAGCGTGTTCTGGGGTGACCGTGCCCTCTGCCTGCGCCTCCTCCAGCAGTGCCAGCTCCTCCAGAGCGCGGGTGCCCAGCGAGTGCCGAGTGACTGCCGTGGCCCTTGCCCTTCCTTCCTGAGGTTCCCTGGACTTGGTTTCCCTGAGCCCACACCGGTGCCCTGACACAGGAGCGGGGCAGGAGGGAGCTTCCGGAACCCGACTGTGGGGCCGGCTCTGGTGCTGGGGGTGCACCCGCCCGTGTGGGCCATCAGGCCTCTTGTGTGCTTGATTGCCTCTGATTGGCTGCAGCTGAATTCAGCAAAAGCTATTATTTGCCCTTGATGAGCCAATCAGATGGCCTCATTGGCCATTCAGAGCAGGCACCGGAACCTGGGGGGAGATGGGGCACAGCCAGACAGGGGCTAGGCAAGACAGACGCAGGCCCAGAGCCTGCGGGACAAGGTCTGCGTCCACCGTGACCTTCACACCGGTCACACCCCCGTTCCCTGACTCATCACCTCAAGTCATGGCTCACGCCCCTCCCCACCCCGGCTTGCCTCCGAGCCTTTGCCCTCACTGTTCCCTCTTCCTGCAGTACCTGTCCGTGCACATCTACCTGCATGAACCCCCAAGACCTCCATGCGAGTCCATCTCTCCAGGCCAAAGTGAGCTGTCTCCTCCAAGTCCCCAGACCTGTTGTCTTTCTTCTCTCTGGCTCTGCCAGGAATTATGGAAGTCATGGGGGTGGTGTTCAAGGAGGTTCAGATATATTGGGGTGTACCCTGATCAGCCCCTTCCCATTTCCACAACCTTTGGCAATCCAACCCCCCCAGGACATAGGTTTCTTCACTGAAAGAGAGCCTGAAAATTGTACCTTCCCGAAGGGCTGGAGCCTTACTACAGGGGTGTGAGGGTCTGAAAGCAGGACTTGGGGGGTGCTGGAAGCACCTGAGCCACTGAGGGCTGGTGCGGGGTTGGATGCTGGTGGGGGAAGACAGCCTCGGCCCTGTGTCTGAAGTCAGGTTCCTGAGAAAGAGACTCTGAGACTAAGATTTGCACACAGAAGGTGTGCACAGAGGGGTTGAGGGCTCATCTGAGGAACTCGCGTGCTGAGGGCTGTGTGAAGCAGCATGGCAGGGGGAGAAGCTGACCACGTGCCGTGGAGCAGAGGTGCCAGCAGCTTCACAGGCAGCGCTGGAGCGCGGGTGATTGTTCAGAGATGTGCTGGGTTGAGGCCAGAGACCCTGGCCTTTGTGCTCTGCACCACCCGGTCACTGGATAGGGGTGCTGCCGGGAGGGGTGTGGCCGTGGAGGAAGTGGTACCTTCCGCCAGGGAGGCTCTGGCTGTGGCTGTGGCCACCAGCACCTGGCAGGTGGGGAATGAGAGCTGCTCCCGAAGGTAGCATCCTCAGTAGCCTTCGTCTTGGTCCCGTGGACCCAGCTGCCTCTTGTTTTTCTCCATGTGGGAACTCAGTTGCTCTCGTATTCTGGTTGCCTGGGAAAGAAGGTTAGTGAGGTGACCTTCGACCTCCAACACAGAGACCACAATCAGTGCACGATCTTCCTCTGCCACCCATTCTAGAGTCCCCTCACCCTGACCAGACCCTCATTCCCGACAGGTCTGAGCCCTGCCCACCACACAGGCCCTTCTCAGGCCATGGCTTATGCGTTTGTTCATCCTGCATTAGAACCTGATGGGGTACCAAGAAATGCCCTGTTGGGCCCCCTCGGTGCTCCTGCCCCCCTCCTGATCATGAGAAGCAGCTGCCTCTCTGTGACTGCCGCTCTCGGGCTGGTCACTGCAGCCAGCAGCTGAGACGTAAAGCTCAACAGGATGTTCACTGTGTCCCTCAAGAAAATATTTCCCCTCTGAGAACCAGCACTGGAAGATTCACAGACCCTAAAATTGAGGGACTAGGAAGCCAACATCCCATAAGAGAGATGGAGACGGGAGTGATGGGCCCTGAGACCAGGCGTACTTCCCAAGCCCTGGACCTGTGTATTCTTTTTTTTTTAAGGATTTATTTATTTATGCATACAAGAGCTGGGGTACAGGCCAGAGGTGTGGGAGGTGAGAGGATTCACCAGAGACTGAGCAGAGAGCAGAACAGGCAGATCAACGGAAGTACACTGCTGAAGGGAGCAGTGGGCAAAGCAGGGGAGAGTCTGCTGCGCCATGTGTGTCCCCTCCCTGGCCAGCAGCAGGGATGGAACTCGTGCTGGAGTGGCTGCGGTGTGCTTCATAGTGCGTTGCTTAACCCGCTGCACCACCAGGGAGACCCTGGACCTGTGTGTTCTTGAGTGTTCTTGCCTATTGGACTTGTAAAGCCACTGATTGAGGGTGTGTGCTGTATCCTAAAGGATGGTGCCCCACTCTTGCTGCATCTCCCTCCAACCATGGCTTTGACTTTGCTGCTCTTCAAAAGGACATTCTACTTGAGAGAATTGAAGACGTGTGTCCACACAGAAACCTGTACACTAATGTTTATAAAAACATTACTTGCAACGTTTTTTAAAAGTGGAAATAACACCCATGTCCATCAACTGGTAAATGAGTCCACAAAATGTGTGGTGTATCTGTATAATGGAATATTATCCATCAGTGAAAGAGTGGGGTGCTGATACATGTTACAATGTAGATGGACCTTGAAAACCTCATACTAAGTGACAAGCCTGTCACAAAGGCTCATATTGTATAACTCCATTTTCTTTTGACCCTTGAACAAAACGGGTTTGAACTTGGAGGGTCCACTTAGCCTCAAACTGTTCTCTCTCCACCAGTGCCACAGTCACAGACTCAACCAACTGCATATGTCAGTTGGTTTAAGCCCTGAAGCAGAACCCATCGATACAGAGGGCCAACTACAAGTGGTGGATTTTAGAATATGCAGGCATCAGTGCCCATAACCTCTGTTTTGTCTAGAGTCAACTGTATACGAAATGTCTAGAACAGACAAATCCCTAGAAACAGAGATTCATAGATGATTGACTGGTGTGGACTTGAGGGAAACAGGGTTTCTTTTGGAGGAGACAAAAATGTTTTAAAATGTATGTTGGTGATTGTACAACTTTGTGAATAGATGAACAGCCATTGAATCATATACTTTTACTTTTTTTAAAGATTTATTTATTTATGCATATAAGCACTGGGGTACAGGCCAGAGGTGTCGGGGGTGAGAGGATTCACCACAGAGAGCGGGGAGCAGAACAGGCAGATCAACGGAAGTACACTGCTGAGGG
>JAGFMF010011397.1:13573158-13619340 GCA_019455555.1 Galemys pyrenaicus
TCCCCTCCCCGGCCGGCAGCAGGGATCGAACTCGTGCTGCAGTGGCTGCAGTTTGCTTCATAGTGCATTGCTTAACCCACTGCGCCACCAGGGAGGCCCGAATCATCTACTTTTAAAAGATGAATGTTATGGTATATAAATTAGATCTCAATAAAGCTATTGTTAAGGACAAAAACAGAGATTCTGTGTCAGTGGGTCAAGCCCTTGGTAAGCTCTTAGATGGCTGACGCCCTGCGAGCAGGAAAGGAAACTGACCTCATACGGTAATCACGTGTGTGCCAACCCTAGGCAAGCGGAGTCGCTGCCCCTTCTAAGCTTGGAGAGGTTCAGATAGTCAGTTTGCCAAGTGGGGTGATTGATCTCCTGAGACATAGTACTATGTGGGGCTCAGGGTTAGTCTCTGTTGCCGGCACTCAGCAGCAGTAAAACTAGATCAGCCTTGGCCTTGGACCCGTATAGAGGCTCCGTCTTGGCCACGATGGACGATCTCTTCGTGCACCCCTTGTGCCAGCTCTGGGCGTCTGGGCGTCTGCGTCTTTTGTCTGCTTGGGGCTGGTGCTGCTGTCTGGTGGGTGGTAACATCCAGATCTCCACATTCCGCCTGTGCCCGTGGAGCCATCCACGTGTATCTTCAGCAGGCTTCTTTAGCTTCCTCTCCCCAACTTTCTTCATCCCAACAACGAGCCAAATTATTCGTCCCATCCCATAAGTCTGTATCTGTTCTTGTCTCAGACCCCTCCCCTTTCCATGCAGTGTGTGCTATCCCAAGCTTTTGCTCTTGAGAGAATTTCTCCTTAGCCCTACCTCAGGGCCATCCCCGAGACGGGCAGGAATGTATGTTCCGCTCACCTCAGTGTACCAAGCTGACCTGCCTAAGAATAAGCTCAACAGCTCTCCTCCTCCATCAGTTGATGGTGAAGACCCCCCTCCTCTGCCGCACTGCAGTCATGGTTCAGAGGCGTGCATGCAGCAGTAGTGAGCAGGTGGGCCCTGGGCCCTGCTCCTGCAGCTTGCACGTGCCTCTGACCCAGCTCACGCTTGGCCAAGGAGCATCACCCCTCCTTGAAGCAGACTGCTCTTGGCGTCAGGAGCCCTCGTGACACCAGGGGTCTGACAGGGTCAGATCATTCGCTGTGCCATGGCCGTTTAATCATGTGTCACGTGTGGTCTGCCAAGGCCCAGTTACCACCAGGAGATGCTCTTTGAGCGATGCAGGGCTTTCTGTTGAAAACGGTCCAGACCTGAGAACGATGCTGTGATTCTCCTTTAGAACCTGCTGTAGACGCCACACAGCATCTTGTCCCAAAACAGACAGCGCCTTGGGCCGGCTGGCTCATGTGGCCTGAGCTGCAGGGCTGCTTTCAGCTCAGCCGGAGCTGACCTTCGGGTCTACCTGCTGTGTGGCCCACAGAGGACAGCCCCGCTGACCTTCTATGCTTGTGCCCTTCACCCTACTCCTCCCTCCTCGTGTGGTAAGCGGTGTCCTCGGGCCCTCCCTGGAGCATGGTCGGGTGGGTTTTCTGGGCTTTTGTGCTAGAACCACTAGTCTGAGCTTTTGATATCTTTCTCGGCTGTTTGCCGTGAGTTCTAGCATTTCTACTTTCCGTAACGTAGACAACTGCTTTTTTTCTGGCTCCCCCCCTCTCCTGGCCCCTTTGCTGGGTGTCAGAACCTGTATCAAAGGTGAGTGCAACGTAAAAGTAACCTCTCCCCTCCACGACGCTGTCTTCTGCCACCCTTGGCCCCGTAGCTCAGGACCCGGTCCCAGCTGTCCGCGAGACCCTGTAGCTCCTTCCGGACGTGACCGTCTCCCCGCTATGGTGGGCCAGCCCTTCCTAGGGTTGTTTGTGTTGTGACCTGCCCCCTGGTTTTGCTGTGGTGGCTGGAAAGGAGGGGTGCAGATGCTGAGAGGAGTGTAACAGGGAAGCCTCTTCATCTCCTCTAAGCAAGGGGGAACCCTAGCCTTATTTAATAAGGAGCAGGAACTTCTGTCGACTCAGAGTTTAAGGGGCTCCAAGGTTCTTAAGTAGAGTCACCCAGATAAATTCATCCCACAACTCAGGAGCCTGGTCAGGGTCCTGACCTTGGGTAGCCAGCCCACTGGAACTGTCACCCCCTCGGAATCTCTGTCACTCTTCAATCAAGTCCTGCGCCTGCCTTCCGCCTTCTCTGCCTCTGGCTGCAGGAGATGAGTCTTTTTATATCCTGCCAAGGGGGCTCCTGCCTTTCACACTGCACTTTAAATTCATGAGTAATCACACTGGGTCTTTTCATTGTCTCTCTCCGAAGCACTGATAGCCTTCAGCAACAGCCATCCCGTTCCCCAGTCCTTACGATAACACTCCCCTAAACTCTCCAGCACCTGAAATACCGCGTCCGTCCGCAAGTGCCCAGCTCGGCTCGAGATGGCGTCGTCTGATCAGCTGCGCCTCCTCCTCGAGCCGCCTGGCTGGCGCTCACCTGTCAAGGTGGCGAGGCCCACATTGCCAACAGGACAGCCCACGGAAGAGCCAGCCCTCTGGGACCAGCCCCAGCACCGCTGTGCTGGGGACGTCCCCTGGCTTCAGACTCTGGGCGGAGGTGTGTGTGCAGGTGTCTTAGGGGCACTCAGGGCCCACACCTGAGGAGCAAAGGAAGGAGCAGCAGCAGTTTAGCTGTGATGCAGTCATGCCACCGTTCAGCCAAGGGGTCTTCCTGTGGCGTGGAGGGCTGAGCGCCGCGCTGTGAAGCATCTGCAGCACAGCAGCGCAAGTTCCATCCCCGGCCAGGGAGCTGACCCACATGGCGCAGCAGACCTCTCCTGCCTCGCCCGCTGCTCCCCTCAGCAGTGTGTTTTGGCCGATCTGCCTGTTCTGCCCCCCACTCTGCCTCTGGTGAATCCTCTCACACCTCTGGCCTGTACCCCAGCTCTTGTATGTGTAAATAAATAAATCTTTAAAAAATGAAGAAGATTCAGTCGATTCCACGGAGAGCGCTGGAGCTGGCCTCGCCCTCAGACTTGTCCCGGGGCTTAGTGCTCCTCCACCCCTGTGCGTCGCCAGGGCTCGGGTGGGCTCCCTGGCGCCCTCCTGGGCAGGGCTCAGCTCAGGGCAGTCAGCAGCCAGGGCCTTAACAGCCGGGGTGGGGGCCTTGCCTGAAGCGCCAGTCTGGTGGCGCGTCACAGCCTCTCCGTTGAGGAGCCCGCGGCTGAGGTCTGGGTTCTGGCTGTGCCCCCTGCCAAGAGCTCTTGGGGCCCAGTGTCCTGCTTGTAAGGTATGGGAGGCCCCTGCCTCTCGGGGCAGTGATGGGGAGCTGAGGGCGGCACTGGGCCTGTAAGAGCACGCAGTGGGGCAGGACCTGGTTCCAACCATCCTCCAGGTGTGGGCCCGGGGCCTCCCACCCCTGGAGCCAGCAGGCTCCCGAGCCCTTTCACAAAGAAATCCAGGCATTGGGCAGCTCAGATTTGAAGCACTGAGCAATGGACTGAGTCTACACCGTGGGCAAAAATCATCAAGGCCAAGTGGCTCCTGGCAGTGAGACCCGCGCGGCGCTTCGTCGTGAGATCAGGGCAAAAGCAGTGTTGGTTAGGCAGGGGCAAGCCGAGGTGTCTGCTCAGCTGTCAGCGGGTTGATTATCCCCGGCACGTGGGGGGCTAGGCTTCAGGACGACTGGGGTGTCGGTGAGTAGAGTCTTCAGACGCTGTTGGGGTGAGCACAGACAGGGTGACTGTCCATGTGGGGCACCAAGGCTCTTCGGGGAGTAGACAAGGAACCTTTGCGGAGGCCATGGCTGGTGGCTTTTGTCGAGGCATCTGTATGCCAGGTTGTGTTGGGGCCCCACAGGGACCCCTCACTGCGGAGGGCCCCATGCAGCCAGGGAGGCGACCCGGAGTCAGGTCCCACGTCTGGACCAGCACAGGGTTCGAGGTCTGCCTCGTCGTGGCCCATAACCCTCGTGATGTCAGCCGTGTGCCCGGCGTGCCGGGCCTGAAGGGCGTGCCCTGCGGGTGTGGCTGTCCCAGGAGCGGGGGGCGAGCCGAGAGGTGGGGAGGCTGTGGGATGGGCATGCGCGTGGCGGGCATGCCTTTAAAACGATCATCAGCCTTAGTGTTCCAACAGCCTCTTTTACTTTGTAAAAGCCTTTTCTTTTGAAAAATAAAAGAAGATTGGAGGCAAGTACAATATTTGGCTGTGGCGGCTGCTAATTTGGCATCGAGTGTCACCTCCGCCTTTCTCTTCCCTGATGCCAAGTGCTCCTTCCCTGCCTCTGGGTGGGCGGGCGGGGTGCAGGGCGGGCTCCCGGAGCCTCTTAAGATGCGAGATTCATTTCCTTAAACACACATTGTCTCACTCCAATTTCACGTCCGAGCAGTTCTGGCGAAGAATTAGCAGCCCCTGGGAGAGAGCGGGCAGGTTCTATTTACACGGGTGGGGGTGGGGGAAGGGGGTGCCAGCGTAAGCGGGGGGTGGGGGGCTTGGACAGTTTGGACAAGGCACTCACGGGACCTGGGGCAGGGGCTGTCGCAACGGGCCAGGCAGCTCTCAAACGGAGCCAGATCCATCCTCTGTCAAAAGGACGTGTAAGTGTCCTGAGAACATGCAGGAGGGGCGCTTTTTAATAATTTGGGGACAAATCAAGGACTTGGGGCTCTCCAGTCCAAAAGAACACATAAGACTGTTTGGCTCAACCCCCTACCAGAAACCCGGGGACCAGCTTCTGCTGCCCCCTTCTGTGGTGGGGCTCACTAGCCTGCAGGCTGCCGCTGGCTTTGAGTCTGGCTCCCTGAACCCCTGAACAAGGCTCTGTGCTCCGCCCGCGTGTCTCCTCTCCAGCTTTGGGGGCGCTCATGAGGCTACAGTCCAAATGGCTCCTGTCACTGTGCAGGAGCCACCCCACTTGATGGGTCGTCTGAGGACCCAGCCCCAAGGCGCGGCCCGCTGCCCAGTCCTTAGGCCACAGGTGCTGCCTGCTGCCTCTTCGCTCTTGACGTCCGAGTGTTGCAAGTGGGCTGGAGGTCTTAGAGGGCCCCTCCTCGATGGGCCCTTCGGAGCGTAACAGCAGCCCAGGGATTAGGGCCTCTCTCATTGGACTTGGTTTAGACCGCTTCCAGGGGGCGTGGGAGAAGCTGCCCTTTTATGTCCTCTCTGCCCTCCCACTGCCCATACCCACCATCACCCCTACCCCCGCGGGTATTGGAACTGGGCACCCCTAGACGCCAGTCAGGGCCCAGCCTGAGGAATGCTCCAGGGGAGGTACCTGCCCATCCCCCAGCTCTCCCGGACAGCTGCTCATCCATCACCAACTAGAGGGGAGACCTACTAATTTGTCAGTCCATTAGCCAGGCTCCAGTAGCATATGGACCCAGTCCCCGCTGCCCTCTTCCAGCCTGCCTCGGAGAGCGGAGATCACCTGGCTGCCTGCGCTGCCGCCACTTGGGTCCGGTTGGATCGTGGGGAACACCATCCCGCCCCGGGGCTGAGCCCTCGGTGAGGCAGCCCGGCTTTGACATAGCTGGCGTCTCCACATCTACATTTGGAGTTAATGGCAAATCTTCTTGAAACCATGGGCTGAGAAGGGCCATGGTTTTAGGAAACTGGGCTTTATTTTTAGTATTCAGAGAAAGATAATTTTTTCTCCACCCACTATCAGCAAAGAGATCAATTGTTTTCGTGGTGTTTCTAGATCTTCTTGTCTGCAGAGTGGGGGTGGGCGAAGACTCTCCTGTCTGACAGTTCCATTGTCACTCCCCCACAGCTGGGAAGTTGTGTCCTGGGGCTCTCTGCAGTATGGGGGTGGGGGTGGGGGCTTCCATGTCTGTGGGGTCAGCGGCGGAAAGAAGGTCCCAGCCCGTGAGACTGGCCAGCGCCACACGGTGACCCGTGCTGGGTCCAGAGCCTCTGAGATGATGGGTGGGGAGCAGGGGGCTAGGTCTGCTTGAGGGCTCCTTGGGTCTATCACGTGCACACAGACGTTCCTCTGAGACCTACTGTGTGCTGTGGTGGAGCAGAGGGACATGGGACTCCGGCTGAGCTCAGGAAAGGACCACCTCGTGCACACATGCGTCTGGGACACCCACGTGGCCTGGACACACTCACTCAGTAGGACACCTGCTTGGGTGTGCACTGTACACGCGCAGGGGCACCATCACCTCCCGTGTGCTCACAGCCAATATCTGTGTCCACACCACACACGCTGCCTTCCCAAGTACAGGACAGACAGGCAAATACTGGGTCCTGCATCACCCAGATTTATGGCTGGAGATAAACTCGCACTTTAGCACCATAAACTCGGAGTCCAAGTCAGCCAGGGCGTCTTGGCAGCCACACAAAGCACGGTCAGGAAAGGAGGGGTCCCCAGCCAACTTCGCAGGCAGCCCTGTGGGCGTAGCTCCAGAGGGACCTATGCAGGGGCTGCCTGCGTCGGGGAGGACTAGGGGCTGGGCCAGGGTCGCCACGTTGGGGTCTTTCCCTGACGCCTTCTGGGCGCCCAGTGGCTCTAGGAGGGGGGAGGCGTCAGCGACTGAGGGGCCAGGACCCGAGGGGGTGCGAGCTGGACTGCGCACGTGGCAGGTGACCTGGAGGCCATGCTGACAGCGTGACTGGCCCGGCACCTTCTCCTGGTTCCTGAACCTGGGGGTGGATCAGGGCTGCGTGCTTAGACCCCTGTGGACACCGAGGAGGACAGACCCGAGCCAGGTTCCGGAGGTGGCATGGAGGGACAGAGACCCTAGTAAGATTCTGCAGGGGCTGAGTTCCCCAGAGCTCTATAGCGGCCAGGGGAGGGGAGAGTTCTTGGGGTGCGAGTTCTGGGCGAACCTGCAGGGAGACTGCCCACCCCAGTGTACAGGCAGGAAAACCAGAGGACCGGTATGCTCACAGACCCCTGAGGACCCGTGAGTTAACAGGACACACCAGGCCTCTTGCCCTAACCCTACCCCTCAGGCCCCAGGAAGGGGTCCCCATCTCCAAAATACTTCCTCAGCACCCCTGGTGACCTGGCCCACAGAGCCTGCTCTAGGGACTGCTGAGTCGGCCTCCTTTGCAGCTTCTCCGGCAGACCCAATAGTATGGGTGGGGAGAGGAGCCCAGCCTCCAGCTCGCTCCCTGCTGAGGAGGAAGTAGGGCTGCCTTACATAATCGTGGCAACGTGCTCCACTCTTGTCTTCCTGGCCTCCTTGCCCTCAGTGCCTCCGTGCTCGGGGAACCCTTGACGAAGCTGGGAGCTCAGGCTTCTCTTCCTCCCACTTGAGGTAGCTGAGCAGAGCGTGCAGGGGCCTGGACCATTGTCACCTCCCAAACCTAGCAGGTGCCAGGCCCGGGTGGGAAGAGTGAACTGGGGGGAAGGAGAGGCAAGGTCACACCACAGGCCGGGGACCTCGGCCACTGCCCCCAGACTGCCAGGCGACCCCACAAGTTCTCAGAGTTCATACCAGTAGGCCATCCCCAAGGCCCCAGTGAGGGCTGGGGAGCAAAGCTGGCTCTGCCCGCCCCCCCAAAGGACCTCCCCAGCACCTTTCTTCACATGCCCCCACGCCTGCCCTGCTGCTCAGCCCTCTTTCAGTGTTAAACAGCTTAACAATACCCACAGCCCTCGGACCAACTTCAGCCCTCTTTCAGACCTCAGTTTACCCACCTGTGTCCTGCCTGCCAGCCTTGCAAGGCCAGAGTGCCTTCTGCACCTGCTTGGGGTGTGCCGACCATTGGGCTCTGCTCAGGTCTGGGGTTGTCCTCCCCACGGTCCCACTGGCCAACAGGTGACATGAACAGGTCTGGTGAGTCCTCTGGGCGCCAGTGGACTTACTGAGATGTGAGGGTTCGTGGCCCACCGGTGGGCCTGAGTGGATGATTCCAGGCAGATCAGGGGCTTGTCCCAAAGGCCTGCTTCCTGGGAGACGAGCCCTCCAGAGACCCTCAAAGCTGGATGAGATTTGAAAGCACCAGGCTCAGCCGCCCAGCCCCCAGGCTGGGCACCAGCCAGCCTGTGGGCCTGGCCGAGGGGCCATCAGAGCAGCGTCCCCGAGGGAGGCCTGGGGCGGGATCCCAGGAGATGGAGACCAGCCGCTGGGGCTGCGGTCTGGAGCAGCTCTGGCTAGCCCATGTGGTCATTAGGTCCCAGCCCCACCAGCCACTCTGTGTGTGCCTCGGTTGCCTTGTCTGTGACATGGGCGTAACAAACAGGGCTTGTGAGGGTTTGCCACCCTGGATGGCCAGCACGTGCTGGCTTGGCCCTCTCTGTCACTGACAGCTATTCCTGTGGCTGTCACCCGACCAAGCAGCCACCCAGCTGGGCAGTGAGGAAGCAGCCCGCCTGGAGGGGGGCCCAGGCGCAGCCTCTGCCTGCCCTGCGTGCTTCGGCTGAAGTTCTTGGCTGTCGGACCAAGGGCCCTCGTGGTGTGGCCGGAGGAGCTGGGCAGCGGGTCCGCGTGGTGCCAGGCATTTGCATGGCCAACGCTGTGTGTAGCACAGTGAGCTGAGGGAAAACTGAGGTGCCGAGAGGCCGGGGCCTGCTCAGGCGCCCCCGGCCGGGATGGGTGTATCCGCTGACCTGCAGTGCCAGGAAGCCTTGTGTGGTGACCACTCTGAGTTTTTAAGTCCAAACAGAAGAGCTTTCCTGTGATGGGAGAGAGAGAAGGAACGCGGGCCTCCTGGGTGCGTCCCGGCACGTGCACGTGCCCTCCCTCGGTGCCTGCCCTCGGCGCACCTTCAGGCGTGGGCAAGGCCTTCGCTCTGGGTCCTGCTGGCTTATTTATTTGTGCTTCCAACTTGTGCTGATTTAAGTCACTTACGAGGATACATAAAATCCAAAAGGAGCCTATAAATTGAAGTAGGGAGAAAATAGAAGAAAAACTAGGGAAGGACGAAGACGGAGCTGAGGAGGGGGTGAGGCCAGACTGTGTGTATGGCAGGTGTGGCCCGGAGGAGGTGACGAGATCGCTCAGGTGTGAGTGTGCCTCACATTCAGGCCTCTCGGAGCAGGGGCTCGCCCCAGCTTCCTGGGGACCCTGGTGCGGAGGCCGCCTCAGGCAGGCCACACACTTGCCCCTCACATGCTGTTAGGAACTGTCCAGCCCCGGGTCCAGCTGGAGGGTGTAGAACCATGGCCCAGGGCCAGAAAAAGCGTAAAGCGTTTCAGAAGCCTGCAGTTGTCGTTTGAGATGAATGGGAACTCCCGGGCCTCTCCCTGTCTCCCGGGCCTCCAGCGATGGTGGACAGGTTCTTCCTCCATGGGCCTAGGTGTGCGGCACGGGGTGTGAACACAGCGTGGGCCAGGATGTGCGAAGGGCCAAGTGCAGGCGCTGGGACCGTCGTGTGCGCACAGGGAGGGCACACAGGACTTTGCCCGCAAGGGCCTTTGAAACTCTGGTGGGCCACAGCCACCCCCGGGCTTACCGCGTCTCTGCCTTTATCCCACGTTCCACATGCCAAGGATGTGTGTTGTCACCATGGCCGCCAGCCCAGGTGCAGTCGCTATTGGGGCACATTTTCAGCAGCAAATACTCAGCAGCAAAGGGCAGATTTCTAGCTGTGGAGAACTGGAAAGTTGGTCCCGGAGGACAGGCTGGGCCAGGGAGGGCACCAGGGCCCAGGGAGCAGCCATGCAAGGAGACCTGGGAGAAGCCTGCAGCACCTGCGTTTGGGCGCTCACCTGTGAAGATGGCCCGGCGGCCTGGCTGGGAGGCTCAGGGCATAGGCCACTGAGGCTGGAGGTGCAGGATGAGCCACATAGCTGGGCACGAGGAGGCCTGTGGCCTTTCAGCCGTTTTCAGCTTCAAATTCAGGGGATGCGGGTGCAAACATCTCCCCTTTAGTCAGACGCTAACCTTCTGGGCACCTCGTTTTCCTTACCTGAAGATAAGAAGTCAGCCAGGTGCTGAGCCCTTCCTGGTGCCCTTATCACAGGGGCGGGGGTGGATGGAGAAGCCTCCCGGGAAGGGGAGGCCCTGGAGGCTTGGCTGGGGACTCTTGGAGCAAGGTGAGCTTCCGGCCAGGCTTTGTTCTTTGCTCCCTGCCTTTCAAGACCACCTCAGGCCCGGCCTCAAATCCCTCTCACAGAGGTATTTAGCAGGATAAATTTCTGCCAGCTCTAGGCTAAGGGACAATCACCATGACAACCAGGCTGTGAAATGACTCGAGCCCTCCCTGGCCCTCCAAGAGTCTGCCCGCGCCACTGCCCACCCTACACCCTCCCCAAACTTACCCCTGCCCTGCCAGTCCTGTCACTCCTCGAAAGTGGAGAGATGCGACCTCACTCTACTCATTTTTAAAGATTGATTTATTTATGCATACAAGAGCTGGGGTACAGGCCAGAGTCTGGGGAGGTGAGAGGATTCACCAGAGACAGAGTGGGGAACAGAACAGGTGGATCTACCGAAACACGCTGCTGAGGGGAGCAGCAGGCGAGGCAGGACAGGTCTGCTGCACCATGTGGGTCCCCTCCCTGGCCGGGGATCGAACTGGCACTGCAGCAGCTGCAGAAGCCCCACAGTGCAGCACTCAGCCGCTTGCGCCAGCAGGGAGGCCCTCCCCACTCTATTCTTACAGCGCCTAAGACAGAGGCTCTGGGTGGAGGAGTTGAAGAAGCCCTGCTCTGAGAGCAGAGTCCACGTCCAACTCACTGGCCAGGGCTGTGCAAGACGCCCACCCGGTAAAGGGCAGCCCCGGCTTGTTGGGGCTAGGGGATGGAGGCCCCTGCGCCCTGGAACTGACAAAGGGAGGGCCTGAGACGCAGGTGCCGCGGGCTCTGACTCGCTGCCATCCGTGTCCAGCCAGTTTCTCTACATCCCGAGCCTCGGTTCCTTTGACTGTAAAATGTAGACAGTGACCCTACCGACCCGACGGTTGTTAGGACCGCAGTTCTGGGGGTACGCGGAGCCTGGCCTGGCCGCACAGAGTGTCCCTGCACTGCCCTCCTTGTCCTGTGGCCGAGCACCTAGGGAACCCTTCCGGGGCCCACGAGGCGAGGAGGCGGCGGGAGAGCTGAGCCAGGGTGGGTGGCAAGGGGGCCCAGACGCCGGCACAACAATCTGTTTCCCATAAACATGGGCGCCCACACCAGCCGGGCCGCCACCCGGCGACTTCTGTGAGTTGGGAAAGCGCGGGTGTGTTTACTCGCACTCCCCCGTGCCAGCTGGTATGCTGGGCACAGCTTCCCTCCCAGCTGCCTCGACAGCCGGTGACTCCCAGCTCAGGGAGGGGGAGCAAGCAGGGGCCCCTGGATCTTGCCTGCAGTTCTGTTCACCCCGGGCTCAAATCCTCAGCTTCTGGTGCTCTCCGGGACCACTGGGAGGGGACTGGGGAGCCTGAAGAGTCTCCTTGACCAGGCCACTGTTCTCCAAGACCGGTTCAGTAGACCAGGCCTGGAGACTGGAACTGCCCAGGCCCCTGCCTTGGGTTTAGGCAACAGGTACCCCTCTGAGGGTGCAGGCCTCTCTTCTTCCCAGAATCCAGCTGCCTTCTTGGTAAGCGCTTCCACTGGGGTGTGGACAGCACTGAGGTGCCTCAGCTTGCCCAGAACCGACGGGTGCATGTTGCAGAGGTCCTGGTGTCCCACAGGCCCTGGGGTGCTGGGGGCTCGGGTCCCGGTTCTCTGCTACGGGAACTCCTTGCCGTGCGGGCCGGTGGCAGCTGCAGGATGTATGTGCGTCACGCCTGTGTCAGGGCAGAGCCTGGCCGGGGCAGAGCTCTGTGGGACCCACCACCACCTGGCCTCGTCGAGAATCTTGGTGTACAGGAGGGGTGGGGACTTGGAGGAAGGGGCTCAAGGAGGGGGCTTCTGAGGTTGAGGAGCCCCCGCTGGCACTTTAACTTGTGGCCTCATTGCTGCGTCGTGGCTGATGGAGACCTGCCCTGGGGCACGTGCGGGGGGAGCCGGCGCTGAAGCGGGCAGTCGGAGATGCTGGGGTGCTTGCGCCCCTCTCGGGCCCGCTCGGCTCGGCAGTGGCCCTGTCACCTCTGCCGTAGGGGAACTTCCCTGTGAGATTCCTTTCTCACCTCCAGCCCGGCCCCGGAGCATCCCTCTGACCACCCAAAGAGCAAACCTGGGAAGACAGTCACAGACCGCGTGCTTTAGCCAGGCACGGGGCTGCGGGAAGGCGGTCACCTGACGGTGGCAGGCGCGTGTCCAGCTGCTGTGCAGGGTGACTGTGAGGCCTCAGCATCACTGGCCACTGGGCTTGCATGCTCCCTGTGACAGGGAGCTCACATCTACCTGTCATGCTCCTGGGGCGCGGGAGCCCTGAGTGAGGAAATGGCTCCAGTCTCCTCCGAGCTAGAGTATGTTCCCCTCCTCACAGGCACCAGCTGGCACCTTGCAGACAGAGCCTTGCACCTTGGCGCTGGGTGGAGGCTGAACCCCACAGCGGCTCCGCTCCCGTTGGAACGCGAGGGCCGAGATGCGGAGGCCCCTCCCTGTCAGGTCTGGAAGAAGGCGGGACCATAAGGGTCGCCACCCTTGCAAAGTCAGCTTAGAAATTCCATCGGTATCAGGGAGCTGAGGCAGCCACACCCAGGGACAGGCCGCAAGCTCACCGCCCCTCTGTGGCCAGTGGGGTCTCGCCCTGGGGCGCGTGGGGGGCAGGCCTCACCCAGATGGGGGCTTCTCGGGGGCCACAAACAGGAAGATTGGCACAGACCGGCCCTGCTCAGCTGAGAGGATTTGGTGTATTGTTTTGTGTCTTTCGAAAAACAAGAGATTGAGCCTTTTTATGACATGGGTTTACAGCGTAACGAGGCAGCGTAATTTCCCATTCTCAGCGGCAAGTGCACTTTTTACACTAATTGCATAATTAGACATAATGTACTAATTGCGGTAATGGATGACAGTCAACTAAACTTTAACTTTAAAAACAGGGAGGCGTTGCTGGGGGGGCAGCAGGGGCTCTGTGCCCCTGCGTGTCTTGCAGAGGGAAACACGCACGTGAGAGCTCCTGGCGGCTGCCCCGTGGGACCAAGGGGCCACAAAGCCACCTCCTCACCTTGTGATCTAGCCCCACCTCCCTCCTCTCCTGAGGACCCCCATCTCTGCTCCCTTCCTCTCAGCTGTCCCCCAGCTTCCCTCTGCCCCCCACAAGCCCCTGTGCTCCGTTAACCCTCCTCCCAGACTCCGCAGCTCTCGCTGCTCCTGCTCCCCGTGGGCAGGCCCCCACCTAGGCCCTCCCCCTGCTCCCGGGGCCTTTCCCGTGGCCATCCCGGTCTTCGCCTTGCTCGTCCCCTCTCCCAGCCCTGCACAGGAAGGGCACCCCACACCGGGTCTCCAGCACTCTCCCTGCTGCCTCCCTTCGTGTCAGCAGTGTGCGTGGCCCGCTGCGTCCCCTCTGGGTGCTGAGTCCAGGTGGGCAGCGGCAAGGTCTGGTCCAGCCCTCCGTCCTGTGCCCGAGAGGACAGAGTGGATATGGAGGGCCCCAGTGGAAATGTAAAGACGCGGCCGGGGGCGTTGAGGAAACGGGTCATTCGAGAGCCATGGGCCCAGGAGACCTACATCTTCACCTGCTCTGGAAGCCAAGCCAGGGGCCTCTCCTCGCCCCCACACCACCTGTGTCCTCCATCATAGCCCGTGTGGGGCCACATGATAATGGTCAGCACCTGTGACCCTCTAAACAGAGGGTTCTTGCCAGAAAATAGGAAGGAAGGTCAGGTAGAGAATGTGACAGCTGACATCGCCCTGTGCTAACCCTGACCGTGCCCAGACAAGCTGGCGAACTGCAGAGCAGAGGGTGGTGTCGGGTGGCGTGGCCACAGGAGACCCACCCTGGTGGGTGTCAGGCTCACGTGCCGTGTAGCCAGTGGCCGAGACCCCCTGCCTGTGCACTCTGCTTTCGTGGTGGTCAGCCCAGGGTCTGACCTGAGCACCAGTGGAAGTGGTCTCAGCTACCAGCTACTGTATGATGGGGCTGAGGGCAGGGCCCGCGCCTAGCTTTCCCCCGACTGGCTGGAGCGCCTGAGCCAAGCCCCGCCAGAGCCCCGCCCGCCACCTCCCTCCTGGCCCATCCAGGACCCCTGAGCCCACGTGAACACCCATCCTTCTACCCAAGGCTCCCCTGATCCCTAGCATAGGTGAACCTCATTCTATGAGCTAACCGCCAACCGCAGGCCCTGTGGCCGTTCCAGTGCTGGCCTCTACAGGTTAGCCTAGGAGACCCAGCCCCCTATCTCCCATCACCTGCTGCTCTCCCGCTAGGGGCCTGTTGGCATGAGGGCTGGGCGGTTAAGACCCTCACCAGCTGCCGCTGCTGTGACCAGGGACCAGACCTGACATGCTACAGAGAATTGGAGAGGAGCAAATCCCTGGGGTCATATCGTGGGGCTCGCTCCCCTGTGTCGAGAGCTGTGGCCTGAAGCTGCCGGTGCTCTGCCCTGCGCTCTGGGCAGAGGGAGGGCACCAGAATGCTGGAACCCCAGCTGGGCCTTTGAAGAGACAGACGGCAGCAGGGCCCAGACTGCGTCAAATCTCTCTCGTTCCATTTCTTTCTGATTTAATTTTCCAGAGATTAGGGCCCGTTCACCTTCGCTGCGGAGAGCCTCACTCGCACACCTGGTTTTCCTCCCAGCACCGGCTGGTCTGCTTGTCTCCCCCCCCTTTTGTCGGAACAGCTCTCCTACCCTCCACAGGCCTCTTGAGTCTGCCCGTGCTGCTCTCACCCCACCAAGCCTCCGTTTCCCCCAAGGCCTACCCTCGAGCTCGGGGTAAATGCAGGGACAGGGCTGCAGGGTGTGACCCAAAGCAAGGGCTTTGGGTCAGACAGGCCGCGTGCAGCTCCAGACTCTGCTGCGTGGCTTAGCCTCTCTGGGCCTCTGTGCCCCTCTGCAAGTGGCCAGAACGGTCCCCCCCAGGTCGGCAGCGATGGGTGAGGCCTGAGCATGGAACGCTCCCGCCCACAGTGCCCAGAGCCCACACTCAGGGAACGAGGAGCAGCCTCTGGACCCCTCTTCTCCCTTCCCCCTCTCTGCTTTTGCCTCCTCGCCCTCCTCCCCACCTTCCCCTTCTTTCTCTCTCGGGCAGGTCGGCACTGGTGCAGGTCCAGGCCCCGCTGCTGCTGACACTCAGGGACTTGGCAGAAATGCCCCTGCGGCCCGGATGGGGCCTTTCCTGGTCACTGGTCCTGAGCCTTTTGTCCGTGTGGTGACTGCCCCTGCCCCAGCGCCGCAGAGCCTGACCACCACCCCCCTTCCCCGAGCCGGGCTGTCGAAAGCTGTGGGCCTGAGGCTGGCTCTGCCTCCCCGGCAGGGTACAGGCTTCCTGCTTAAGGTCACTTGCTGCAGGTGTCCTCCAGACTTACCCCCTTCTGATGTGGGGCCCCCAGAGAAGAGGCTGGGCAGAGGGTCTGGGCCCCTGAGGGGGCCTTGGCACCTGCCCCCTCCACCCCTTCCTGGCCTCTGAAAATCCCAAAGCCGGAAGGCTGGCCAGACATGTTGCTTTATAAGAGAATTAGAACTGAGAGAGGCTGGGTTAGGGCCAGCTCTGGCAGGGAGTGTGAGGCAGGGTAGGAAATGAGAGACATTGGAGGAACAGGTCTCAGTAATTGGTGGCGGTGGTGCCCTCAAGAGGAGGAGGACCCCCGGCGAGTGGTGGCCATAGGTGTACGATACCGGATGGGAGACCCCTTCCTGGGAAAGAGGGACCGCAAGCCACCTTCTGAATGGCCCCATTGTCCCACTGCGCCATCCCTGCTTTCTGCTTCTCAGTCCTCTGCCACGGTGTCTCCTGCCCTCCCCCATGTGCCCACCTGGCTCCAGCCAGCCTGTGCGCTAGTCTGCTGCCCTGTCCGCTGCTACTCACCATCTCCCCTAAAGGACCAAACCCTGCCTTTTCCTCCCCCGTCACAGCTGATGTGGAGCTGCAGCAACCTTAGACCTGCTGGCCCCATGCTCTCTCCATCGCGCGCTCCATGCTGGGGCAGGGGCCTTGTGGGCTGCACTGCTGCGGAAGCTGTTGGGTTTTTCCAGTTAGCTCGCTGGGCCAAGGACACCAGCGGGCGGGCAGTCTTTCTGTGGTTGGCACCCCCTGTGCCTGGCCTTTCTGGTGCTTCTGAACTGACCCCAGAGACCAGGGCTAGAGCTGGGGTTCAAGGGAGCCCGCGCTGGGCTTGCTCTGGAGTGGCTTTGGTCTCTCCTGGGCTTCCTGCTAGGTCTGCAGGCAGAAGGCACCTCCCAGACCCATCAGTGGAGACCTGACCTATACCCCAGGACGGGCCATCTGCTGGACTGTGTCACTTGGATCTCCCTCGGACACAGGGCTCCAGTCAGAGCCATCCCAGGGGACAGGGGCAGCTGGCTCAGGCCCGGGGTTATCTAATAACCTCTCGACAGGCCCTCTAATGCTAAGAGTAGTGAGGCACCGGGGACGAAAGGAGTAAGGGCAGTTGCACCTCAGGGGCTCCTTTGAGACTGGAGGACAGGTTTTGCTGGTAACTGGACCAGCCCCCACTGTTCTGGAATGATGCCCTCATCTTCCCAGAAACTCCTTCTAGTCTGCCTCCCCGCCCTCACTCTAGGGAGTTTTACATAGGCAAGGAAAGGCAGAGGAGAAGCAGAGACAGCACAAGCAAAGTTGTGGCAGTGGGAACCAGTGTGGACTGGAGACCCAGAGGCCTGAAAGGAGACGCCAGGCCAGTGGGCCAGAGAGCTCTGGAATACGGCACTGGGGTCAGCAGAAGCATGTCCTGATGGGCCCTTGCACGCAGTGGGACAGGAGTAAGGCAAGGCAGGTACAGCCCTAAGCTCCAGGGGGCGGCACAGCTGTACGCAGAAGCGACGGAATCAGGCCTACGTCCAGCTGGTCCCGAAGCGCTGCTCTTGGACATGGAATTGGGCATACACATTTCCCAGGGGTCTCTGACACAGCAGCCTGGTGTCTGGGGAGAGACAGAAGCGAGCTGGCCGCGGCGTCCCTGTGTCTAGGCTTCATTGTCATCACCTGCAGGGTGGAGACTGAGGTGTTAGAGACAAGGACAGAATGTCTGGAGAGGGACTGCGCTGCGAGGCCTGGCGGGGGTGGAGCCAGAGTGGGCAGACCCCGGGGAGGCCGAGGCTACCTGCCCAGGAATGAGCCAGTGGCCGGGATCCTAAGTATGCTGATGTAGCGAGGAGGGAAGGCAGGGAGGGGCCCGCTTCCTTCTGCAGGGTTCTGGTGACCTCACCACAGCTGTGGGGACAGTCACATAGGCCCCTCGTGCTGTGAGCCTTTCGGTCAGCCATCCGCCTCTGGGGTGGGGCCTGCCATGCTCTCATTTAATAGACGAGACACTGAGATTCAGAAACGGGGTGACTTCCGGAGGGTCCCCGTTCCCAAGGCCTGGCTCACTCGTCAGTGCCCCTTGGAGACCCACACCTTCCATGCCCCTGAGTCCCGGCCCGGACTCATGCCAGTTTGCCAGGGCATCCTGGACCCAGGGGAGAACACCTGGGCTCCCCAAGGAGAGTTGTCAGGAAGACCCGTGGTCCAGCCTCCGCCCGGGCCCCTGGGAGCAACCTTGACAGGGAGTCGGGCAGAGACCTCAGCCCCACCTCTGAGAGTCACGTAGCGGTTCTCCCTGCCGAGCGAGAGCCCGGGCGCCTGCGCCTTGACCTCAGCACACCCAAGGGCCGCGGTCCAGGTAGAGAAAGGATCTATTTTTATTGTGTCCCCAAAGCCGGGAAGGAGAGGGGTGCAGGGGGATTGGGGCCTGCTTTTGCCCCTCAGTCGTGTGGCCTTGACCTCTGCTCACCTGTTCCCGGGCCCCAGCTTCCCCCAAGTGGAACTGGGCTCAGACTCCCTGCGTTTTCAAGTGACCCCCATTTTCAAGTGACCCCCAGGCTCTGATCCCTCCTGACCTCTTTCTGCATCACTGTGTTCTCTCTGGGGGCCTCTGTCCTGAGGCAGGGCCCAGGGGCCCCGGGAACAACCTGGCCTGGTGCCCACTTGGGGCCTCTCCTCCCAGCTTCACTTCCAGGCCTCAAGGCTCGGCCTCTAATCGCCACTGCTCTGTGGGAAGGAGCGACTTCACCACAAATTATTTTGTTCTAAGAGAAGGACAAAAAGAAAAGAGAAGCCGGGAGGGATGGGGGTGGCGGGAGGAGGAGATTGCCTGTGCCGGCTTTGTGCAATGCTTTAACCCTTGGACTGCCAGGCACTGGGAGGGCAGGACAGGGGCGCTGGGCGCCTGGTTCCCCCACCTCCTCCCCCATCAGATGCCAGAGCCTTATCTCTCCACGTCTCACTGTCACTCTGCGACCTTATCTCTCCTGCCTGTCTGTCTCTCATCAGCTGCCTCTCCCACCTCTTTATCTCCTCCTCATCACCTCCTTCTCCATCTCTCCACATCCCTCTGCTTCTGCACAGCCTGATGGCACAGCCTGGTGGCAGCAGCTCAGCTGTAATAGCCCAGCCTGTGATCTCCAGTGAAGGACCAGTTTGGGGCATGGACCGCCTGGGGTCACCTGGGTAGACATACGGACACAGTCAGGCCATCACAGGAGTGTGTGATGCATGCACGTACGTGCATGCACAGGCATGCACAGAGACACGTGCATGCACACACACACAGGCATGTGCACACACCAAGACCCCAGCCTTGAACAAAGACCCCTGAAGAAATCTGCTTAAGCAGCTCGCATGCAAGCCCCCAGGCTTTGTCTCGAGGCCCTGACCCCACCCCATCCCCAGCGCACAGGCACATGCGCACAGATGGATGTGTGCTGAACCATAACACGCTCACACAGATGCATGACTGTTCAATTTCCACCCCGCGTGCGTGCACTGGCCCGCCCCCGCCCCAAGGAAGAGGGGGGTGCTGATTTGTTCTCCCGTCCTGCCTTCTCTTTCCTGGCCCCTGCCCCCAATTCTGTGCTCTGAATGACAGGAGTCCCTTGGGGTGCCCAGAGCTCCGCTATAGTTTCTGCAAATGCCCTGAGGCAGCATTAGCAAAAAAAGAAATGACATGGCCGCTGGAGCCCACGTGGAGGGGAGACTGTATGTGACTCGCGCGGTATGTCCGTGAGTCTGCACCTGGATGAGAGCATCTCTGGTGCGGAGATGTGTGTCGTGCAGTGTGTGATGGCTCGGTCCGTCTCCCCTGATGTCCTGCCTCCTGGCCAGCTCACCCTCTGCTTCTCTCAGCAGCCACTCTGAGCTAGTCGGGGTGCTGCTTGTAGCCCCTAGAAGAAGAGCCTCGTGTCTCCTAGAAGGCAGTGATAGTCCTGTCCAACAAGTCGGGACCATTGCAAGCCACAAGCCTGCGACGGTGGCTTCCTCTGCGCCCACAGAAGCCCCGGGCCCGGCCCGCAGACCTCCCAGCTCCCTCCGTGTCCAGATCAGGGCCGGGGTGGGGATGAGGACTGTACAGTGGTGAGCTGCGCAGAGGGGGCACAGGGCCATGACACGAAGTGAGACTACCCTCGCCTCACCCTTGTTTCTGCTTTCCTCCAGATCTACAAGGACAACCGGAATCTGTTTGAGGTGCAAGAGAATGAACCTCAGAAGTTGGTGGAGAAGGTGGCGGGGGACATCGAGAGCCTGCTAGACAGGAAGGTGCGGGCCTTGAAGGTAAGTGTGGCTATTGCATTGAGAAAGGGCCAGGCAGAGTGCCCTGCACTGTGAGCCTGAACTCCAGCCCACCATGCCCACGGGCCCTCTTGGCCTCGGAGTTCAGGCTGGGCCGTCGCTGGCAGAGCTGTGCTCTCGGCCCGTGGCAGCCACTGCTGGAGCAGACGGCACGAGGGGTGACCTGAGGCATGAGCCTCTGTTTGGGCATGAAAGTAGAGGCCAGGGAGGCTCCCCTTCCATTCCTCTGCGCTGTCTGTAGGTGAGCCCTGGGTGAGGCTGGCCGGGACGGTGACCTGTGATGGCTGGGAGGGGGCTGCAGACTGATGGGGAGGACGTGTGGAGGACCCTGAGTGGCCTGCGGGGTGGCCATGGCTGTGCGGTGCTAGGGGTCGAAGTGCGTGCTCGTGCATGGTTTTAGGGATTTCTCTGCCCACCTCTGGGCCTCAGCCTCCCATCGACACTCGGAGAACGTGCACCTGTGAGCTACAGGGCGCTGTGGTTCTGCGAGGCGACAGGCCCCCGGCCAGTGGACCCACCCCAGGGGGAGCTTCTGCAGGGGCAAAGTGCCCTCAGCAGAGTGTGCAGTCAGTGAGGGAGGGGTTCGGGCTGCCCCCCCGTGTCAAAGAACAGTGAGCCCAATAAAAAGGCGCGAAGCACTGACACCTGCAACAGCACGCAGACGCGGGCATCCTGGGACCGGACGCCCAGTGAGGCGGACTCTGGGAGATGCCATGGGAGGGGCTGGGCCAGCCATCCCCACAGACCCAGTGGCATCTTCCTGGGTCGTGAGAAATCGGCTCCCCTCCCCGGCCAGCATGTCGTGGCCCACTCGAACTAGGCTGACCGGGACTCTCTCCCTCTCTTCGCTTTCCCCTCATCCTCTGTCTCTGTCCCCGAGCTGTGGGCCCCAGGATGCTCCTGTCCATATCCTCCGAGGGAAAGGAAGGCCATCCTTCCCCTGCTCGGTCCTAATTGTTCGGTCTTAATTACCTCCTATATTTGCTTTTAATCAAGTTCTGTGCCTTTCCTCCTTTCCTGCATTTGCTCGCAGCCTGAGTGCTTATAGAGGGAGGGTTGTTGGGGGACTAGACCCCCTCCCAACCCCTCCCTTCAGTGTTCTTCATCCCTTCAACCCCATGCAGTAATCCAATTTAAATCCCCTTGCTCTGGCCTAGAATTTTAATTCGGGCTTGCAAAGGGGGCACCGAGCAACGCAGGACGGGAGCTCGCTGTCACGTGGAGTGTGGGGCCAGGAGCAGCTCAGGTGGGGCGCCCTGCTGCCAGAACCCCCACGGCCAGGGAACCCGCCGCAACCCGCCAGCCTCTGCTACGAAAACAGGGAGGGGAGGGGAGTGCTGCAGAACTTAGACTCCCAGCGGAAGGGAAGGGCCCTCTGAGCAGAGTCTGTCCTCTTGTCTCGAGTCCAGAGGGGCAGTACAGAGGTGTCTGGGTCCTTACAGCACATTGGGCAGAGCTGGACCCAACTTAGGACTCTGCCTGCCAGCCGCAGCCCTGGCACCCAACCCCATCTCAGGAAGGCCATCTCGTTAACACTCGCTCGCGGCCTGCTGCGTGCCGGGCTGGTGCGGGTGTGCGGGAGCAGGACAGAGCCGGCCCCTGCCCTCATACAGCTCTCAGTTCTCCTGCCCCACACCATCTTAGCGTTCCCCTCCAAAAAACCGGGCGTGAGCATCTGCCCGCTATTTCTGCTTCCACGGCTCCATCATTTATGAAGGCCATGATGGAAACAGTGTCCCTAAAGGCCTCCCTGGTGGCGCAGCGGGTTGAACGCCGCACTGTGAAGCATCCGTGGCACAGCAGCGCAAGTTCGATCCCCGGCCAGGGAGGGGACCCACATGTCGCAGCAGACCTCTCCTGCCCCACCCGCTGCTCCCCTCAGCAGTGTATTTCGGTCGATCTGCCTGTTCTGCTCCCCAATCTGTCTCTGGTGAATCCTCTCACCTCCCACACCTCAGGCCTGTACCCTAGCTCTTGTGTGCATAAAAAAATCTAAGAAAGAAAGGAAGGGAGGGAGGGAGGAAGGAAGGAAAACAGTGTCCCCAAAGGTTGTGCTACCTTCAGCTCATGCTTGTAATCTGTCTGTGGCTTGGAAGAGAGGATGTGGGAGGACGCATATGACCCCAGTGTGGAATTCCAGCCTCCCCCCAAGAACAAGGGCTATGTGCCTCAGTGGATGGGCTCCTGGAGAACAGAACGCCCGGGGCCGGGGAAGCCAGGCCAGAGCAGGGCCTCCAGGAACGGCAGGGCTGGCTAGAGGCCTGCTCTGGGGGAAGCGTCCACTTCCAGCCTCAAACAAGCGGTCACCAGGCAGGCCTGGATGGGGATCCAGGACTTAGGGACCTCAGCCTTTACGCTCTGCCCCTTCTACAGGCCCATGTTGCCCATGCCCCCACCGCAGGCACCACCCGCATGCCGGCCGGGCCCCTGTGCCTGCGCCCTTGCCTTCGGCGGTGGCGTTAACCTGCGCAGAGGTTTCTCAGTGAGATGCCCAGCCCCACCCCAGACCTAGTGCACCGCAGGGGCGGGGCTGGGCTTCAGTCTCTGTCTGCTTCACGAGGGAGTTTATGTAGATTGAGAGCGCAGCACGTTTCCCTAAAATGACCAACTCCTTGCCAGTTACCGGTCTCTTGGTGAGAGCCGGTAAGTGCCCGGCCTAGGTGAGTGGGGACATGCCAGATCTCGCTAGACCATCACTAAAGCCAGCGGGTCACTCCTTTCCTTCCCGTTTTACCCTGGAAGAGGCTGAGCTCCAGAGAGGTCAAGTCACAGCCGCCTCCTTCACAGCAAACCCAGGTGTAGACCCAGGCCGCGGGCACCGGACCGCACACTGCGCAGGCGCTGCCCGCCTCTGCTGCCCCCAGTGGCCACGTGGCATTTTCTCTCCGCGGGGCAGGCAGGACCCGGTGGAGGAGGTGGCGCTCTGGTCTCCCCTGACCGGGATTTGCTCTGGGATGACCTTGGGCAAGTCCCCACCCTCCGCTTCCTCGGACAGGAGAGATAAGACACTGGCCACCCCTCCCACCTCACCCCACGAGGCTCAGCGGCATGGGGCTGGGGAGGTGCAGCGTGGCCCTGCTTCTTGGGGCTCCAGTGGGCGGTGTTCCCACCATCAGTGGCCTCTCTAGGGAGCAAGCATCATTTAAAGAGTAAAATTAAAAACCCTTCTGCACGTAGCCGCCCTGCTTTCGCCGCTAATGGCCACTTAACCCAATTAAAATGAAGCATTGTTGGCTGCTCGGCCAGGCCTGTTGAGGAACTGGGCTCTGGGCTGGGAGTTCAGAGGAGCAAGGAGACTGAGCCAGAGGGAGCTGGGGGCCAGGGCTGTGGGGCAAACCCCCCTTGCGGGAGGGAGAATGCCCTGCTCCCTCCCACCTACTGGCTGCTTGCTTTCTGGAGTTTCACCTCACATCTGAGGCTCAGCACCCGCGTGGTGACGTCTGAGCCGATGAATCTGTGCAAGGCTGCCCCGGCCGTGGTCGGATGTTGAGGGTATCCCTGCCCTCTGCCCACTCGGTCCCAGGAGTACTGAACTCCCCCAGTTGTCACCCCCCAAAATGTCTCCCAATATGGCCAGTGCCCCTGGAGGCATAGACGCCCCTGGTTGAGAATGGCGGTCACATGGGACAGAAAGACACAGCCACGGTGATAGGAAGCCCCCCAGGCAGAGACACCCGGGATTTCGGAAGGTGCAGCTCGAGCGGGGCGCCCCAGCAGGAGGAACACCCCTTCAGCTCCAGGGGGCCATGGCATGCGCCGGGCGGCCTGGAGGAGCAGCACTGGTTTGAGGGGAAAGTTTGGCATCTGGGCAGCCGGAAGCCAGTCAGAGCTGGGCCCCTGCCTTCCTTGAGGGGCCTGGGAGGACGCGCCTGGGTGTCACCCACTGCCAAGGCCCTGCCAGAGGTGGGCCCATAACCTAGAGCGCTGCGGCTCGGCCTCCAGCTGCGGCCAGCCGCAGCCTGACTCCACACCGGGAAGCTCTGTGAGACACAGCGGTGGCCGCCAGGCAAGCAGGGGATTCTGTCGCCTGGGCTGCCTCCGCCCACCCTTCTCCAGGCAATTAAAAGGTGTTTATGTGGGGCTGGCAGTGGCTTCTGCCTCCCCTCCATTACGAACATTAAGAGATCTTGACCCTTCCACTTTCCCGCTCTTGAGAGGAGCTGCAGACACGTGGAGCCAATTAGGCACACGCGTGGGCGCCAAGGGCCGAGCAGCCTTTTCTCCCTGATTGCGGCATTTACCGCTGATTATTCTCCCCTCACCCAAACAGCGCTGCTGCTTCCTGGCAAGGTGCCACTGCCACCCAGAGGAGCCGACGGGCCCCCAGGGATGGGGGAGTGGATTAGAGTGGGCTTCTGAGCGCCTACTGTGCAGGAGCCCTAGGGGGTCGCTGCCCGCGGGGAGGTGGCCGGGAGCTGGCCACCAAGGAGACCAGGGAAGGGTCATGGGTGTGGGTACTTGGAGGCGCTGGGCAGCCTGCTGTGGGAGCGAGACCTCTCAGAATGAGAGGGAGCTGTTTGGAGGAGACGGCCATGCACCGCGGGGCCCTGGGGGTCGGCGTAAGCCTTAGGCAACGATGGCTCACAGTAGTGGCTGGACATGAGTGTGGAGACACCTCCCCATCACCGTCCCACCAGGACCCGGGGGAGAAGCGTCCAGCGCTGGCCAGGCAGGAAGCCGGCCCCTGGGAATGAAGAGGCAGACAGTGCAGATGGGGCGTGCGGTCAGAGGGCCCTCAGGGAAACACGTCGTCCTTTCTCTTCACCCACCTGCCTGAGCTAGTGCTGGTCAGGTGCGGGCACCTGTCAGGCCCCAGGAAGGACCAAGCTGTGGATCTGGAGCTAGGCTTCGCTGGCCCTGGGCTTGCTCCTGTGATTCAGGCAGGCCCTCTCCCCCAAAAGTGCGGGGCCTCGGGAGGGCCAGGAGAGCTGTGGCCATTCCACAGCATTCGCTAGCCAGAGCAGTGTCTAGACTGGCAGCCCAGCGGAGCAGCCTTACACCGCCTGCTGCTGGGGTCTCCCTCGTGGCTCAAGTCAGGTGGAAGGGCTGAGTGCTGCCACATGTCAGGCCGGGAAGCTCACGTCCTGCTTGCCCTCACCGCACTGCCTGGCTCCTGTGGGGACGCTTTGGCCAAGGCGCCCGCAGTCCAGGTGTTGCCCCAAGAGGAGGTGTCTGAGCCGCCCCTGTCTGGGGTCCAGCTCATGATGCCACGTGCGCCACCTGCAGCGCCGTTCAGTCTCCGGTTTGGTTGCCTGCTCCGCCATGCAGCAAGTGTCCACTGCCCCGAAGCCCTAGGTGCGTCGCAGAATTCCCACTTTACAGATGAAGAAACAGAGGCTCAGAGACAGGGCCAGCCCAGCACGACCTGACTGGGTCAGGGCCACGGTCACCCCCTGCCCCCGGCTCCCGCGCTCTCCCATCCCAGAGCTCCCAGGGCTGAGGGAAGCAGAGTGATGTTGGCCAGATCAGAGGAGCCCAGGGTGGGAAAGGAGAAGGGAAGGTCTGCCAGGCAGCGGGCAGAGCGTAAGCGAGGGCCTAGAGGGCAGGACTCAGTGGAAGGACACGGGGGACGGCTGGAGAGAGTGGCTGGGTCGGAGAGGGCTGCAGATGCAGCAGGGCCAAAGTCCTAGGCCCTTTTCAATGTCCCTGTACACTCCCCGCCACGGGAGGGGGAATGTAGGGCAGGGGAGGGGCGTCACCGGACAGAGAAGATGAACCTTGGACCCAAGGGAGACACATCAGACCCCACTCCCCAGAGAAGGCCTGCGCTGAGGGAGGACCCTCTCCTACTCTTCCCACCCCTCTGGGGGTCCTAGCTGGCAAAGGGGGGTGGGCAGGAGCTAGGAGGCAGAGTAAAAGGGCCTGCAGGCACCTAAGGGACAAACCAGCCTAATTCAGGATCAGAGAAGTGAGAAATTTAATTGAGTTTTAATAGCACCTGGCCCTTTGTTCTGGAATCCTTGTGCTTGAGGACTGGGGGAGGGTGGGGTATGTCCACCACTGGGCAAGCCAGGGGCCCTGCTGGCCGTGCCCCCTGGGACCCCAGACTTCAAGGAGACAGAGGACAAGCTGCAGGTTCCATATGCAAAACCGACGTGGAAGGGACAAGTCTAAGAAGTCAGCCTGGAGGCTGCATTTGAGCTGAACCTTGGAGGCTGGTAGAATGTCCAGTGGTGGTGAAAGGGAAGAAGGAAAGCACGGGGTCCTGGTGGTGAGAGCGAGCAAAGAGGCTCAGGCCAAGTCTGCCGAGACAAGCGAAGGAGGCCCAGCAGGGGCAGCCCGAGCTCACCGTTTCCATTGAAGGGGGGGGACAAAGGCAAGAGGCAGGGCCCCCGCCTGAGTTCTGGGGTGGCAGCTGCACATCTGCAGGCAGCCCTGGGGGTGGCCGGCCACTGCTCTCACTCCGTTCTCATGACTTAAGAGACAGAGTAAACCCAAATGCCCCAAAACAGACGACTGGATCAAGAAGATGTGGTCCATATACACGATGGAATACTATTCAGCAGTCAGAGAGATAAACACGTGCCATTTGCAGCAACATGGATGGAGCCAGAAGGGGTTGTGCTCAGTGAAATAAGTCAGAAGGCAAAAGAAAAATATCAGATGGTCTCACTTATAGGAGGGATATAAGGGAACCAAGTAAGGAATCAAGGAAAAGAACAATAACAATGAAAAAAATCACAACACACCAAGAACAAAAAGACAAAGACAAATCAGGGGCACTTTGTGGGGGAAGGGAGAGGGACTGGGATGAGGACAGGAAGAGCACAAGGTGCACGGGTGACATGGTGGTGGGGACTCCCTGGGGACTACAACGGAGGTCATACATATAAGGAAAGAAAAAGAAGTAAGCGCCGTCGTCAGCGGTGCCTCCACTGCAGTGGGCCCCGCAGGAGACGTGTGCCGTGGGGCTGCCGGTGGGAGACTCTGAGGCCCCTCATAGACCTCCTGGCTTTCTCCTCTGAGCCTGCACCTAGGACTGGACCAAGCCCAGGCACTATGCTGACCCCTGTCGGAGGAGGGCAGTCCACTTACGGGGACAGTGATTGGCCCCTGCCACCAAGTGTGGCCCCTCGGTGAGCCCGTGGATGCTGAGGAGGCCGGAGAAGCTGGGGCAGCAGGGGCAGGGTGGCCAGGGCCTGAGCCAGGCAGAGGGAGGAAGGGAGGAAGGGCACAAGGCAGAGGGCGAAGCCAAGTGAAAGGGCGGAGGTCGGGCCAGCGTGTTGCTGTGTGCTGGGCAGCGGCGTGCAGGGGGCGGGGGGCTGTGCCCACTGACTGGCGCTGCACAGCTCGTGCACAATGGCCTGTGAGGGGCATCTCGAGGCCACGGGGTGTGTGATCTGCGCCCAGTGCAGATGCTGTTCCTTGGAGCCTCGCTGAGGCTCACCTGATACCCCAACTTGCCATCTTGACCTTGCACTCAGATAAAACACCTGGCCCCAAGGCCCCCTCAAAAGGTGCAGCATGGCATACAGTGCCCTTGACCAGCGTCTGAGCCAGAAGGCCGCCAGGAGCAAGCTTCACCCAATCCGCACTCTGGCCCCCACTCCACACTTGCAAAGCCCTGAGATGAGACCTTGGCAAATGTCAGCCTCTGTCCTCAGTTTCCCCACCTGTACAATAGGAACGAGCAGCGGCTCACAGATCTGTCCCTGGAGTCCCTGCCCAGGCCTTGGTGATGCCGATCCAGGAAGGGAGTCTCCAGGGAGCATCCGTGGCATGGGTCCCCGGATGAGACTGACCTGGGGCCCTGCCCAGCCTGCGGACCACAGCTGGACAGCAGACGTCATGCCGGCCCTCGCCCTCTGGACGCCTCATCAAGGCCCTGGCCGGCTTCCGCCGCTGTGGGCCACACTGTCTGTGCTTCCTGCCTCCTGGCACAGCCTCGGGCCCCTGCTTGAGAGGCTGGTCACGCTGTCGGGTCCTTTATTCTAGCCTTCCTGTATTTGCCCACTCTGTGCCTCAGCGAATGGGAGTGGCAGAGTGTTTGCTGTGTCAACACCAGCTGGAGCCCAGTTATCGAGATAGCCGAGGGTGAGGCCCCGGCCGCCAGCTGCCTGGGAGCCTGGGGTCCGGCCCCTCCCCAGGAGGTTGAGGTTGGTGCCATGTGGGCAGCTCCCCACCTACGGCCCGTCCACTTGCTGGGCGAGCGAGAGCCGCTCCGCACAGGGAGCAGGACTCTGGAAGGCACATGTCAGCTCGGGGAGACCTCCTGGCCAAGGCAGCCTCCCAGTCTCCAAGACCGGGCTTCCCTGCCCCCCGCAGAATCCCTTTGCTGGCCCCAGCTTCAGCGACACCCTCTCCCTCCCGCTGTTCCCAATCAGCGGGTCTAGCAGCATCCGAGGAGAGAGGCCTGAGCAGTCAGGCAGATGGACAGGCAGATGGACAGGCAGCAAGACAGGGGCAGAGCAGGGGATCGGAATTCCAGGCGGGGACTCGCGGGGCCTGAGCAGGCAGGCTGGCTCGCGTGTGTGAGCTGCGCTGGTGTGAGCTGGTGGAGGAGCCGCTCTCTGGGGAGGGCAGAGATGACAGCTTCTGACGGACGACTTGTGCTGTCTGTGACAGACGGGTGTGGAGGTTGGGGTGGGGGTGAGCACCCTGAGCCTGAAGGGAACCTGGGTCTCCGCCCTTCGACCAAGGCTGTTCCACCTTCTGGGGTTGGGCAGTTGGCGGAGCCATGGGTGGAATGAGACCCCCCACACACTTCAGCAGCTTTCCACAACTAAGATTTTGAGGCTGACTCTCCCTGCCAGGATCAGAGGCCTCCAGGACAAGGACCAGGCAGCTGGACTTCGTGGAGGGCCGTGGCTACACGCTGCACCCACCACGTGGCCTCCCCTGGCGGCTTCCCTTCTCTCTGTTTCCCTCCCTGCAGATGGGTAGTAAGAGCTCACCTCGCGGGCTGACCAGGGGACGGTTTGGGCTAGGACTTGGGCGGTGGACACGTGCAGATGCGTGCGGCTGTCTCCCTTACAGGGCGGGGGCTTGGGCCGCGGGGAGGATGGCCGTCACTTCTGGACGGGGTGGAAAAGCATCCCTTTCGCCTGGAACCACAGAGAAGTAGCTCTGAGGCTGGCGGGAAGGAGGGAGTTGGTCTCGCAGTGGGCAGGGGAGGGCATTCTGAGAAAGGGAGCAGCAGAGAGGAGGCCTGGGAGAGGCAGTGAGGACCAGACGGGTTCGGTGTGGCTGCTGCGTTAGACTGCAGAGGCAGCAGGGTTGGGCCCTTGAGTCTGGTTTGGGGTGGAGACTGACGCTCTGGTCATGAGAAGGGGAGGTCAGGGCAGAGGCCTGGTCGTCAGGAGAGGGAACCATGGCCCGCACCAAGGATGGCAGGACGGGAGGGAGGGGACTCAGGCCCGGGGAGGCCGCAGGAAGGGGAGCGTCCGGGACGGGTGACGAGGAGATGGGGTGAACGTGGCATTTACGGGACTGGGGTGTTAGACAGGCGCATGGCTGCAGAGTGAGAAGGCTGAACCCCCAGGGAGCACCAGGGCTAGTCAGCAAGTGGACAGCGCTTTGCCCTCCTCCTGTCCTTCCCAGATGTCTGCTGGCCTCTCCGGAGGGGAACACGGGCAGTGGGAGCTCACAGTTGCTGGGGGGTGGCAGGTGTGGCCTGTGGCCCTGTGTAAGTTTAGCATCCAGTGCACTGCCTGCCGGAGTTCGCAGGGACTTGAAACTTTTCAAAACTTGCACCTGGGGCCCTTGGCTCCAAGCACCAGGGGCTCCAGGGCCCTGCTGGGGCCTGGTCTTTAGAGCTGGACTTTGGGGTTCCTTCCTGCACACCTGTAGGGCCAAGGGCACCATGGGGTGGGAGGAGCACCCTAGCCAGTGCAGACCCACATCCTGTCAGGTGTGTGGCTCCTGTCCCCAGGCCAGGGGATAAATTACGGACATTTCAGCAGAGAAAATGAGCCACCTGTTCAGCCAGTGGACTGGCTCTCTGTCCTCTGCCTCAGACATTCTTGTGGGGACCCCACCACAAGCCCCAGCCCAACAACCAGTGTTCTCCCTTCTCCGGGCCATGTTTGTGCATCTGGGGGGGGTCTGCGCGGGGTGTATGTCCGCATGTGCGCAGCTGCTGCCTCACACCCCCAATGCAGAACGTGTGGCCCCGGATGGTGGGCTGTGCCCCCATTCCCGACAACAGCGCCAGTCTTTGCCCACCACCCCTGTACTTGCCTGGGCCTCCTCCTAGCAAATGTTCAGCGCATCTCATCTCCCTGTGTAGCTGCTGTGTAATTAGCTGGTTTTGCAAATGATTACGTTGTCAGGTTTTCCTTTACCCAAGAAAGGGTAGAGGGGTGGGTGGAGGAAGGCTTTGGGGCATGGAGCCACCTCACGGCCAACTCTGGCCCTGCCCTCTGTGAAGCCCACCCGCCTCCCCTGCCCTAGTGCCTGCACAAGACTCCCGTGACACATGTGGACCCAGGGCCTCGTGGCACACCTGAGCACACCTGCTCACACTCAGGGACTGCCAGGGCCCAGGCTGGTCTCAGACTCACTAGTGATCTGCTAAGTGGCATTGCCCGAAGTGGGCGTGTGTATGGCAGCATGCTGGGGGTGAGCGGGCAGTGGAGGGGGGCAGGATGCCGGGTGGCTTTTGCCCTGCACCTGTGGCCTAGAATGGCTGCACTGAGACCATATACAGATGTGCACCAAACACCTGGTTCTAGAAACTCCAGTGATCCTCATGAGTAGGCTGTCCACCACACCCGTTGGACAAGGCCCCATCGTGGGCGGGCTGCCCAAAGCCGGTGCATCCAAACCAGGGCCTGGTCCAGCTGTGAGATGGGGGCCGCTGGGGATAGTGGACCATGGGCGGGGTGCATGTGGAGCCCCCACTAGGGCCACAAGGCCCCAACCAAACATGACAGCTGCAGCCGAGGCACTAGCTGTGCTGTCCTCCCTGGTGACATGAGCATCTGCTCTCCCCACCCCGAGCGTCGGGCCAGGCAATGTGAGAATCTGTTGCCGCTGACCCTCCGTCCAGCTGAGCTCGCCACCCGCACCTCACTCACTCCCCAGATGGAAGACAGAGGCTGTGCGCTCACCTGAGCCCTCCGGAGCTCAGCCCCGCTGCAGCATCAGACCTGGGTGACTGGATGGGCTGAGCACGTAGCCCCTAGCTGGGGTGGCCTACTTTCCCTTCCACCCACCCCCAGGCCCCCACTGTCTCCCCACCTTCTCTTGCTTCGACCCCCTCGGGATCTGAATTCTCTTAAACTTTTAATTAAAAACACTCCCCTTTGTCCCCCCAAGGTTTGCTTCCCTGTGATGTTCCTCTTATAAGGAGAGAGGGGGGAACGGGGTCCCAGGCAGTGTGGAGGTCGACCTTCCTGGGTCTCCAGGGGCCCTGGGGCCCCAGAACCTGGCCTCAAGCAGACTGCTGGCTGGCCCCACTCTGCGCCTGGCTTCTGAGCTCTGCCAAGGAGCTGCTTCTGCAGATCCCAGGCCTGCTGTGGCTGCCAGGGCTGCAGGCCTGCGGCACACCCCCCACATCCCACAGTGCTCAAGACCAAGCTCGTGCCTGTTTTCAGAGCAGGGCCCCTCGATTTCTCATGAGACAGTGTTCGCTACAGAGACTTCGGGGTCACTCCCAAGTCCACTGGTCACAGGTTGGAGAAGTGTCCCCAGGTTTACTCATCAGGCAAGCTGCAGCCCAGAGCTGGTGTCATGGCCTCACGGTCACCAGCTGGGTCACGGAGGCCGCACGTTTAGAATTCCCAGCTCCGCTCGGAGCACGAGGTCAGGTCCTGGTTCAGAAGCTCAGGGCTCCTGGGATGCTGGGGAAGCATGACGCTGGTCCAGGGACCAGAACAGCTTCTCTGTTTATGGGGCTGGAAGGGGGGTGACCCGACCCCGTCTCCCAGGGAACAGCCTATTGGCCTGTCCCTGGCTCTGGAGGAACATACCACTCTGTCCTCAGGTTCCCATTTCCAAACTGGGGCCCGCTAAGTGTCTGGAAGTTCTTCCTCATGTCTAACCACGATCCCTCTTGCTGAAGCCCAAGCCAGTGTCCTTGGCTTTCTCTCTGGAGAACTTCAGCTTCGACCTCCCTGCCCATAAGCCCTCCCTGGCTCAGGATAGGTACCAAATCACCACCCTCCCATGTTCCTGTCACTTCCCCCTCTACAGCTGAACACCCCCATCTCTGGGCTTCCAGGCCACGCCCAGGGAGCCCCACCAAACTCACAACCCCCATCCAGGCACACCCCTGTGTCCCATTCCGAGATTCCCACCATAGACTGCACTTGTCTCACCCCAGGGACTAGGCCCCTCCAAGTCCACAGAGTCTCAGGGACTCAAGACTGCAGCCTGGTCCAAGCCCGCGGGAGGAGCAGGAACAGCCGCAGCAAGGAGCAGGCCCCTGCAGTGCCCGCCCTCCCTCCGCCTCGTCCTCCCCCTCCAGCCTGCAGCAGTGGGCAGGGGACATCAGCACGCACCAGAGAAGGGGCAGTCGTGGCCCTTGGCCCTGAGCAACTGGAACAGGGTGCTCCCCGTCTTGTCTCCTGGGCCGCCTTCAGCTCCGCTCCTGATACTCCTGCTTGCATCCTGCCCGCTGACCCGAGGCCTTCCAGACTGGCCATGGACGTCCCCAAGGAGGCTTGCCCATGACAGTGCAGGGAACATCACAAGACTTGGGGCGTTGTCTGGGAGGAGCAGTAAACAGACCAGATCGGGGCACAAAACAAGCAAGGGCAGAAAGGGGCTCTAGACGGTGGACTGGTTGTGGGGAGGGGCAGTGGGAGGCCTTGAATGCCACGCACAGGGATTTAGACTCCAGGCACGGGCTCTGGCAGCCTCGTGCGGGAAGCAGGGTGCTTACGCATTTTATAGACCCGTTGTGAGCACCCACCATGTGCAGAACTTGTCTAGGTCTGGCCCAGCCCCCAGGCAGATGCTCTGTGGCTGCGGGTCAGCAGGGTGGGAGCGATCAGGGGAAAGAGGTTGTGCATCCACCACAGGGCAGGGAGAGGCGGCCTCGTGTGGCTATTCGGTGCCCAAACTGGGTGCTGCCTCTCTCAGCCCTGCTAGCTCTGGGCTGGCTCCTCCACGGGGCCTACTAACTTCCAAAACTGAAGGGGCAGGCATAGGGCAGGGCTTCCTGCTACTCCGGCACATCTGGTGCTCCCTGGACCCCATCAAGCCAGTCTCCACCCATCCGTCCCCGAGCGCACAGCAAGTGTCCGCTGTGTGCCAGGGGTTCACGCAGCGACAGAGGCAGATCTGGTCCTGGGACTTGGGGGGCCAGACGGGAGGCAGAGGGTCAACGAGTTAATAAAAAGACGGGTAGTGGGTGTCGGAGAGTATCAGAGGACAGACATCAAGGAGGCAGGAATGGCTGTTGCTACCCCCACGCACACACCCCCAGGTGCAAACCAGGAGCACGCACAGGAGCAAAGGCAGTGAGAGAAAGTCCTTCCTCCCGCTCGAGTCAAGCCACATCCCCCGCCTGCCACACAGCCCTAAGGCCGTGCAGGAGTCCCCCTCCCAGCGCTAGCGCTGAGCCTGCCCGGGGTCTGAGCAGCTGGAGCCTCCCCAAGCCCTGCAGACCCGCCCACCCCAGCAGTGCCTGCTGACGGCACTTCTGAGCAGGTGAGAAGCACAGGGTGGTCCCCGGTCAGTGCCGGGCCTCCTGAGCTGTCCACTGCAGACCGCCCTGTGCGAGGGCAGGGGCGGCTCGGCCACCTTGGCTCCTGCTGCACCAACGTGCCCATCTCACTCGCAGGCGTCCGCACGGGCGAGCTGCATGTCCGGCCCACTGGTGCGCAGCCCACCCCCCTGTCTCCAGCCACATCATCACTGGGGCCCCACGCCCCCCGAGTGCCTGTAGATGACATGTGCCAGGCGTGTACATGTGTGCTTCAGCCACGCGTGCCCACTATGTGTCTGTATATCTGCGGGCCAAGGGGACACACGTGCACATCCTCACTCCTGCTTGGCAACCCCGTGTCGCCCTGGGGCACAGCGACATCCCATTGCCTGGCTCCCCTCTCCACTTCCTCACCCTGCCCCTCCAGGCGGGTGGTTCTCTGATGAGCATCTCTGTTTCACAGACTGGGGGGTGGAGGGGCAGAAAGCACCAGACTCACAGGCCCCTTGACAGCTCCAGCTGTCCCCCAAGGGGGAGCTCTCGCTGGGCCCCACCTAAATCTGCCAGGGCCCCGCTGCTCCTGCGGTGTCTCCACCGCCTCTGCAGAGCCCGTGGGCGCAGGACAAAGGGCTGAAGTTTGCAGATGCCGCCCGTGTCAGCTCTCGCCCTGGCAGGGGCTCACTAAGGCCCACAGGGGGAAACGCTGCGTCACAGTCATAGTGAGGGCCTCCCCAATGTGGACAGAGACTCCAGGCTCAGTCTCAATAGTTTGGGGGGCGGAAACATTTCCCTGGGCCTCCTGCACAAAGGTGACCTACTGGAGAAGTGAGTCTCAGACAGGCCTCTTGCCGGCCCCGGCACCCCCAGCTGTCTCACCTAGGTCTTCCTCCCTTCCTGGGAATCTCTCCTACCTCGCCCTTCTGGTCCTGCCTTCGACGGGACCTCTTGTCCCTCACAAGCCTCTCTTTTCCTTCCAGGGGCATTTCTGGGTTTATCTCAGCAGCTCCTGACATTCCCGGCTGGAAAGTCTCACAGGCAGGCCATACAGTCAGCCCCCGCTGACCAGCCCTGGCCCAAGGAGGAACTCTGGAGGAATTAGCCCCACTGCGACCTCAAGGGAACCCGGCCCTGGGTGGCAGCCTCATAAACCATCCTGGTGCCTGCCCCATAGTATCTGCAGCTGTGAGAAGTTAGTGGCAAGAGGCCCAGCACAGAGAGCAACTGCCCTGGACATCAGGGGACAGGAAACAATTGCCTGGGCAGAGGGGAGAAGGACGGTGTTCCAGGCGCTGGGGATGCGGAAGTACAGAGGGGTCAGGGCATTTCGTGATACCCAGACATTAATCGAGCCCATTTCATGCATCTGGATGTCTGTGCAGTCAGACGTTCGTCTTTCGCTCATTCACTCACCAGATAGGTACCAGGCGTTGGGACCTAGCACCCTGGGAGGAAAGACGGCACAGTCTGCTGGGAAAACTGCAGGACCAACCAAGTCCATGATGAGCGCACATCAGCAGCAGCGAAGAATGAGCAGGTGTAGATGGGAGGCCTATGGGCACGGAGGAAACCCCAGCAAGGGACCTAGCCAGGACTGGGCCTTATCGAGCCACATTTTTTTTTAAAAGATGTATTTATTTATGCATACAAGAGCTGGGGTACAGGCCAGAGTTGCGGGAGATGAGAGGATTCACCAGAGACAGAGTGGGGAGCAGAACAGGCAGATCGACTGAAATATACTGTGAGGGGAGCCATGGGGAGGCAGGAGAGGTCTGCTGTGCCCTGTGGGTCCCCTCCCTGGCCGGGGATCAAACTCGCACTGCTGTGCTGCAGATGCTTCACGGTGCGGTGCTCAACCCACTGCACCACCAGGGAGGCCCCAATCCACATTTTTTTAACATGCTAATATTTGGCACTGGTCTTCAGAAACCTCACAGCTGAGCGGTCCCTTGTCAGTTCAGGTCTTCATCCTCCATTGCATAGACAGTGATCTCGGGCCCTGGGCCTGGAACTGAAGTCTCCAGGGCTCCTGTTTCAAGAATTTATTGGATGAAGTAAGGAGTGTCCATCTCTAGCCCAGCCCAGTTGTCTGCACAGCGCCTCCTGCAGCCCTGAGGTGGAATTGCAGGCCAGGGAGGCTGCTTTGAGGGCAGAGCCCGCCCTAGAGGGCTGTGTCCTGTTCAGGCTGGCAGGAGCACCTGCAGACCTGGGGCCTTTCACTGGGCTCAGGCTCCCACTGCAGAAGGGCAGCTTGACTCCTGCCTGCCTGCCACCCTGGGAGGTGGTGAAAATAGGGAGCACTGGTTCCCCTGATAGGACTGTCCGGGGCCTTGCTTCTGGGGGCTCAAGGCCCCCCCGCCGTGCGGCAGCAGGATTCGGCAGGCCTCGTGACTGCCCCTCCTCCTCGGTAGCTCTGAAGCCATCCGTCACTTACAAATTCTCTTCATTTCTAAATAAAATGATTTGTTAATTTGAGTGAGTGATCGCCACTCGTCCAAGCCTCTTTGCAGGCCCGGGAACAGCTTGTGGGCTCCCGGAGCCCGGCACCGCCGGCCTGGCGCAGACTTGGAGGGGTTGTTTTCGATTTAAATGCGAATTGAATGAGGAGAAAAATGTTTCTCTTGGCAATTCCATAGGAGCTCGCTCTTCTGACAGATGTTGGAGTTTATTATCCCATCGGGCCAGCGTTTTGTCGAGCAGAATTGCTAATTATTTCAGAGGCCGGGCCACAGCCTAGGAGCGGAGGGGGTGGCGGGCGTGGTGGGGTTGCTGGGTCCAGCCTCCCGCCTGTCCACCCCGCTCCGCGGGCGTCAGGACACTGGCCCCTGGGCTTCTAGGCTCCCCGGAGGAAGCAGTGGGGCCTGTTCTCGCCAGAAATGATTTGACCTTGCAGAGAGGGCTGTGAAGGTCACGTTGGAGGTTCCGCTGCGTGTTCAGTGGGCCCGTGGGGGTGCACGGAAGCAGGCTCCAGGGAGGCTGGCCAAGGGGAGCGCACCTAGGCCAGGGCTGTGTCTGCACAGACACGTCCCCAGCTTCTTCATCACCGCAGGCCCTGCGGGTGGGCAGGGCCGTGGCGCCACCGTGTGCTGTTTGCAGGTCACGAGCCGCCTTGGGGAGCCACGTGTGCCGTGAGGCGTCAGGCTGAGCTGCTCCGGCTCTAGGGGTGGCTCCGATTTGCTCTGTCCCCAGCCCCTGCACTGCAAGCCGAGTGGGTTCTCGAAGGACACATGGCCGGGGGCCTGCACTTCAGGAGGGCTGGCCAAGGCTGGTCAAGGCGGGGCTGCCCCAGGTTTCACGGGACTCCATGGCGGGGTTTTCAGTGGAGATGTGGCCCTGGCAGGCAGAGACCTGGGCTCCTGGTCCATCCAGCCCAGGGACCTCAGCCTCACCTGGCAACTTCGATCCGGGAAGCAGGGTCGCCCCCTGGGCCCCCAGGAGGGGTCCTGAGGACTGGCTTCCGGACCCCACCAAGCCCGGCTGTGACTCCAGCTGTCCTCTGCCACCGGGGGACATTCCTCTTGTTCAGCTTACCTCCTTCCAGAACCCCGAGGCAGGGGCTTGACACTCTTACTGCCCCCAGTCCCTGCCAGCTTCAGACTCAGCACTTATGCACCCCCGTCCCTGGGTGTCCCGCCAGCCCCCCTCCCAGCCAGCACCACCACTCTCCATCCCCACCAGGCTCAGCTCTCTCGGTCTGACACAAAGGCAGTAGCAGCAGCTGGACAGGATTTTATAACCCTAATTAACACCGGATTCCCTGGGGCCCCAGCTCCAGAATCCTGATGCAGCCTGAGACCAGCAGAGCGCGAAGGGGGGGGGGGGTCCACCCTAGGGCTGGACTGGGGTAGATGAAATCTCCAGCGCAGCAGCTGGGCCCCGGGGGGGGACAGGGAGCCCCACAGCCTCATCTCCCCCACCCCNGCCTGAGACCAGCAGAGCGCGAAGGGGGGGGGGGGTCCACCCTAGGGCTGGACTGGGGTAGATGAAATCTCCAGCGCAGCAGCTGGGCCCCGGGGGGTGACAGGGAGCCCCACAGCCTCATCTCCCCCACCCCCTGCCCGGAGTCCTGGACCCTCACAGCCACCCGAAGGGGAGGCGCTGGGAAGCAGGGGAGGAGCTGCCGGGCCGCTCCTGGCTGAGATCCTGCCAGGTTCCTCTGATTGACCATGTGCCCCGGGAACCAGGTCCTCTCTCTCCTCCGGATCTCCTCCACCGTGACATCCTTCCATTAAATAGGGCATGTTCAGAAGAGAAAATTGCTACTATTTTCCCCTTTTACTTCACTGTCATCAAAAATTGATCCCATATTGCATCCTTATTTCAAAGAATGAGCTAAAAAAATAAAATAAAAATTCCCACTGCTCAGAGCAGCAGCTGCATCAAGCTTCCCCATCCCTCTAGCCCTCCCCCCCCCCAAAAAAAAGGAAAGAAAGGAAGAAAGAAAGAAAAACGTGGTACAATTGCCAACCCTCCAGGGGCCGCTGAGCAGACCAGGCTTTAGGCGTGTAGGCGTGGGGGTGGCGGGGGGGCTCGCGGCTGTGCGGGCAGAGGGATTTCGATCTGGTGAAATGTGGTAGAAAATGGGGTAATTGGGGGAGGTTAATTTGGATCTAAATGGAGCGATTCGTTATCTCAATAAGAGGCATCTCGTTTTCCAGGGAGATGTGCCTGCCAGATACCGACCTAGCCCTTGGCGGGCTGTGGCTCCGAGCAGGCCTCGCTGCCTCGCTGCTGCCCTATCGGTCTGGGCTCCCGGAGGAGCCCTCCCTACCTGGCTGGGAGCGGGGAAAGGAGCAGAGGAAGGGAGGACCAAAGGCGGGAGAGCAACTCGCCTGACCCCCACAGAGCACGAGGGCCTCCTACTTCCTGTCCGTCCTCCCTCTGCTCCTCCCCACGGGCCTAGCTGCCTCTTGGAAGGAAAAGATTGGGTGGGGTGGGAAGGAAGGTTTAGATTGGTTTATCCCCCAATTCGTTTAGCAAAATGTTGAGGAGTTCTTCACAAAAGCACGTGCAGGGGCCTCTCTGGTGGCGCAGTGGGTTAAACAACGCACTATGAAGCAAACCGCAGCCACTGCAGCACGAGTTCCATCCCTGCTGCCAGCCAGGGAGGGACCCACATGGTGCAGCAGACCTCTCCTGCTGTGCCCGCTGCTCCCCTCAGCAGTGTGCTTCTGTTGATCTGACTGTTCTGCTCCCTGCTCTCTGTGGTGAATCCTCTCACCTCCCACACCTCTGGCCTGTACCCCAGTGCTTGTATGCATAAATAAATAAATCTTTAAAAAAAAAAAAAAAAGCACGTGCAGTAAAAGGTGGAATGTGAATAATAAGGGCAGATGGAGGAGCCAAGGTGAACGGTCTCAGGGCCCTCTGGGTGAGCCTCAGCTTGACTCAGCCTCCTGGAAGCCAGAGGAAAACAGGAAACCTGTGTCCCGTATTCTACCCAGAGACTGAGCTCTGCTCCCTTGGAAGCCTGTGTGTTGGGGGAGATGCTCAGGATGGCTGCAGTCTGCCCCTGAGCATGTCCCTCCCCACCAGGCCTCGAGCCCCTCTGTTCTGTGCTAGGGCACACGCAGGGACCACCAGAAGTGCCGGCATCCCCGGGTGGGGCCGGCTGATGAGGCCAGTGCTGAGCTGATGTTGCAGAGCTGAGCTGGGCAGCTGAACAGACTTAGGCCTGGGCCCCGGTTCCTCGTCCTGCTGACTGTGCAGCCTTGCAGTCCTCACTGCGTTGTCCTGACCCGCTGCTGGAAAACAGACCAGCGGCACCTCACCCTCGGGTTGTGCTGGTCACATGTGGACTGCGGGCCGCATATGTGGTCGCCGTCAGCACTGAGGTATTGGAGCAGTGGGGCCGGGATGGTGCATACAGTTTCCTGCTCTGAGTGTGTGTCTAGCCTGGGACTGGCTGTTCTGTGACTATGGGGGCAGGCGTGGGGGTGCAGACAAGAGGAAGCCCCTCCCCTTCACTGTGAACTCCGTGAGACTAGGTCAGGACCGAGTCTGTCTGTGTCCTCAGCACCCAGCAGAGACCACCGACGTGTTTGTTGAAAAAAGAAGAAGAGGGGCCTCCCTGGTGGCGCAGAGGGTTGAGCGCCGCACTGTGAAGCATGTGCTGCACAGCAGTGCGAGTTCAATCCCCGGCCAGGGAGGGGACCCACATGGCGCAGCAGACCTCTCCTGCCCCACCCGCTGCTCCCCTCAGCAGTGTATCTCAGTGGATTTGCCTGTTCTGCTCCCCACTGTCCCTGGTAAATCCTCCCACCTTCCGCAACTCTGGCCTGTACCCCAGCTATCATATACATAAATAAAAAGTAAAAAAAAGAGAGACGAGCACCCCTGGGGGTCATTTATTTCATACTTCAGTTAGTTGGGGTAAGATGAACCAATGATCACAGGCTGGGGTGAGGGCTAGGAGGAAGGCAACCCAGCAGACAAATTGAGGGTGATTTTGAGGAGGGACCACTAGGCGTGAACGAGGCAGCTGGTAGCCAGGGGGCCTGCTTGGGCACGAAGGAGCAGGCGGTGGGACTTGTGGGCGCAGGCGCTGTAGACCAGCGGCCCCCACCCAGCCAGAGCAGCAGTCAGCACTGCCCTGGCTTAGGGGGTGAGTCAGAACTCAGCTGCGGGGACCCACCGGATGTGCGAGCGCACCGGCACACCGGCAGGCAGCACCGGCCCCTGCCGTGTGCACGCACCTTCTCCTCCACCTGAGTTGCCACCCCAGACTGCAGGACTGTCCAGCACAGGTCAGCACAGGTCAGCACAGGTCAGCAGAAAGAGCCTTCTCGTGCACCCCTACCCTACTAGAGCCAAAGACCCCAACCTTCTTTCTTCCTGGAAGACCTCCCTCAGGGAAGGAGGGCCCTTCGTAGGGCCCAGGGGTCCTGAGTGCTCCCTTTCCTGTGCAGGGGGCCTCAGGGGTGGAGGGTGTTCTGGAGCAGGGAGGGGAGCAACACAGGTCTCTGGAGTGCTGATGGGGCTCAGGTGAGTGTTCTACCCCAGGAATGGGCCAGCAGACCTGGGCCAGGGAGAGCAGTGGGCTGAGAGTCAGGCGGCCCGGAGGCCTTGCTATCTTGGTGAGCTGAAGCTGGACTGGCTGACACTGGGCACAAACACCCTCCTGCTCCTGTGGGCTCAGGAAGGGAAGTAGATGCCAGAGTTTGAGCATGTTCTACTGTAGCCGCGCTGCTCACCTGACGCCCTAGGGGAGTCCCACCTCTTGGGGAGCTTCGTTTTCTTCTACCTGGATGGGCATGATAGGGTTACCCTGGGGCCTGGCCAGCCAGTCCAGGACTCAAGACGTGCTCCCAGAGGGATGGGCCAGGCCTAACCTTCTGCCCCATGAGTCCAGTCTCAAGCCCAGAGCCCAGTGCAGCTGCCCTCAACGTTAATGAACATGAACCACCCCCCACCCTGAGGCCACGCGGGTCACCGGCTGAGCTGGCAGCTGCGCTGGAGGCTGGCTCCACGTGGAAGAAGGCTCAGGCACAGTCCACTGGGCGACCTTGAACAAGGCACACAGGTCCTACCCTCAGTGTGTGCCGAGCAGAGGGACGAGCGCTCGGAGGCCACACAGCAGGACCGGTGCCAGGTCTCGCTGTGCCGCTCAGATGGTGCTCGGGCCTGGCCAGGTCTCCCGCTACGCTCTGGTCCCTCCCCAGCCCCTGCGCTCTGGCTCACAGCCAGCCACATGGCGGCTTCCTACTGGGAGGGGCTCAGGGTGTTTCACGGGTGGATCAGTAAGTGGGGAGAGGGGTTTAATGGTACAGCCCCCGCCAGAGCCATGAGTGCAGGAAAACCGAAGACCCCTCTGAGTTCGGTTCCTCCTCTGTCAGTGGAGCAGAGATGGGTCTGCTTGCAGGGGCTGCGGGGTTAATGAATGAGTGCCCAGTGCTGGGGTAGATGCTGGCCAGCATCAGCCGTGACGGCGCATGAATCAGAAAGCGCTAATGCCACGCGCAGGGGTTCCTTGCCAATGCTGTATATTTCAGGAACAATTTTTAGTCAGAGCCCTACCTAATCACCCAGCCTTGGGTGGAAAGCTTCTTCTTCCTGGAAAACTCCTGACACTCTCCCCCGCCCCCCGTACCTTGCTTTGGCCTCTTCTCTGGGCAGCCCTAGTGACGTCTGACTTTCTTGCCAGTCATCCCCAGTAAGACAGGGGCCCTGGGCACCTCACGGCCAGACTTCAGTGTTCTGTTTCCCACGGATGCAGCCAGACACCGGGGTCCATGACAACATCTTCCCATTTCACAGGGAGGAAAGCTGAGGCCAGGGTTGCCGAATGCATCCAGTTAGTGTGTCCATCACTCAAGGGGTCTCCCAGACAAAGTCCACCCCAACGACTGAGGTCAGGGATGGAGGTAGCCTTCCCCGGCTGGGATTAGGGTCCCTTTCCTGGGAGAAAGCATGATGGAAAACTAGACCCCCCGACTCTTGTCCCAAGGGGAGAGGAGGCCGCAATCCGAATACCAGTGGAGGTGGCAAATCTGCCCCAAGCAGGCAGGTACGCACTGCCTGTCTGTCGCCCCACCCGCCCCAGCTGGCGCCGGGGCTCTGTGGCCGTTGCTAGGCATCTGTAAGGCCCAGGTGGGCCCTACCTGCCGAGGAACAGCCTCGCAGCATGAGGCGGGCACGGGGCCCGGGCAGGAGCAGGCCGCCTCCGCCGTCCCGCCCTCTTCTCACTTGGCAGCAGCAAGTAGAAGCCATTAGCGCCTGGCAGCCCGTGTCCCACGGCTCTGACAAACGCCTTAAATGTTGTCGCCAAGGCTCCAGCTGTCCCGCCGGCCGCCTTTACTCCTCGTAATAACCAAGTGTCGAGGCTGATTGCAGCAGCGGGATGCAGCCAGTATTCAGAGCAGCTTTTACCCTGGGCGTTTCCACCTGGCAGCCAGGCTGTGCCCACCCTACCCTCCACCCCCAGGCCTTTGTCTGCCCATCGCCGCTGCCCAGGCCCCCAGCATCGCCCAGGCCAGTCAGTGCCTGGCTTTGTGTCCCCGACGGGCCCCCTGCAGCCGCCACCGAAGCCAGGTTGGGGGGGCAGCGGTAGGGCCAGGTGTCGGCGTCCGTGTGCGGTGGAGTCACGGCTGCGGTGGGCAGATCTGGCTTGGCGTCCACTCTTCCGGTGACCTTCTAAGGGAGCCCCGTTTCTTGCTTTCGCCTTGGTGTCTTTGTCGGTGGAATGGGAATAGCCCCATCGGGCTTCATAGAGCTTAGAGTGACTGGCTGTGCACAGCCAGGGCTGAATCACGCGAGAACAAACACCTTGGACGGTGGGAGGCTCAGAAGGAGCCAAGACCGCACCAGCTGCCCTGGCCCTCGCCGCTTCCTCCCCCCGCAGAGAAGCCCGCTCTCTCCCACCACCATAGCTCTGCCCCGCGGAGACCCCTGCTGGGAACACCCTCCCCGCTCTCCTCCCTCTGCCTTATCCTTCAACTTTGATCTGCTGTTCTTTCTTCCAGGAAGCCCTCTCAGCTTGATCTGAACACCCCCTTCTTAGGTTTCCTCTGACCTCTGTTGAGTCCTGGGTGTCAGCCTCCTCCTATCATGGCTTCAAGGCTGGAGAAACCCTAAAACAGGGCTGAAGGGATGAAGTAGCGATGGTTTAGTGAGGGCATCAGTTCCCCTTGCTACACACACAGCTCCCAGCCCTGCCCCATGGAACACTATAAACACTGACCAGGGAAATAAACCAGGCCCCCCACTCCCAGGGCTCTCTGGAGTAAAAGCACCCCACCCCGCAGCCTGGCCTTGAGGGCCTCTTCCCGGAGCACCCAGTGAGGAGCATCAACGCCCAGGCCAAACTTGGGTCAATGATTTATTAGGTCTGTGGTCACTGGATCATTTGTCTGCAGGTTCCCTGAGCTTCCGATGACACTGGCAGGCGATGGGCAGAAAGATAAAGAACGAGCGGCCTCTGCCTGTTCATCAGACTCTCTTCCGGGACGTACAGGTGACAGGGCCGGTGATGGCGAGGCCAGTGGCGGCGTTGGTCATCACGAGGAGGCCCGCAGTGCCGGCAGAGAGGCCCTAGTGGAGAGATGGTTGTGGTGGGCAAGGTGGCGGTCGTGGAGGTGATGTTGGTAATGGGGTTAATGGTGCCTGGCGGAGATGATAGTGACAGTATTGGTGACTGTCATGCTGGGGATGACAGCAGTGATTTTGGAGGTGCTGGTGGTGAACACGAACGTGATGGGGGCGAATCGATGACTGGTGAGAGGAGCGCAGTCGGGGCTCGCAGTGCCAGTGGTGATGAGAATAACACCACCGTGACAGTGGGAGGAAGGCCATGGCGGTGCCAGGGCCAGGAGCCCATCTGGGCAGTAGTGAGGGAGGCCACTGTGGTAGTGGTGGTGGGATGTGGGCAGTGGCTACGGGGGATCAGCGGTGACGGCGGAAGTAACAGTAAGGACGGCGATGAGAGTAACATTGCGGTGGGAGCAGGGGTGATGGAGGAGGTGGGGCTGGCAGGGCTCCCTGGGGGAGGGCCTCGTGGGGCAGTGCACCAGACAGCCCTGTCGCACTTGTGGGCTGTTCCCTAGCCGAAGACAGGACGCGGTGGGCTTGCTTGATGCTCTTTTTTTTTAACCTCCAGTAAGCACAGCCTTCTGGGTAATGAGATGCAAATTGACAGAAAAGACAATGAGCCAGCCTGCGGCCGGTGGGGCAGCTTTTAGAGTCAGACTGATTGCCTTCGTGCCAATTTGCATGGCATTAGCTGTGCACGTCTCCTCCGACAGGCTTGTGCATTTTATCAGAGGTCATCTGGATGGTGCATCCAGCCAGAGGTGGTGACCTGCGATCCAGGCCAGGGCCACAGGCCACTCAAGCCCTGCTCTGACCACGGCGCTGGGATGTGACTGTGAGGAGTCTGGGCCTGTGGGGAGGACCAGTGTCTAGGGCTGGGTGGGGCTTCATGGTCAGCCAGGGACAGGGCTGGGCCAGGATGAAGGTACGTGTGGCAGGCTGTGGAGGGCTGACTTGGCTGGCACTGTGGTCTCAGTGTGTGTTATAAAGATGAAAAACAGACCACAGGCCTGGAGGATGCCTCAATACTCGTTCAAGATCTGGTCCTAACTGGCACTGCTGCTTGGGGGGTCCCTCCGTGCGTTAGCTCCCCCGCTGTGCAGTGGGCTCCCCAGCCTCACTATCTCCAAGTTGAGATGAGGATCATCGATCAGGCCCTCTGTACAGTGTGCTCAGTAAGAGTGGCCAGGGCGGGTCCTCCCTATCAAGGTCACATTCTGCAACCCTCTGAGCATACTCTTCACTGTCACCATCATTCGGCTACAGTGGGGTCATTTCTGGACTGTGACCAAAGGGCCCTGCTCACACCAGACCCAGGTCAATGCCTAACCCTGGCCCTTTAGGCTGGCCTGCCTGGCCCTTTCACCTCTGTCCATGGTTCTGAAAGTCTGAGCCCAACCTGCCCTGAGATTCCTGCTGCAAGGTGGGCCAGGGGCCTATTCCCTGATGCCCTTGCACTCTGACCCAAGTAACTCCTCCAACCCAGTGCAACCCAAGATTCCACCCTATGCCTTCCCCCAGTATAGAAGACAGTGGAGCCAGAGACTCTTTCCTTCTGCTCTCCATCCCCAATCTGGCCAGTGCCCCATCAGGCACGTCCCAGTGCTCCTCCAGCCCCGCCTCCCTCCTCAGTGTCCCACTCCCCTCTCCCCCCACCCAGGTTGGGCCTAATCAGAGCTAATCAGAAAATTATGAGCTGCCTGATTACTGATTAGATTCCTAATGTTAATAGAGTCGAGAAGGGCCCGCTAAGGCTGTGTTTTAGGAAAAAGTATAAAAATAACATCATGGAAAGGGAGTATGGCGGCTGAGTGGGGCTTGGGCTCTGCTGTTCTAGCTGGTGGGATTCTCAGGCTCCGCTTTCAGGTGGAAATACGTTTCATAGCAGAGGGGCCTCTGGCTCTCCTAAATCTGTCAGTGAAGATGCGACCCGAGGCACCTCTTGCTGCAGAGACCTCTGTCGAGTTCTGTGCGCATGGCGGCAGGTCTGAACTGCAGTAGGAAGAAGGGTGGGATATAAAGAAGAACTTCCTGACGGCACGCCGCATGGACGCAGGCCTTGTCTCTGCTGCCTGCTCCTCCGCATGCCTGCACAGGCCAGGCACACAGCAGGCAACTAACAAGCATTGGTTGGCCAAAAAGGGGGAGGTCACACCAACCCCTTCTCACGGGAACTGCCACCCTCCCGCGTCCTGTCCCTAAGCCATGGGAGAACACTGAGGCATTTGAGGGAATTTCGTAGAGGAAGATGTTAGAATGTGCATGAGTACGCACTGGTAGAAGGTGCTGGACTCCCCAGGGACCCAACACCTGGCTGTTCTGGCCAAACAAGGGCCTACACCCGTCATCCCCCGTCTCTCCCTGCAGCAGGGCCCCAGCGCCATTTTGCTTCTAGATCTGACTTCATTGAGCTGGCAGCAGCTGGGTGGGGTTGGCGGACGCATTTCCATAAGGTTCGGAGAGGAGCTGGGAGAGCCGACGTCAGCAGTTCAGACCCGAGGCAGCCCCTTGAATCCCTCTGCGTGGGGTATACAGTGAGGTACATACTTACACTCAGCTCCACCTGCCCACACCTTTACCTCTGCACCATCTTGGATACCTGCTCTTTGTCGTTCCCTGTGCCTTGGGCCTGGGAGACCTTCTGACCCCTCCCTCCCATACCACCCATCCCCTGGGTCATTGGCCACTGTGGGAGTCTGAGACCATGTCGCACTTCTGGGTCGAGCTGGCCTGTGCCCAGTGCGGGGGCTCCCGGACCCATGAGTCCACGTCTGGTTGGGAATCAGACACAACAGTGGGGGAGGCACCATAGGGATTCTGAGCAGCCACCCTGGCAGGGTGCCAGGTTCCTGGAGGAGATGGACACAGACACTAAAGGGTGAGGAGGAGTGGACCAGCGAGGGGAAGGGAAGGGCAGCCCAGGCTTAGAGCACAGCACAAATAAGATCGGGGGGGGCCTCCCTGGTGGCGCAGTGGGTTAAGCAACGCACTATGAAGCAAACCGCAGTTACTGCAGCACGAGTTCGATCCCTGCTGCCGGCCAGGGAGGG